>QVTF01020857.1:0-187500 GCA_003573665.1 Oxygymnocypris stewartii | reverse complement strand
GAAGGTCACTGGACTGGTGCTTAAGTGGTAATCCTATACCAGAAACAGTATGCCAGAAAACACGCCGTAACATAATCCATGGTAACACATTCTGACAACAAGACTAAGGTTTTGGTGTGAGCAAATGTTTCAACATGAAGGGATTTCTTTTTAAATTAACCTCTGACCAACTATGCATTATATTATTATTTCTGCTATGATATTTCTGTCACCATTTATTCATCCTTCTGTTGTTCCAAACCTGACCTGGGTCATTTTCTTTATTCTGCGACAAACAAACTATCCATCCATCCATCCATCCTTATAATACCCCCTAAACAAAACAAAAACAAACAAACAAACGAAACAAGAAATTAAGTCATACATGTTTGTAATGACATGAGGTTGAATATATGATGACATAATTTTCATTTTCGGGTGAATTATCTCACCTGACTACTAGCCAAATAAATTAAACATAGTTAATTAGTTGAAATTATTTGATTATGTGAGAAACTGTAAGAAAATGTGAAATTATATCTTACAGCTGCATGCTGCTGTTGACCAGTCAGAATCAAGTATTCCAGAATAACATGTAAATGCAATAATAACGTATATAAAATCTTATTAAAAGGCCAAATATTGCCAGAAATTGATAGCTCGTGTTATTGTCAGGGCATAATAACCTCACAAATGTAACGTATGTTGGATTGGGCTGTGTGATTCAAATTCACATTTAGAAGAAACGAACGTTGAAGCATCCAAACCTGCATCTCACGCGTTGAGTGCGTTTCAAAATCTACCGAGTCCACTAGCAAGACAGCACTCTAACGTTAGTCGCGTTCAGAATCGTCGCTTGGGCGCCAATAGTGGCTGGGTAGGCCGCGCACTGCGTTTTGAATCACAGCCGGTGTGTGCTACGGATGGGAATGTATCCCAGCATGCTTGACAGTCAGCGACATGAACGGGGAAGGATGATGAAGCTAAGATGGCAGCGTTACTAGGTGTGCTGTCTTTACAGGGTCAAGAAAAACAGCAGAAACAAGCGCAAGACACAGACGGCAGCTCGCGCTTTTGATTGATTTCACTAAAGGCGGCTGGGTCGTCTGCAATCGAGGAAATAACGGTTGTTTTTTGATCCGAGTAAAGGAAAGAAGGGACGCGTATTTCGCAGTCGCAGCAGAGCGGCTAACTGTACACGTCGTTTTAATTGGAGATAACGTACTCGGATGTAATTCGCCGGGCGTTTTTGCGGAGCGGATTTATGGGGGCTGCTTGGCACTTTTAGCTCTGTTGACTGACATTGTAATCTAATATATGCGTTGTTTCCCTAAACGATGATGTGTGCTGCTGCGGCAGCGGGTGCCGGTGGCAGCGGGATTCCGTCCTCCTCATCCCACTCCATGGGGCTGGGTGTCAGGGTCATTCCCGGAGCTGGAAACGATTTCGCATCGATCGGATCAGGGATGGGCTCCTGTCCCGTTGTGGGGCCCCGCTCGGATTGTCGGAGCCGCTACCAGCTTCTTCTCTCAGGGCGAGCACTGGCGGAGCGGTACCGGAGGATTTACACCACCGCGATCAACGACAAAGAGCAAGGGCTCAACCTCGGCAGGTGGGTCTGATTTACTGGCTCGGTTCGGGACGACAGACCGGCGTACTGCTGGACGTGTTTGTAAACAAAACCCATTGGGTTAGACGTGAGCTCGTTTGAGCCCAAACAGCAGTAACTTAGCAGTTAGCTTGCAGCTAACTTCCTTAGCGAGCGCAGCTAAATCACTCGTTTCATTTCATGCTGGTCAACGCAGAAGCTCAGTTTGTGTTGATTCTTATTTATGCACTTTTTAAAATAACATTCACTCTGCTGTCACGGTAAACAATGCCGTTTCGAGACATCTTGCACGACTAGATTAATAGCTGGAGCTGTTATGCAGCTGCTTATATGCTCATGATGTAACGTTAGTGTTGTGCTAATAGGACGTGGCTGGATGAGTTGTTTGTGTATAATAAAACCCAACTGGCTTCAAATACAGTGTATAAATAATGTTATGTTATGCGAAAAAGGATATACTAAACCTTTCGCAAATTTGTGTACATTAAAGACAAACGAAATATTGTTAGGCTTATAGTATAGTCCCAGTTCAGGTTTGAATATCAGCCTTCACTGAAGTGCATGTTCGGGGAGATTGTTATTCATAACTAGCTATTACATTTACATAACTGTGACTTATTCATCGATATTACACATGGTATCGTATATATGCAAAGCAGCAGGCGTGTGTCTCGTTGAGATGAAGGGCTGGGTTCTGTTTTGCCTGACGTCACCCTGCTGTAGACACACACACACACACACTGACTGATGTGCTTTACCTCAGAGCTGTCTCTTATTAGTGATCCCACTGTACACTGTGCCTAGAACACACGTATTTATATTATTTTGAACTCTTTAGCAAATGAAAGGCAGCATATCTAACAGATTCAATAAATAAAGCAGACTCATACAGAAGCCTTTTTATTTTACATTTAGATTGGCCAAATTGATTTAAAATATTTGAATTTTACAAATAATAATAATTTCACACATAAAACTTGACTAGAGAATGAATAAATAGAGAATAAAAAGAATACATTTCCCCCCCAAGATCTTTGGGAGTAACAACTGTCATAATTCTATGACTTTATCTTTTATCACTTTTAACTATATATATATATATATATATTTACATTAATAACAATTAGTTAATTAAGTTGTGATAATGTGTTTGTCTGCAAAAACAGATAATTCCGTTTTTTTAATTTTCAAAAATCATGTTTTATTTGTTATGTTATCATGTTTTTATTGTGTTAGTTAGCTGTATTTTTTAGTTATTTTTGAAACAAATCAAAATAACCAAAGTTACACAACTGCAGTTTAATTGAGATTAATTGGAATGCACAATGAAAAAACATGATTTTTAAAAACGTTAAAATTGATAAAAATCTGTTTTTGCAAATGAACTCCTCAAAATGGTTGCAAATTGTATTAAAAAGGCAAAATTGAGTGACTACGTTTTTTCCCATTCACATTTCTGGGTTTGGTAGTCATTTACAAGCAACAGTTACTAAAAAATGGCAAGCTCCTACTCTAAAAAGCTATCTAACTTCTTTGTAAATTAGTAGATTTTGATTTATTTTATTTAATAAATAAATCAAAATGCTCATTACAAATATCATTTTTAAAATGTTGTGTTTTAGTTTTGCCAATTGCTCTTAATTTATATTAAATTTACCTAAAAAATACATTAACATACAACTCAAGTCAAGACTAATAAGCACAGAAAAACTAAGAGGTAAAATGAATCCAATAATTTTTTTAAAGATCTTTGAAATTAAGATAAGTCAAAAAGAATGCTGCATGCTATGTTGTTACTGACTTCTCTATGCAAATGTTATCAAACAATAAATAATCATACATATGTGTTTAGAACAAGGCATGTGATGAAGATCATTTAAATGCATATCTCAATGTGTGTTAGTTAGCACAATTGATAATGAATTGACCACATTTTTTCCCTCGTTCCAATCTCTGTAAGTAGGAATTTGAAATTGATTTTCCTTGAGGTCTAATAATCCTTTTACCAGTGGTTTCACAGTGTACACTTACGCCATCCACTCATGACGTCACCGGCGCTGATAGCATGCAAAGTGCGCTGAATCCATTGAACGCCCCTCCCAACCTTCAGGCTCTTCATCACAAGCAGCCTCTGTGCTTTCACTTTTCACTGCATGTAATCAGCTACTGTTGTTCCATTGTTTACTGCTGTACACAAACTCTAGCTCTTCAGCACCATTCCTGCAGAACGTTCTACATAATAGCAGATTCAGATGGCTCTCTTGATGAAAATGGAATTATGATCTCCCGCTGCAGGAGCACTTTCCTTGTGTGGGGTTGCTACCAGGATTCGGGCTATTTGCTTTTTCTCATGTTTGATAAACAGTGTCATTTTACAGCGTGTAAGCAAATTTAAACCAGTGTGAAAAAGACCAACTTGTGCTTTATTGCGAAGGCGTTCACATGCAGCATGGAGTCCCTTTAAGATATTACTATCCATCCTTATCAAAACTGCATGTTACAACCACACAATACTGGGATGACTCCATGTGCTGACCGATTAGGATATCTGTGATGTATGACCTCTGGACTTTATACCAGTATATTGAACTCCAGTTCAAGTTCAAAGTTTATATTAAGCCCAGAGGGCAATTTTTGGTGCAGCATCAAGTTTGTTGACATATCATACAAAACAAACAGCAGACACAACATCCTACAAATTTAAAAGCCTTACAGCTGTGGGAATAAAAGAATGTCTCTACCGATTACTTTTAAGTTTAGGCATACTATAACGTATACCAGAAGGAAGCATTTTAAATCAGAACTGGTACTAACTACTTGACAAACAAAATTGAAAATGCCAAATATGTAAGTAGTGTCAGCCTCAGACACCCTCAATCAATTCACTGGCTGTCGGATTCATATCACACACTAAACTGCCAACAATTATCCAAAAAATCAACTGATTGAAAGTGTTTGAGTACACTATTTCTGTCCATTGAATTGCGAAGTCCACCAGAGAACAAAGTTGTGTTTATGAGGTGCTGGTATTTTTTGGACAGCTGCTGCTGTTCAGTTTTTCTAGGCATAAATCCATCTTTGAACAACAGCATATAAAACCAAAGTGGACAGTTCTTGGCCAGAATTACCTGCAATTTTGGACCAGACTTTATGCCCTTTGTATATTATTATCTAAATAGATCTTTGTATTAATTCAGGGTTTATGTGGGTCTTAATAAAGGTATTACATTTGAGCAGAAAGTCACTACATTAAATGTTGTATGCTTTGCAAAAAAAACCTCCTCTGTTGTTTAGGCTTGGATAGACGTGTTGGCGGTGATACCGGTGTTAAGCCGCAACACAGGTTACGTCACTTGCTCACCGCGTCACTGTCCCCCACCATCGTTTAGATTTTTTTATTGTAATAAAATAATTCAGTTCAGTTAGAGTACACTACAATTAAAACTGAACGCGGCTTCTTAATGCAGCGCACCGACCGAACAGCAGTCGCACATCAGGGTTCATTTATCACGTGAAGAGAATGAGTCGAGCTGACTGACAAGAAGAGTGAGGTGAGACAGACAAGGCGATAGTGGAAGAGTTTTAAAACAAAATATAAAAGCGGGTGTTTTAAAAAATATTTTGGATTTTGAAAAGCCTGTTGACTTCTGCCATTAATCTAAGTCAGGGGTGCCCATACTTATGTGTGCGGATCTACTTTTCAAATGAGAAACTCACCAAGATCTACCAAGTGAAAAGTAAATAAATGATAAAATGCATATTAAATAACTAATTAAAAAGGCTTGTTGGGATGTATCTTTATATTGCATTAATTTTAATAATAAAATAAATAAATAATGTTGTATTATTATTCACTATTCACGACGCCATCAGCAGTTCCTCTGTAAGAAGTTTCTCTGTCTGGAGCATCTGATGCCTGAATGCACATAATCACCACTGATCCTCACAAACTTCCCTAACACACGCGAGCATCCGTTATAAAACACTCGCTGTATTCAACTACGTGAATATACTGAGCTGTATTCATGAAGAAATATGATGTTATAGTGATGAGTGAGCCGAGAGCGCACATACACAGTTTGTTTGCGCATCATTTATAACGGACATAACGCGCCAAATGCACGATCCTGTATGTCACTGTAATCAGCTTTACCTTGATTACAATAGTCGTCCATCAAAACTTTAGGCTTCTAGTGTGACACTGGCTTCTTTTATCCAGCCGAAAGCAGTACGTTAGTTTGTTTATCATATGCCGTTCAGTCTGTAGGCTATTTCACTCAGCGCCATGAGAAATGTTTTGCTGCTCCAAAACGGTGATGGTGTTATTTATTTATAGGCTATATATTTTGACATTACTTAACATGTTAGTCATAATATTAGTTAATATATTACATTTTAGTTTTATCTCGCGCCCCCCTGGTTGAGAACCACTGACCTAAAGTGTGATCTACCAGCATTGCCTTCGCGATCGGCCGATTGGGCACCTTGATCTTAGTGATAATGTAAGATTTTTTTTAAAATATTAATTTCTCATTTACCTGGTTCCACAGTATTTGCCGATTTTTCTTTTATTTAAACAGTATGATTTTCCCCCCATTATTTTACATCAAGGAGTATGCCGTCCGTGCCTCCAAACGTTCTTATTCGCTTTGTTAATAAACGTTCTACGTTTCAGAATTGTTTGTTCCTCATTCTTAACAGATTTTCAGTTTTGTAACGCAATCGCACCAAATCGCGGAAGTGAACCGCTATTAATGACGTATTATTTGATAAAATGTGTTTGTGTGTGTTTCACTCACTTTCTTGACGAGCGTGATTGACATGCTGCACGCAGAAAGCTGGATGGCTCATTTCTGTTCGCCTTCAGCATTCTTTAGAGCATTTGCAGTACATTCGTAAGACAGACATAAGTGTCGTTATGCACTTAGCTTTGTAAACAAAATGAACTGTTCAAAAACTTAAAGGAATAAATAGTTCACCCATAAATGAAAATGCTGTTATCATTTAACTCACCCTCAAGTAGTTCGAAGCCTGTATGAATGTCTTTGTTCTGCTGAACACAAAATAAGTTATTCTGAAGAATCTGGTAAACCGAGAAGTTCTGGGGCACCATTGACTTCCATAGTATTTTTTTTTCCTACTATGGAAGTCAATGGTTCCCCAAAACAGCCTGGTTACAAACTTTATTCAAAATATCTTCCTTTGTGTTCGGCAGAACAAAGACATTCATACAGGTTTGGAACTACTTGAGGGTGAATAAATGGTGACATAATTTTCATTTTTGGGTGAACTATCCCTTTAAATATATAAAAGTGCAGAGAGCAATGTTGTGCATTTTGCCGCCTTCTCCTGCTCTGTCGTTACTAAGCAATGGGGCAAACAACTGCTGGCTTGATGATGCAAACGAACCGCGATTCGGACCCAAATAAACTAATATGAACACAGTCCAGCGGGGGCAAACAAACTCTGGTTCGGACCAGGCAAGCGAACCAAGTGTAAAAGCACCCTTAGTTTCAATCTTTTAAAAAAAACCCGCGCTGAACTGTGCCTTGTTTGTAAACAAATCCACGGTAAAATGAATTGAACAAAGGACAGAGTTCTTACTGATGCTGTCTGGAACTTCACCTTTACCAACCTGGAAGTTAATCCACTCTTTCCTAATGTTGGGGTCAGAAGGAAAGCAATGCAAACACTGTTTGTGGGGCTGAACAGGCAGTGATGTTGATCTTCTTCTGTGGAGGCGGTGCTTATCCACACTATTACATCATAGTAGAACATACCAAAATCTGTCATTTTAGCAGCCTACCTTCAACATAAGCTGTTTTTGAGTTCTGAGACTTTCAGGAAGTTTTTGTACTACAATAAGATCTTATGCTAAAAGATCAAAGTAATTTTGATTGCTCAGAATATGAACCCTTTAAGGATCATTTGGACATTTGCAATGGAAAAAGAGACACAAATACTGAGGAAGTACGTCAGTATTTGTGCTACATTTAAAATGATTTTCACATTCTTTGTTTTTTGTAAAATGGAGTAAACAGTAACTTCTGGAGATCTGTTGGAAATTAACACAATTAACAATTGTGTTAATACAACGTACTACTGTCTGCTCCTTAAGTGTTTCCTTTATTTTATTCCTTACATTTTCTGTACTTGGTCTTAAAAAGGCCTTCAAGATATAAATTCACCATCAGAAAACTTGTAATTTGTGATTTATTGATAGATCACCCTGCAAAACCACTAACATGTGTCATTTTTCTCCAGGGGAAAGAAAGCTTTGAGCAAGAAGAAGCTAAAAAGGCGGCAAAAAGTCAAATCAAAAGTGAAAACAAGAACAAAGGTAAGATTGTGAATCTGACTCTGGTTACTGTAGTCTTCATTGCTACTCATTTTCTGCCCCATTTAAACAGTGAAGCTATATGGTTTAAAAGCCATTATTGGTAGCGTCATTTCCATATTCAAATATGAAATTTGAAGAAGTATACTTTCATAGACTTCTGCTGTCTGTATTTCAAAAACTATAACCTTTCTTATCAGTATATCATTTTAACATCAGGTAACAGTGGTTCTTTTGCCAAATGTTGAAGTTGCGGTTTCAATTTTAATCTTCAGTCTGGATTGTCTCTTTGGTCTTTTAGGTGCAACTCTAATTCCATTAAGAGTGTTTTTACTCTTTTGACAGTGATCACAATACAGTACATATTTATACATATTTTCATGCTTGAAAACTGCTTTTAGTCGTCACAGTTGAGAAGATGCCAGTAAACACTTGCACACATGGAGGAGGATGCAGGAATGGCGGGTCACGATTGGCTGTTGCTTGGCGACCCGTGTGTTGCATGTTTCCATGGCAACAGCTTCCTCCATCTCCTACACTGAGCACCTATGGTGTGCTGGTAGCAGGGTTTGTCTCGCTATGTCTGCAGCATTTACCAGCGCTCAGAAAATAGGCAGAGACCCAAAATGTCTTCTATTGGATATTGTGTATGATCATGCCATTCCCCAAAGCATGTGTGGGGGTTAATGCCTGATTGTGTTTGAATATCCTTTCCCAGGCACTCTGTTTTCCCTAGTGATATGAGTGCTTCGCAGGCAGGGCTAAGAGAATAATGTGATTGTAGATATGTCGTTATAATCCTCCACCCTTAAAACCCTGCTGGCGAAGGAAAAAGAGCTCACCTATATTTCTCCTTCTCTGCCACATCCTCCTTAAAAGGAGCTCCTTGGCTTTGTTTGCTTATAAACAGATGGGTGGAGTTTCTCCAGCAGGGAGGTGCTCGTCTTGAAGACGTACTGCTGAAATGTGTCATGTTCAAGCACTTCACATTGCTTTGTTTGATGGAGAAGAATGTCTCTTCTAGGGATGTTCATTTCGGTTATTTTTCCCAACCGTCAACCGATGCTCATTAACTGATTATTAACCGTTAACCAACAAGATTATTTTAAATTAGAACTGAATTAAACATGCGCAAAAAGCAGCAAACAACAGAACATGAGGATTCACCTGGACATTATAGCTATCACATAACGCACCTGCAGCACTTCTGCTTGTGGAGAAAACATAATAAAGCTATATATATATAATAGGGCTGCAACAACTAATCGATAAAATCGATTATTATCGATAATGAAAATCATCGATAACGATTCTCATTATCGATTAGTCGGGTCTGCCCACAGTGCACGTCCAACTTCAGCCGGTTGTGTCAAATTACAGCACTGAATAACGCATTTCTATCGACAAAATGCATCTAAAAATAGTGGAGGAAACAGAATGAGATGCTGCGGGAGAACTAGGCTACGTGATCCAAGCTGCCCAAAACATGAGAATTCTTTATTTTAATGCATTAGCGTAATGTCTTGCCCTGTCAGGCTCTTTGACAGATGCGTGTGCGTCCACAGTCCAGGTTAAGGTCATATCCTTATGTATAAATGGCACAGATTCACCCGAGTGAATTAAGTTTAAAATACTGAATAAGCGCCGGGCGGGCGCACATGCGTAAGTCAGACGAACACAGAGAGGGAGACAATTAAAAGGCTATTCAGCGCAAAAATATCCATTGTGCTGAAATATCTGTTGTTAAAAGTTAAGGCTTAAAAGTCAACATGCCGTGCGAGTATTTTATGAGAGTAGGAATTGTTAAGGGATAAAAGCGTTTAATTCTGAATATAAAGATGATGATCAGATGAGCTTTATTTGTCACATACACAATTATACAGAGTATAATGAGGAGTGAAATGTGTTCTCTGCATTTAACCCACACTTGTGCACACACTTGGAGCAGTGGGCAGCCGACTGTGCACTGAGTGCAGTTTTAGAAGAGGTCTTAATTAACTCATATTTGTGAGAACCTCAAATGCGACTAAATTAGTTGATTTTGCACATATTTTATATTTTTTTGTCTGTCGCTCAAAGTTAGCTTGTGCACATTCTGACTCATTTTGTCAGCACAAGTCTTAAATATTGTTTTGTTGCTCTTTAAAATATTGTAACATATCGCTGTGGTCACCTCAGTTTAAGTGGCACATGAACGATCATCTCTTCCTTTTTACTACTAGTTATAGCACAAAATAAACATGAGAACATCAGAATATATGTTGAAAAAAACATTTAAAATGACTGAAATGTATCATGTGACGTAATCACTCATTCAGTGTCCATCAGTGGTGGAAAGAGTACTGAAAAAACATTCTCAAGTAAAAGTACCATTACTTTCCAAAATATGTAGTTTGAGTAAAAGTACTTGTCCAATAAACTACCTGAGTAAAAGAGTATCCCATTTAAAAGTACTCGAGTATTGAGTAGCGAGTAATAATAAACACTGTACACTGTTTTTTTTTTTAATTAAAATTGCATTCTGTAATTCACATTATAAGAGTATCTATCATCCAGCAGTTTTAATTTTGACTGTCAGCACAGAAACAATATTCAGTTGAAGAGAAGATTAGTTATTCTCAGTACAATCATCCCCATTTAAATCATAAAGTTGGAAAAATAATTTAAAAGCATGTGTAAGGCTACTGAGACAGCATGCTGTTGTTGCACATACAATATTAATGTTTAGAACAGTGCAAATACAAACACCATTAGAAATTCATAGTTCAGCATCACACATCATGATATGGGTTAAAATGAGAACCCATTTCTCTCCAAAACGGTGCCAGTTTTAGCGTTTTGCAATAAAGAATAAGATAACTAAACTTGGTTAATTTATGTTACAATTTTAACATAAATGCACATTGTTCTATAAGGATGACATTGTGCCATAACTTTTACACATTTTTATGCTGATAAAACAATTAGTAAGGAAAAATGCATTAAATAGCGAAGTATTTCTGGGGAAACTTTTTCAAAAGAAAGCAAACGCACGTCTCTTTGCTCTCTGTGAATCAGCAGCATCCACAACAGAATGGAACAAAAAGTGTTGAACTTGAAATTGTTTATGCGCAGTATATTAACGCCATGGGTCATCAATAAGGTGCATATTGGTCCTCAGTTTGAGTACATTATTTCCAAGCGTTTTGGTGTTTCCAAACTCATCAAAAGTCAAGAATTTCAACAAGCAACAACGAGTTATCCACGTGACTGCTGCAGAACGCACACGAGGGAGAGACGAGGCAGCGCACATCACACGTCTCTAAGTGAGTGGGAATTATACCGAACGTGGCACTTGCGGGACTGTATGCAATACCCGCAGCCTCACACCAAATTTCAGGCCTTGTAGATAGGCAAGTATATATACAAATCTTTTAGTGAGCAGAAATCAGAAATGTACCTTCACATATTAGAGGAAGATGCTGATAACGAGACTGAATTGATGCCTGAAGAATGCACTTCCAGCAGCCATGATAAAAAGCAGTTGGCGGTTAAAGTTTTCTATGCACAATTTGATTTGATGAAAGTCATGAGACCAATTACTCTCTATCCAATCATGTTGATGGATAAAAATAATTAAAATAAGCATGTAACGACCACAAACTGAGGAAAATAGCAGAGTAAAAGTACTGATGCATCACTTAAAATGTCCTCAAGTACTACTACTCAAAAAACTACTCAAAAAGTACAATTACTGATATAAACTAATTTTTACTGTATTACTGTATACAGTAATAATTACTGTAACGTGAGTGTTTGTAATTCGCTACTTCACACCCATGATGTCCATAAACTTTTTTGTCAGATACAACTCCAGAAATGCACTGTATATTCATCATTTTACTTAACCTGCTGTTTTCATTATTTAGTGTATTTCTGAATAAGTCTGTAATGAAAATACATTTTTTATCACTGCCACCGCTGAAACAATTTGGTATTAAAAAGATGTTTGTCCAAAATGTTTGTCCAACTCAGTTTTCATATTAGTGTTTTTTATTTATTTAGACTAAATGAAAATAAATAAATTTGCTCTTTGCACCCAATGAAAACTCGAAAGACCATGTTATCTTGTCTTCATTCTGAATTCAATTCAGGATTTGGGTAAAATGTATATTGTAATAGAATGTCCTTTGCATGCTGTTGTAGGTTTTCTCCGCACTGTTATGTACTACTGGAAACTGTCATCATTTATATAGTATTGATATTAGAGGCAGGGTTTTTTCTAGGGCTCCTCAATGCCTAGGCTAAATGACTAATACAATTAAAATAGCTGGCAGAACTTTCTGTGTTTACTGAATGTAAATATTTTTCTCATTTAAGCTGTACATGATTTACTTAAGTGAAGTTCACATTGATTTTACTGCCAAAGTGGGGCATTGCAAATCCAGGACATTGAATTGGAGAGTAAAGTCAGAGGGAGTTGTGTAGTCTATCAGTCTCTTCCATCAGCAGACACACTGCTGACTGACGAGGACAATAGTTCAGAAGCAAAAGAGACATCCTCCCCAAATCAAAAGTTGTTTTGAAGTCTGTTAGTTGGGTAACACCTTAACCAAGCTGTTCTTGCTTTGCAGCAGTGATAGCAAATCACAGGAAGTGTACTGAGCTGCTAGGCATGGCTCAGATGTGTGGCTTCCTAATGACTTGTTTAGATGTCTGGCGTTGCTGTGCCAAACCCAGGGGGGTAGATTTCTCTGTGGCATCCGCCTAAAAATGAATGACCTTCCCTGCATTACATCATCCTTTATTATGAGCTGATAGACAAATAAGACGACAAATGGATGAGCTCAGCCTATCAGGGGAAGGATTGATGAATGGGACAATTAAACTTACATTGAACAGATAGGCCTACATTGTTGAAGATGCATTGTAGGGCTGGACGATATGACGGAATATACTGTGTAGCGGTTGACATTTTGACACTGTTTATGTGATTGTGGATGTGTCCATGCAGTTGTCAGTGGGTAGGACTGCTTTGCGTTACTTACAGATGGTATATGAATAAGCATATTAAAATGGGTGTTATTCAGAATTTGAAGCCAAAATTAAATAGTCTATGACAAAATGACACACTGAAATGAAATTGAAGTGAACTGATGTGCGGTTACAGACGTGTGTGTATATTAGGTATACAATGTAACTCGTCGTAATTAAGTCCATGCTATTTTGTTTATAATTTTCTTTATCTCTGTAATGGTTTATATTTTTATAGTTTTTTTTTTCATAAATTAAATTCTAAATTTGTATATTTATTATTTATTTTTATATTTATAAAATATAAATTTTACAATATTTAAAACATTTCATTTCAATTATTGTAATTAAATTTGAACATATTGCTGTATAAGAGTAATTTTTTACGTGTATTTAATACATAAATATATTAACAATATAATGTAAATTTCCTCCATTACTGTAAAACTTTAATAATCATAAAACATGTTTAAATACAATTATTTTTATTTGACAATAATAGTGAAGAATAGTGAATAATAGGCCCTGTGAAATGTTTTATTTTTTCAGAATTTGTGTTATCTGTTTAAATTTTTCTGGATTTGATTTGATATAAATTTACAAAAACTGTTTTAATCATCTAAGGGCATGAAACTTAAACAATTTAATCTTTAAAATATAATCAAATACAAATGTGATAGTGATAATGAACAATGAATGTGTGTGTTTCTTTGATTTATTTTGCATGTATGTAGAACTACAAACAGTAACACCTGTAGTTGCCTTTGAAAAATCGATGAAGTACAGTGTTCCCCAAAGCTTGTAGTACTACACACATCATAACTTACTGTCTCCTATCACAGTCTTTCTCCCTGCCTCCTTCCCTGTGTATCACTCCTAATTCTGTACGTCTTCTGTCATCTGGCAGACAGATACTCTGGATGGGGCCTTTCTAGTGCCTGACATCAAACTCCACAGCAATCCTTCTGCGTTCAACGTCTACTGCAATGTGCGGCACTGCGTACTGGACTGGCAGCAGAAGGAGGCCACGTTGGCCCTGGCCTCCCGCAATTCTGTGCAGAGCGGCGACTCCGACAGTGAGGAGGAGGAGGAGTACCGCGAACCCGCCTTCAAACTGCCCAAGGTCAGTCGACGACAGCCCAGCCCAGTCATGTGATTAAGTTCTTTCATTTCTGATTCGGTGTATGTCCATTTTTTTCTTGTTTTCATTATTTATCTTTTGATAACTGCAGTGGTGTATGCAGAGGTGGAAAGAGTACAAAAATATTGTACTCAAGTAAAAGTACCATTACATTACTGAAATTTTACTTAAGTACAAGTAAAAGTACCAGTCTAAAAATATACTCAAGTAAAAGTAAAAAGTAGCTCATTTAAAATTTACTCAGAGTAAAAAGTACTTAGTTACATTTTAACAATGAGAGGGAGGAAAAAATGGGACAGACCAAAGGTGTCAAACTCAGCTCCTGGAGGGCCACAGCCCTACACAGTGTAGATATTACCCTAATTAAACACATCTGATCCAGCTAAACTAATCATTTAGGCTTATTTGAAAACTACATGGTGTGTGTGTTGGAGCAGGGTTGGGAACTAAACTCTTTAGGGCTGTGGCCCTCCAGTAACACCCTCCAGAGTTTGACACACCTGGGATATGGGCCTATAAATCTCAAACTAGGTGGTTTTTAATTAAAGGAATCAGTTATTTAGAATAATAACACATTTAGGCTGTTACCAGGGAAATTAAATCAGTATCAACAAAATTCATCTTTGCAATGCAGAGGAAACGCAGAAAGTTCATCTGAAGTGGCATAGATGTTATTACACACTGACATGAATGCATTTAGCCTGCAGTTACAAATGCAGAAATAATGTTTTGATAAATAAGACATAAAATGTGACCCTGAACCACAAAACCCTAAGGGTCCATTTTCCTAAATTGCGATTTATACATCATCTGAAAGCTGAATAAATAATATGTCCATTGATGTGTGGTTTGTTATGATCGGACAATATTTTTAAATCTGGAATCTGAGGGTGCAAACAATCCAAATATTGAGAAAATCTCCTTTAAAGTTGTTCAAATTAAGCTCTTAGTTTTGATATATTTACAGTAGGAAATGTACAAAATATATTAATGGAATATGATCTTTACTTAATATGCTAATGATTTTTGGCATAAAAGAAAAATGTATAATTTTGACCCATACAATGTATTGTTGGCTATTGCTACAAATATACCCCAGCGACTTAAGACTGGTTTTGTGCTCCAGGCCAGGGTCACAAATGTTAAATAGTCATTTGAAATAAAAAAATAAAAAGATACTTTAAATGTTAAATTAGAACCACCAGTAGGTGTCAGCAAGTCACTGATAAGTGAGTCATTGCGATTGAACAGAATCATTTAAACGGTTAATACATTCAGGAACAAAACACGTCATTACTCATTGAGTCAGAGACGCAAAACTGTGTATGGTGGCTGTGTTTGGTATTATTTTTGTTGTCGAAATAGAGCAAAAACAGGCAATATGGTGACTAAAACGCAAGTCTCTTAATTAACTTATGTTTTTTGAACTGTTGTAAAAAGAAAAACTACAGGCATTCTTCATGTGATGTTGACTTACTATATTAAATTATATAAATATATACATTTTCTGCTTCTATATCTTCAATGTTGTGATCATTCTAAACGCATTTTAACAGACTGAATCACGCAGTGAAAGAAAGCACTCCACGTGCACACGGATTAGTCTAATCTAACGTTACTAGATTTCACGGCACACTGTTTAGAGTGTTTTGTTTGGTTTTGGGCAAAATACTGATAATGTCAAATCGCACATCGTTAAAACAACAATTACTATATTATCTCAGATGATATTGCACACCCTGCACCACTGTCTTTTTGGCTCATTTGTGCAAAACCGTCAAAGCTTCATTTTAACCACCAATGCAATGATGCAAGTATTTACCTCACCTCTACATGCTTGCGAAGGGCGATGTCGAGATGTTATAAGCTGCTAGTTCGGTCTCCCGAGGCAAACACAGCTAACACTGCATAATAGAGCATGAATATGGCCAGGGGTTCACTTAATTCCTTCGAGTTCAACTTCAGCAGAATACGACGGGGTCTGGTTTTCAGCTGGGTCTGCACCATTAACGTCTGTCTTGTCCGTCTGCATCTTTCTTGTGATTTTAGCGCCAGTTTCTTCTTCTGCCCATTATTTACTGCAGTTGTTTCCACGGAGCGATTTTTTTTTTTACTCAGTAACGAATGTGTTTTAAAATGTAGCGAAGTACAATACTTCACACAAAATATACTTAAGTAAAAGTAAAATTACAGATAAAAAAAATTACTTAAAAAAGTACAAGTACACAAAAAAGCTACTCAATTACAGTAACGCGAGTAAATGTAATTCGTTACTTTCCACCTCTGGGTGTATGAGAATTTTACTGCAGTGTTTTTAATAATATTTGAGATCATGATACCGAAACATCAGCATTGGATTAATTAAAGGGTTAGTTCACCCAAAAATTAAAATTCTGTCATTAATTACCCTCCTGTCGTTCCATACCTGGAAGACCTTTGTTCATCAACAAAAATTAAGATATTTTTGAACATGATCCCCAGAACGTAATCAGCACAATCAGCGGGTTTTTTATATTCCGGATAAAGTGTGTGCATGCCGAACGTAAACACCATTGATTATGTTCTAGGGTACTCTCCAAAATGGCGGAAGACTGTAACTCTGGGACAAGAATTGTTGAATAAATTGTTATTATTGTTTCTTTGCGCACAAAAAGTATTCTCGTAGCTTCGTAAAATTATGACTGTCACTGAACCACTGATGTCACATGGACTATTTTACCGATGTCCATGCTACGTTTCTGGACCCGGGAACATTGCAGTTGCGTTGCTGTCTATGGAGGGTGGGGGGTTGAATGAATTCTGATTTCTCAAAGTCGAGGCGACGTCTACTAGTTGCTGATGATGTCATTAATGAACAAATAAGTACAGCTGCACGATTAATTGAATGCAATTGTCATGCACATCTTGTCAGTAAAGCCGGTTCTGTGATTAGTAGTAAATCTCCATCACCTGCTTTTGAGATGGAGCTGCATTTACTACTCAGAGCCATAGTTCTCTAACAAGCTATGCAAAGAAATCGCAGACGATATTATTGCGTGATTATAAAATCAAAGATTTCATTCGCGACAATGACAGCTGTTTGCATAGCTTCTTAGTGAACTACGACTCTGTGTAGTAAATGCTGCTCCATCTGAAAGCACGTGAAAATAACACATTTAATAAAAAAAAGGGTTTTCTCCAAACTTACTTAATAACGTCAGCCGAGTGTTTGAAATAAATCCTTCTGTGAGATGATATGGCTTCTTACACAGAATAAGGCACACAACATATAGTATTCTTAGCATCGATAAAGGCTATGTTGATTAGCATTGCATTATTACTTTATTATAATGAAAATGATAAAAAGACAAACTCAGATAGACGATATATTGTCGTAGTTGTGTGTTTATTAGTAATTTTGAATCAGTGAAAGCATTTAAATCTTCTGTTTATTCAGCAACCGCTATAGGCATTTCCTGGGTTTCAACTGGGCGTATTTGGACTTTCCGCGCAATAGCGCCTTCTGGCCTTCGGATGGAGATTTACTACTGATCACAAAGCCGTGCTTCACTGAAAGATATGAATGACAACTGCAGCTTTTGTCTAATCGCTATTTCGATTTATCGTGCAGCCCTACAAATAAGCCTGAACCTTGAGCTGAGACTCAAACACCTTGTGTACAGCTATGGCATATGACACAGCGCTGCCCACATGGCTATTGCTCCTATAACAGCTCATTTTTATCAGTTCTTTGTCTTTGGAGCATTATTTTTCTCACAGATTCCTGTTCGTTCTAAATCAGATACAGATAAAGGAGCAGAATAAAGATTACATTTATATAAATGTGTTAGTGAGAGCGGTTGCGTGTGAATTAATTCTAACTGGCAGCGTCTCTACTAGTAGTGAAGCTGTGGGATTTAGTTATTAAGAAATATATGCTAGAACTTTTCTGTTTCTAATCTATTTTATTGAGAAATTACAGAACAGTGTTGACAATAAATTTTCACGCTGAATGTTTCTGTGCTCACGATCTACTGTCTGTGGCCTATGTGTGTGCGTTACAGTGCAGCATTAGATTAGAACGGCGATTAACTTTCCTGTACAATAAACATTTTAAAATGTGCATTCTCCCGTTCAATTTCAAGCATGCAGTAATATAATCACTAGGGGTGTGACGAGACACTTATCCCACGAGGCGAGACGAGACAAGATTTTTAGACTTTTTTTTTAATCCTCAATGATGAAATATATAGAGAAAAATAGTCTTTTATTCAACTGAAAAACACAAAATGCAAAAAGAAAATGTAGGTGCAGTTTGAATTCAACGTGTACTTTATTTATTAAATTATATTTTAATAAATCATATGCAGTAATAACAACATGTACATAAAAAAATGTATAAAGTTATAAACATTATAAACCCATTATAACTATAAGGTTAAAGCCTTATGATTTCCGTGATGCGGAGTGAATCCCAGAATCCAGTCATGACAATGAATTTACAATGCAGATGTCACATAAAACGCGCGGTTTGATGGATTGATGAATAAATCAAAAATGGAGCTGTCAAATCACTACATGGTCTAGTGTCTGTGATTATTAAAGCGAAAAAACACTGCTATATAAAATGAAATCTGTTTGTTTTGCGTTTCTCTCTATGAGTGAGCAGCATTGTGTCGTGTACTAAGTGGTAATAGATGCATTTACACAGACAGTTTAATGAAGCTGAGGTGCTATAATTGCATTTACACTGCAACATTTCAAATAAATGTAAAATAAATAATTTTTTAAACAAACATATACATGTTGAAAAAATGCAATGCTATTTTTAAATATGCAAATGTCTGTTTTAATGAGCGAGTCATTTATTAATTCATTCAACCGATTTATTCAAATGGCTGAATCATTCAGAAACGAGTCAATTGGCTGTCGTTATGAATGAGCCACTGAATCATTGACTCATTTGATTCATTCAAACATGTGGATTCATTCAGTAACGAAACACCGCTGTGTGCTGCTCGGAGACACACAACAGTTCTGCTGTGGCTTTGATCACAACTATTTTCGTCGGCGAAATTGAGCAAAAGCAGTCAATATTTTGTCTAAAATCTAAGTCACTTAATTTAAACCTCTTGTTTATTGAAATACTATTGTATAAAATCAGCGTCACATTGCAGTCGTGCTGATATTGTTATTCAGGGAAACATCATGGCCGTCTAATGTTGCTTATCTAAATCATATTCTGTAAATCTCTTTTATTTATTTTTCTACCGCAGTATTCATCTATACATTTCTGTGAATTACTTTGTGTATGGTGTCTCTCTCACACACTCACTCAGGCTTTTCAAGCCTCATCTGACACGACATAAATACATTATCAGTCGCCGTATACACTGAATGCCATTAAAATTAATATCATTCTCACGCGAAACGACGTGCTTACACGCGACTGTGATATCTACTGTGAGTGTGCGTGTGGCTGTGACGTCTCTGCCTGCTGGCAATAAAAGGATCGGCTTGGAATCGGCAAGACGTGAGACTGACCGGCAGGTCACCGATCCGGGCCGGTCATGTGAGAAATCGTCCGATTCTGATCACTGGCCGGTCAATCGGTGCATCTCTATTAATAACAACTTAGTTTATTCAAATTTATTATTAAAATAGCCTTATGAAATGTTTACTTTTTTTTGAAAAATTCTGTGTTCTGTATCTAGTTATCGAATGAAGGCATAAAACATTTATTTCATTTATCTTTAAATTATTATTATTATTTAAATGATACATTTTTTAAAATAAAATTGTATTTATTTAGTTTGGCAAACAAAGTGGGTTTACTATTAAAATTAAAACATGAAAGAAATGTTGTGTGATCATTACTTTAAAAAATTAAAGTAATGTTTAAATTATTAAAATAACATTCTGCTACCACTAGGCTGCTACTAAAATTATTTTAATAAGTGAATTCTGACAAAAGACCATGGCATAAGTGGGATAATCAATGGCTAGCTGTGCATTAAACGATTTGAATGCACTTCGCGGAGGCAACCACCCTCCGCAGCGCGTCGGGAAGTTCTTTGCCTCCATGTCGTGCATTCAAATCGTTTAATGCACAGCTAGCCGTTGATTATCCCGCTTATGCCATGGTCTTTTGTCAGAATTCATTTATTAAATATGTTAATATTTGCTGGCTTATTCCATGGTCATTTGCCAAGTTATAGACAAGTTAAAACTAGTATTGCTCTTTGCAGCGCAATATTTGACTGGAAGGGTAAAAATAACGGTTATTTTAGTCAGTTATGGCTTGTTAGCGCTACATTTTGCCAGCTTCAAAACAGACACAGAGATGAAATAGTGCGGTAAGACCACATTTATTTGAATTAATTATAGCATGTATTTCAATTAATTGTCGATTGAGAGAGAGAGATGACAGGTGTGTGTACCTGCTTGCTGCTCTGCGCGTCTCTCTCTACAAACAGCAATTTTTATCAACTCATGGCTGGGTGAACTCCTCATGGCATGAGTAACTCATGAGTTACTCATGGCAACTCATGAATATAATGTAGTGAATATTAATATATTTATGCCGCAGTGTCTTACAAGTTTAACCGAACTTTTATATGACGGGTTGCCGTGAATACCTTCACAGTTCTGTGTGTATATGATATGATGCTAGTTTTACACAAATCAAACGGTAAAATGCTCATGAAATGTCTCAGAGCAGTTCTATAGATGTTGTTCATGTATGTCCTCATTTAGTGAGACGGCAGACGCTGAAGTCACCGCGAGCGTCACGTGCACTTCACTATGTGTGTGTGGTAATGCTAAATGAAACCGCGCGTCTTTTTCATTCACTCCTACAGAGAAGAGTTGATCACGTAATTTGAGTTAATGCTCATCAGATCGCGTAAATAAGTGGATATTGAATATAAATGATGATTCTGTATAAAGAAATATCAAGTAAACTTGTATAACAATATCAGTATTTTTTGCAAATATGAACTAAAAGCTCTAATGGACGCTATTCGGTGATGCTTGCACTGACTGCCTGCCTGCCTGAGTTTTGTCGCAACCAGAGGCAGCACAAAATTTGCCTCATAATTCTCTATTCAGAAAAAACCCTGAATATCTAGTCAGAAATTACACTGATTAAAGTCTCACAAGCTCTGAAGTTGAATTTGATGAAAAATAAAGACTTGTTTTAATGGATAGCAAAAAGTCGATGACCTAAGATAAGGATCTAGACATGAAAATGCAGATTGATCCCGTGTTATACCCTGATGACTATTATTTTAAGATGTGTAAATTGTGCCAGGGTGTTATGATTCACTATTGAAGATGCTTTTATATTTATTCAAGGACAGGCACTTTATTTATAGTTGAGCATCTGCTATATCATTTCTGAAGTCTGAACCTTGAGAGACATTACGCAGGATCATTAGTTATCTCTCTCGGACGTCCTATGGACAAAGCAAAGATTCCTGTTTTAAAATGCAAATTAAGCTCAGATGAGCTTTATTTGTCACATACACAAGTATACAGAGTATAATGAGGAGTGAAATGTGTTCTCTACATTTAACCCATCCAAGTGGAGCAGTGGGCAGCTGACATTGCGGCGCCCGGGGAGCAGTTGGGGGTTCGGTGCCTTGCTCAAGGGTCTCACCTCAGTCGTGGACACTTCCTGCCGGAGCTGGGATTCGAACCCACAACCTTGAGTTACCTCGGGTTTTAAGTCCAACGCTCTATCCATTAGGCCACGACTGCCCCCGTTTTAGATGATGACCTTGAAAGATGAACCTCATGTCTCTTGTGTGTCAGTGTCTTATAACAAGAAGGAAGCAGGAAGCACTTTCAGGAATGAACAGTTTCCATAAAGAAACTTCCCAAAGATTTCTTCATTAAAATATCTCTGTTGATGATCCCGGCTAGGGGTGGGCGATATGACCAAAATCGTATATCACGATATGACAAATTTTATATCACGATAACAATATATATCACGATATAGTGATTTTTTTTTTTTTGAAAAGGTTTTTATTATATTAAAATCTTTCATACCATATAATTTTCATAATCCTTGTAACCAATGTCAATATCAAACTAATACAAGCCTAAAGAGAGAGAAAAAAAACCTCACTGAAGATAGATAAGCAGTCAGTGATGAAATAAGGATAAGAAACTAATTACAAGTAATAGGACAAAAAACTACAATAAATAAGAAACACTACATACATTGTGTAAATGAATTATTCTTCACTGTGTTAATTATATATATATATATCTATCTATCTATCTATGATAGATATAATTAACACGTGTATAATGTATAGATTCTATACATATTATAAATATATCATTATTACTTTTTATTTATTCTCATTAAAGTTACAAAAGTGATTTATTCAAGAGCAGTGAGAAATGTTCTAGCAGTGTGCTATGATTAACATGAATGGCAGACAGAACGAATATTGGAACGCTTCCCCTTTAAGACCGAAGTCCGGATCTAATACACGGTTACATTGCGTTTTCAATTTCTGCCATTTTCTCTCTTTTAAGACTTAAATCGCTGTGTTTATGAGGATACTTGCAAAGACGGGGATTCTGACGCATATAAGTGTGTTTATGTAATCGTTCAAATTCGGCAAAAAAGAAAAGGCGCGCTCCTCTCACACAGAAAGAGACGGCGCAGGCATATAGCTCTGTTGTTTGATTTTCAACGGCTTCAAAATCGGTTGTTTTAAAACTGCAGTGCTTAAAAACGCATGACCATGCTACAGATGTAGTCCGTCATTTAGGAACGAGCTGCTCGTTCTCCCCCTGTTTCTGTCTCCCCTTCACGGGAGGGGAATATACTGGCATATAAAGATCCCAGTCACTCAAATTATGAAAAGGTATTTACCAGAAACAATGTATTTTGCGACACCACGATATAAACGATAGAAAATAATATGAAACAATAGACTTTTTATTTCGTCCATCCGATATATATCGTCATATCGCACAGCCCTAATCACGGCTGTAATGAGGTCACAGGGGATTGCTACACAGCACGATCTGTATCTTAACAACATTAAGATAAAAGAGGCATAGTCAAACTAACTTACACGCTCATATGTTCTACATGCTGGTGCTCACATAAACCCATTAGGTGAAACGGCAACACCGCATGTCTGTTTGTATTAACAAACATTCGTTCCTCGTTTTTATTATTTTTGTCAAAGTAAGCCATATTGTTCTCGTCACAACTCTGTTGCTATAGTGATAGATTTTTCCACACTCACTGAATTCAGATATGGCATTTCTGTTGCATAATGGTGGTTTTATACTGAATATGCCACATTATACTTTTTTTGTTTGTGCTGGAATAAGTATTACTTGACTTTGTGTGCTTGCAGAGTGAGAAAATAGTGTAACGGATAAGTTCTCTTTGTAAAAAAACAAACAATATTTGTTTTGTTGAGAAATTAAGTTTCAACAATAACATATTAACCTTTCTTGACTTACCTATCCATGAGCTTAGTGGTTCAGTGGTGTTAAATGCTTCCTCAAAAGCCACGTTATGTTTAATTCCATCTTAAAGACTACATAACCCACAATCCTAAAGACATCTCCACCAATCAGAGTAGGCGCTGTTACCATGGCAGCAGAAATGGGACTCTGTTTACATAAACGTTTGTAATGAGTGATTCAACTCTTGAGTTGTTTGTTTGATTCTTGGCTCTGTATTGAATCATTGTTTTCAAATGTCAAAGAAAATGTATGAAAACAATGCTTTAAGTAACAAAGTTAATTCTGTCAGTCCAGTGTCTGCTAAATGTTGTTTGTTTTTGTAAAGACATTTTTGAGTACATCTTGAAAATTATTGTTGTTTTTGCATTTTAATATATTTTTTTAATAATGAATTTGCCTTTATCAGTCAATGGGTCATCCTATTGTTTAGATATTGGCATTGGCCATTCAAATTTAATTTTGGTGGATCTTTATTGTGGATGAATGTTACTTCACATCTATGTTCCTCTGCTCCTCAGATCATTGGTATTGGGCTGTGTGGAGTGTTTGAGCTCATCAAAGAGACTCGTTTCTCACACCCGTCACTGTGCTTAAGGAGCCTTCAGGCCCTTTTAGATATGCTCCAGGGACAACAGCCGGAGAGCTTTCAGACTGAACCTCCAGATGTGCTGGGTGAGAGACCTTCGCCTGTTCAATTAAAGTGATGACTTATAGTGTGTATAGTTTAATCATTGTACCATTGTTGGCCCTGCAGAGTCTCTCTTTCATCTTCTGCTGGAGACCACCGTGCGTAGCACAGGAATGAACGACCCCACTGGTCAGAACCTCACAGCATTGTCCTGTGCCTGCCTCTTCAGCCTGGTGGTGGCCTGGGGAGACACTGGCAAAATCCTCCAGGCGGTGTCTGCCATCCTCACCAACAATGGCAGTCATGCATGCCAGACCATCGAGGTGAGTCGGTGTTTTGTGATTGCATGTTTTAAACTTTTGAGGAAGATACTCCTTCCACTGATGCCACTGAACGGTTTGTAGATAGATGTTATTAAAGAGATATGAAAAAATAAAAAATGTGGTAAAGTCTGTCAAATTTGTGCTATTTGTGACTGTGTGTAGCACCTCCCACTCTGCATCTCCTTCTAAAGAATCCAAACTTTAGAAAAGAGTACTGTCTGAGTGTTGTGTCTGATTTTTAACAGTTTAGTGAATTTCTTGCTTGGTAAGTGAGGCTGAGATTTTAGAGTGCATAAAATGCTGCTGTTCATCTAAAGTCAGGATGACAGCACATTACCGCTCATCTCTCAGCATGCGATAGCCAGAACCGCAACTGCATGAGGAGGTCAACAATTGAATTGCCTGAAAATGTCAAATCTCTCCAATTTCCCATCTTTATTATGTTACTCTGCCAGCCAGCACAGAGTCCCTCAGCCAATTACTCCTCTGTCTTCTACCATCTGCATGATATAGGTCTATCATTCTTTTGCTCATTTAAATGTTTTTAATGCTCTCTGTCAGTATCACACACTGATTTAGACATCAGAAATGCACAGAGTTCATTTGTTGTAACCAAGGTAACTACGATGTAATTGGAGCATGAGTAACTTGCATAGCTTGTGTAAAGTGTGATATCTGAGCCGTCGCTCACTGTCAGTTCACAGTGCACACTTTCAACTTGAAGGGGTTCAGAATAGAACTGAATAACATGCAAATGTTGACTTGAATATCCAGATCAAGTGCTTTTTTCAGAGCTGGGCAATATTTTTCAGCTTTTTTATGATATAATAGATTTCTCCATATATGTATTTGATTTTAAATGGCATAAACGATTATTACATTTTTTATTTGTATTGTTTTTAGTTTGTGTAAACCAAACAGCCATTGTTGCCAAATATGTAAATCTTTAATGCATTTAAGTAACATACAATTAAAATACATTTTAAAAAACAAAGGCATGTTTTCCACTTTGTTTACGATCGTCAACAAGTGCAGAGAGGGGTTTGGTAGGTCTTTATCTTAACTTCACACAGTCAAATAAACAATCAGTCAGTAACTGCATTGATGCAAGTCTCACAATCCTTAAAGTACAAGAATAACACCGTAACACTTGTTCATTTTGTAATGTATCATCACTGAGTCATGTCAGTGTTATTCAGACACGGAGTGAGTCATTAGACTGATTCAAATCAATGACAAACCAGACAAGTCATTTTGATCAACGCCAGTTTTTGGCCTGCTGAAATTTTCATTGGCCTAACCACAGAAAAGTTTGATCTCGTTTTTTTTTTATCAATGTAACAATGTATTTTAGCAAATAAGGTTGTTGCGACGCCAACAATTTTTATATTTTTAAAAGTATCCCAATTCTTGATTCCAGTTTCTATCCCAAAGAAATAACTACAAGCCAAATAGTTTCTGGATTTAATTGCTAAAGCTTTGTTCAGAAATTGCTAGAAAATTGTACAAATGGAAAGACTAAATAAGTGTACTCCAATAATATTGTTAGTTACAACTATGAAAACTAAAAAAAACAAAAACAAACATACTTTTTTTTTTTTTTACAGTGTATTGGACGGATCTAATATACTGTCACAAATCAGATTTTCACTTTTTTTCAGGTTTTCACTTAAGACAACTGATCGGTTTACAAGGATACTCAACAAGATGGGCATTTTGCCATTTTTGTGAATTTGTCCGTTTAAGTGCAAGAAGACATGAAAAATAACTCCGTATTTGTGTGCTTTCTCAAGGTGAAGAATGCTCAAGGACTGTTTAAGACTATATTTTTTGAACTATCTGACCCGACTATATTTGTGTAACAAAAGGTTCCAACAATCCTGAACGCCCTTCAGAGGAGTGTGCAGGCAGTGCTGGTGGGAAAGATCCAGATCCAGGACTGGTTTGGGAACGGCATCAAGCGAGCCGCGCTGATGAACAAATGGGTTTTGAAGGAGGTGAACATCGATGAAGATGAACGCTGTCTTCTTCAAACGGATGGTTCCTTCCTGTACCTGCTCTGTAAAGATGGCCTCTATAAAGTGGGCTCAGGGTACAGTGGCACCGTGAGGGTGAGGATACCCTTTTTATTTACCTGATTGCACCATTAACATTTTAGAAGTTAATTTTACTAAGCATTTTTTTTGACTAAAGAAGTAGTTCAGTAATTATTTGAAACATAATTATAGTATTAAAAAGATGATACAAAACGTCCTTATGTGCAATTTGAATGTCTCTATACAACTCAAGTTTTTATTTGACAGTTTTGTGATTTGTGAAGTCATGGATGTGGTTTGCAGTGCTGATGCAGCAGGTTGTATATCCTTGTGTTTGTGTGGGTGCTAATAAGAGGCTATCGATTGCAGGGCCATGTGTACAACTCCACATCACGTATCAGGAACCGTAAGGAGACGAGTTCATGGCTGGGATTCGCCCAGGTATTGACCTCTTGTTTTATTAGCTTCTCTTGATCTGCTGTCTGCTTGTATAACGTCAATGTACTCCATGTATAGTACTTAATATGGGTTTGATTTATTGGTCTTTTCATAAATAAAGCATTAGGTGCTTATGATGTTTTCAACCAAAAATGTCATTCATTGAACAGCCTTACAAAATAAATTTTCCTGTGTCGATTTGGTTTACAGGGTTGTTTGCTGTATCGAGACATGAACAGTCACAGCATGGAGGCCATTAAGATCAACCCAGAGACTCTGGAGCAGGAGGGCACCATCACAATGCCGGGTACAAACACCCCTCTTATGTGCTATTGATCGCTAAGAGCAGGGCAAATAAATGGCTTGACCAGCACTCTTTTCTTCCCTGTGTTGACATGTTTCCTATTTAAACAGGATGTATTGAGGGGCTTGTCTCTTATTTCCCGGAGTTATCAATAGCCTTTAGTTTGTCATCTACATAGCAATAAATATATTATGTAGTGACATGAAGTAGTTTACATAAAATAATACGTCTTGTATTGATTATGACAAGACCTTCTTCAATGTAATGTTCCTGTAATTTGGACTGTAGCCTGGAACTATTAAAAATGAAAATGTCTCTCTTTCTCAGGTCTTCAAGCAGATGGTCAGAACATTGTATTCACTGATGGAGAATATATCAACCAGATTGCAGCCTGCAAAGATGTAAGTGGTTTTATTCTTTGGCAATATCGCACTTTTCCAAAACCTAGTGAGCGGTCTTTGAATGCATCATAGCCACAAAGGCTTTTTCAAAATGTGGGCTGCATAATTATACCAAATGAAAAGGCAACTATGTATGAATTCTTCAGGGTGAAGGCAATCCCACAATGCACTGTGCCAAGTGAATAAATCAATCTAAGATGGCAGACAAAGCGAGAGATGTTTATTGAATATAAATATACTTGTATATGTATCAGGCTTTCTTTGGTAATACTTATACTGATCCGTAAAGGTACTGGCTATAAGAATTGTTCAGAACAATGTAACATAGTGTAATGCATTAAAGTTCAAAGTGTTTTGGGTCAGTAAGATTTGTTTTTGAGTAATAAATACTTTTATCCAGCAAGGATGACATTTTAGTAAAGACTAGTGTTGTCACGGTACCAACATTTCTGTATTCGGAACCGGTACCAGTGAAAATCCACAGTTCTCAGTACCAATTTCAGTACCAAAGCAAAACACAAAAACATTCTAATTAAAAAAAACTCAGTTTTTATTAATAAAGTCAAACAAAAATAAAATGTAAAAAAATAAATGCCATTCTTTGTGCTCTTTTAAAATTGTTTCAAGTTTTTCCACAAGCAATAAAAGTATGGAAAACATTAAACAAGTTTCATCGACATTAAATTAGTCTTTTAATTAATGAAATGTAACCCCTTTTTTGGGTAAATAAAGGGGATTTACTATTAAAATTTAAACATGGAAGAAATATTGTGATTATTTATTAGAATATAAAGTTTTAAACAGTAGTAGTAGTAGTAGTATGAAATACATTCTACTAAATAATAGTAGCCTAATATATTTCTGGCTCAATGTCTAAACCGAACTTTTATTTTGACAGGTTGCTGTGAATACCTTTAAAGTTCTGTGTATATGATATGATGCTGGTTTTACTCAAATGAAACGGCAAAATGCTCGTGAAGTGACTCAGAGCAGTTCTGGTGATGATGTTTATGTATTGTTTGGATTAATTAATCAAAAGTACGTCATTACACTTAAATCAAATCGTGAAATGGACTAGTATCTGTAAATATTAAGTATGTCATGACATAGTATGACGTTATGTCCTCATTGAGACGGCAGACGCTGAAATCACTGCGAGCGTCACACGGGCTTCAGTGACTGTAACGTTAGTAAACAAAACCGCGTGTCTCGCCATTCATTCATTCATTCACACAGAGACTCGCAGAACGTGCAGAATTCATATTTGAATCAACTTTTGCTTCTTAATATTTACAGATACTGGTTCGTATCGCGATGTGATTTAAGTGTAATGACCTACTTTTGATTAATTTATCCAAACTGTAAATTCAGTTTTTAAACTAGGTTCCGCAATTCCGTTTGCGTTTTCTCCATCGCAGAACCGGGTTGAGCGGGTCTTCTGTACCACCGGTACTTCTCAAAATCTGGTACCGTGACGTTTTCATTTATTTTGTACTGACTTGGTACCGAAGTACCGGGTCTTTTGACAACACTACTAAAGACATTTCTAATGTGACAAAATATTTTTACTTCAAATAAATGCGGTTCATTTTAACTTTCTATTCATTGAATCTTGAAAAAAAGATCAATTTCCTAAAATATACTTGTTACTGTTTTCAGTGTTGATAGTAGGGGTGTAACGATTCATCGATATGGATCGGTATATCGATACAATGTATGACGATACGATGCATCGATGCCACACGTAAAATATTGATATTTGTAAAAAGGCACCGTTATTTTGGCACTGTCCACATTTTCACATAATGTCCGTCTATGCATTACCACCAACGTGTGCATTCTCGTTCAATCTCACGTATCAGGACTCGATATAAGGACTGCCTGAAGGCACAACAAGGCGAGCATATAAGACGCTCGGGATTGTTGGCGGAACCATCGCACTCTGTGTGAGAAGTTTTCCACGCGAATACTGAGCTCTCCTCCGCTTTTGTGTGCACGGATGAATAAATATAGACAAAACTACATCAAAATGCATGTTTTGGCTAATATCCTTGTAAACAGTAGGTTAAGAAAAGCATATGTCTTAATGTAAACAGTGGAGAAAGGCATGTGTATCAGTATATTAAATCTGTGCTTTCGTTCTTAAAGTGAAAGAAAACTAATAATAAATATAATGCTGTCAAAGAAAAATACAAGTGCTCACTGCTCCTGACTAAATAATCTTTGTAACATCAAAAAAGTATTCATTTACAGGCTATATAATTTATACAGTGAAGACTATGCAGTTATTTTACATTATATTATTACATTTCTGTAGCGTACCTGAAAATGTATTTTAGACTGAGCTGAACCTGAAAAGCACTGTTTATTGAACTTGTGTCTTTGTTCTATTGTATTTATTTTCTGCCATTGCTTGTAATTTGGTTATCTGTAGAAAATATATTTAGCATTGAGCCCATAGTAGCATTTTTAGATTTATGTTCATGTTATATATTTTGGTTGCATTTGTGAGTTAATAAAAATGTAGATGGTTGTTTAAAATAGGTATATAATATGATAATATCGATATATCGATTAATATACTCCCGTATCGTAACATTTTTTGAGGAATCGGCAAATATCGTATCGCTGGGTATGAGAATCGATATCGAATCGTGACAAACCATCCGATTTACACCCCTAGTTGATAGTAATAATATTTTTTTCTAGAGCAGCAAATCAGCATATTAGAATGATTTTGGAAGGATCATGTGACACTGTAGACTGGAGTAATGATACTGAAAATGTAGCTGTGCAACACAGGAATAAATTACATTTTATAAATATATTGTGAGCATAAGAGACGTGTTTCAAAAGCATTTAAAAATCTTACAGACTCCAAACTTTTGAACAGTATTGTGTATATAATAATATTTGCATGTGCTTTTAATTTTTTTTCTGCTGTTTAAAGTTTCTTTCTAAGATAATGGCAAGAAACTTTAAACAGCAGAAAAAAAATTAAAAGCACATGCAAATATTATTATATACACAATACTGTTCAAAAGTTTGGAGTCTGTAAGATTTTTAAATGCTTTTGAAACACGTCTCTTATACAATATATTTATAAAATGTAATTTATTCCTGTGTTGCACAGCAAAAATCAGTCATATTTACTAGAAAACTGTCATTTAACAGTTCATTCTTCAATGATTTGTAACCAGCTGATGTTGCAAACCAAGACAAGTGTTCAGATGGTTCTGTTAGACTGCAATGAGAGTGGAATAGATGGATAATAGTGCAAGAACCCCAAGAAGTGTTTAGTTTGTTTAATCCAAAATGAACAGCCTGTTCTCTCCATGCTGCGGTCTTCATCAGATGACAACAGATCCCCCCCGCAAGTCATACAATCACGATCAATGCCTTTTTCTCAAGTGGTGTGATTGTGACTGTCAGCAGCACCTGATCTCTTTTGTTTCAGCCCATTTCAGCCGTGCTGTGTGTGTATGTGTGTGTGTGTGTGTGCATAATAGCCATGTAGGCTGGGGAGGGGCTGCAGCAGTGGACGTGGGCATTTCTCTTAGGATTGAACCCACTGACTGATCATGAGTGGGCAGGCAGCAGTACAGGGAGGGGATGTGATCATTCATATCTGCCTTTGAAGATCTCTTTATGCATACATGAATGAGAGATAAGTATAAGTGAGGGAGTGCTGGGGTTAATGGGGGGGTTGTAAGGATTAATGCTATGAACTGTAATGCCACATATCTTGGAGGAAGGGCGAAGGGCATGTATATTTGTTAGCAGCGTGATTTTGCCTGGAGCAAAGAGCAATGATTTTGAAAGCTCGCTCACATACTCGTTAGCGGTGGTAAATCAAAGACTCCAGTGTGTTGTCTTCTATTTTTTATCACATGCTCACTTATGCAAACTCACAGACTGCAAACCCTAGTCTCACCCATGTTGCACACACCCTGGACTTAAGTGTGTGTGTTTCTGGATGAAGCTGGATCAGTATTTGAGAGGCTGCTGCTAGTAGTGAGGATGTGTTTCTGCTTTGCATCTCCCATGTGCAATGCTAACACAGTTAAATTCTCTTTTTGACACTCACATGCTCACTGTGCTTCCTCAGATGAGAGGCTAAAGCCTCTAATGGTGTTCAAGTTGATCAAAGCATGTTAGAAAGCTGCTTGGTTTGAAAGGGATTTCTGTGTGAAATGTGCATCATATGTCGCTACACTATATACAATGGAACTTTTTTCCCCGTGAAATTTCACTAAAATGTCACTGTTATGACTGCGTATGTGCAAATCAGTCACAGCCAGTGCATGAAGCTCACTAACTAGCAGAAAGATGTATTCAAAGAAGTATTCAAAGGCTGAAGTTGAGGTAAGCAAAAGAGTGATGCTGCAGAATCACTGAAAGACCCTTGCGACATGGCAAAAGCATTCGCAACTAAAGACTGCCTGAAATTTTGACCGGCTCATACTCACACCTTTGGTTGCTTTTTCATGACAAGATCACGGTCAAACTAACTGGGATGCTCAAACAAACAGAACAATGTATTGAACATTTTGGTAGCACTTTATTTTACAGTCCTGTTCCTATGTACTTATTATAGCATTTACAATAAATGTGTTATAACTGTGTAATAACTAGGTACTAATGCCTAACTTAACCCATGTAGTTACCGTATCCTACAGTGCTTTCCTGGATAAGTACACTGTAAGTGCAAATACTGTAAAATAAAGTGTTACCAAAACATCTCTTTAGCGGAATCAATCTACAAACGCTTGCTTGTAGCTGAATTTGCGTATTTAGCTGGAATAAGAAGTGTTTTTTGCATTGGAAAGATACCTCACATCACCCTCCTAAAGAACCTCATATCACAGCTCAGCTTAAATGTTTAATAACCATAAAATTGTGTCTAAATGCTTCCACTGGCTACCAATCATTGACAAGCAGATGTAGATTTAATGAAGGTGAATGTTTTTCCTGTGTATTTTTTGTTTATTTAGGATGGCTTTGTGGTGCGGATCTACGCCACCAGCTCAGACCCGGCCCTACAGCAGGAACTGCAGCTCAAACTGGCCAGGAAGTGTCTTCATGCCTGTGGCATCTCCCTCTTTGACTTGGAGAAAGACCTTCATATCATCAGTGAGAGCAGCGCTTCAGTGCATGCACATCAGTGTTTAAGTACGTGTTGAATTGAACTAACTTGGTGTTGTCTCTTTTGCGGCTTGTGTTTATGTCCTCAGGCACAGGGTTTGATGAGGAAGCAGCCCTGATTGGAGCTGGCAGGGAGTTTGCTTTGATGAAAACGGCATCTGGGAAGGTAGACATACCTCTCTGTATTCCTCAGTGTCTCTGCGTTAGTGTTTAACTGTATCTTAAATACGTGTTGAGCTTTTCATGGGGTGGCGGAAGTGCTACTGTCTAGCATATTTACAGCTTCTGCTTAGAAGTCAAGATAACGCAGATCATGATTGGCTGAATGCCAGTACACCTTCGAAGAAAATGTCAGGGTTTTAAGAAAGTATATTTTGTAACTGAAGCTTATTTAAGGACCATTAAGTTCATATGAAATCAGAAATGATATATACTTGAAATTATAAATATATATATGCTTTTGTTGACCTTGTAATCTATAATCAGAGTCCCATATCTTATTATATTGTTGACTTCTCTCTGCTGATGTAGGGAAATGTGTTACGCAGCATGAAAGTCTATCGCAACTTCTGGTTTATGATAATGTTTTGCATTAAGATCTAATTTCCATGTCAATTAAGCATCTCCTATGCTCATTGATTGTATTTAAAAAAAATATGTTTATATATTCGTAAATATATATGTATACATATATTGTTAATATATTTTGTAAAATTGTATGTGTTTGGTATTGTTTGTATTTTTATTTTAGTTAATTAACTTTTAGAATGAATTAATCATGATCATGAGAATTTTGACGAAGATTTGTTTTATTTATTTTAAAAAATCTTAATGGTCCTAAAAATAGGTTTCTTTAGTCAATATATACTACTACTAATAATAAATAATAATACAAATAGTTTTAACAATGAAATGACTATGAATCCAAACTAGAAGTATAGAATGTCTCTGGTGTGAAAGTGACGGCAGCAGCAGAGAAGGGCAGCCTGTAAAGCCGCACACATGCTTAAATAACTGGAAGTAATTTGATTATTCTACCCTTCTAGTTGAGCGCCGAGGCTCTTTCACACTCAGTGAGGCTGGAGCGTTTGAGAGGCCAAAGCAGGCACAGCTTGTGTGTATTTACACGTGATCCTAACGCATTTCAAAAACAGGGGAGTGGCCAGGATCCAAAACTGACACACAATGAGCATTAATGCAAGTACAAATTGGCTTTGGCAAGTACATAAAACAGTTAAGCCATCTGGCAACTAACTCGATTAGAAAAAAAAAAGGTTTTAAATTATGGCTGGGTTATTATCTCAGTTGACCTGCCGTTGTCAGGTGTGGCAAAAAGTTAAATATGGATGCTGGGTGTGTCTCATTGATGTGTAGTGATGAGTGTGTTTTAGGGAGGTGTGGTGTATGTGTGCCAGGCCTCGTGAGATATGAGAGCTGCTGTGGGTTTATCATTCTGTAAGACTATACTCACTCTTTACCTTATCTGGAGATTATACAGTCGAGTGAGCGCAGCAGTAAAACCAGGCCTGGGTGAGTCGTGACTGGGCAACTTTCCTAAGAAACACCATGGACTGTAATAAAAGAAGATGTAGAAGTCATGCAGCTTTTTGCACACGCACATTAATGGACTGCGGAAATGCTGACGTGTGTTTTCTGTCATCATTGATTGTAGTTATTGTGTTTGCCATTCCAGAAGTACAGTATTAGCTTCCCACATGACACATTTTTGTTTTTAAATACCGTAACACAATATTTCATTAATGATCTCTATGTTTACAGAGCACTTTACTAAAATGAGTTTTAAATAGTCAGTAATATTATCATATGTGTGTGTTTCAGGGTTATTGTAGTGACTAAACCTGAAACTAAAGCCATAAAACAAAACCATTTTCATTACTTGAAATAAACATGAACTTAAGTAAAATATATATTAAAAGCATATTTAATTTCAGCTAGTTGCCAAGGCAACATTTGTTATTTTAATTGTTTAACTTTATGTACTAAAATAAAATAAAAATAAAATAAAAATTATTTTTATTATATAAAACATATAAAATAAACAAATTCAACTAACCATGACAAAAACACACAACAAAATAAATACAACTTTCAAATTAAAATAAAAAACCAAAAATATATAATTAAAAACTGATTCATAATATTAATAAAAAACGATATATATATATATATATATATATACACACACACACACACACACACACACACACACACACACACACACACACACACACACACACACACACACACACACACACACACACACACACACACACACATACATACATACACACATATACAGTCAAGGCCAAACATATCGGCACTCTTGGTAAATGTGATCAAAGGCAGCTGTGAAAATTAATCTGCAATGTTAATCCTTTTGATCTTTTATTAAAACAATTCACAAAAATCTCATTTTAAAATATCGCATAAATGAGGATAAGTGCAAAAAATGTGCATAAACAAAACGTATGCGCACATTTGAGTAGGATAACCTTTTTATCTGGTAAGAAAAAATGCACATAAACTACGATGGATTCACATTTACCGAATAATTTCCTCCATGCGCATCAAAGTAATGTGACTTTGCGCTTTGAGACGGGATAACTTGACTAACCGGCGGACCGATCTCGTTCACAGCATCTATACGTTGTTATGGTTATTCTGAAAAGCCTGAGGAAAGTCTGTCATCTAAGTATTTCTGTATAATTGTCTTACACGACTGTGTTCCCAAAAAGCCGGCATCCAGCTCCGAACGCAGTGACAGCATTTATTGTGTTACGTCTGCTCTCTCTGAGGCGCAAATTATTTATATCATATATGAAAATTATTATATTCAGTGGCTTCTCCTATAGTGATATTTAGTGCCACATTTAACCAGGAAGTGACAATTTTGTTCTCTTTGACTCATTGGATGGAAACGGTGCTTTATTCGCATATGTTTTATGCAATATTCCAGTTTTGCTCACAAGTTATTTTCGAATCTTTGGATGCATGGGCGTAAATTTCATTTAACAGTAGGGGGGGACAATAAATATAAAATTTCTCATGACCAATTTTTGAAGGGGACACAAATAATACAGTCAAATTGTACTTATAAAGATATGTCCCCACAGTGAAAAACTTTGCTTCTATCATTATTATTGTAGCACGGAGACTGCGTCATTATGGTTATTTTCAAAGTTTTTCTCAGGTACAATGACAAAGCAGATCAGCACATTTCAAACAGCCACAAACCAAGGATAAGAAATAAAATCCCTTTTATTTCATCCATGCTGACGATTGTAATGATGCCAGGTTGTTTACCTCAGCTTAGAGCGCTCTGCTCGTGCTGCTTCTCAGAATGTTTGGTCGCTATAGCAACCAGTTGTAACGTTAGTGGAAAACTAGGTCCGAAACAGAGCAGAACCGAACTGAACCGAACCGAGCTGGTACCAGTCAGTGGAAAACCCCCATAAGTTACAGTGCACTATGCAACAAGCTATTGTAAACAAGCTAACGTTAACTAGATAAGTAATATTTTAATCGCTAATATAGCAGATTCTTGGAAAATTACATCGGTAACGTTAATCAGCATTTTTGCCGCAACTAATTTATGAATGAGTCTGCTGCATCAACTACATTAAAGAGAATCGCTTTATTTAAAGTGAATAAAGTACTCTACTTACTGGAGTTCAACATTAACTGAGCCGCAGCCACACACCTGATTCGTGTGTGGGGAAAGCAGGCAGTGGGCCAAACCACTGTGAGGAAGGGGAGGGGGAACTCAACTGTTTCTAAAAGCATTTTTTGCGGGGGGTTTTTTTCTACTTACACAATTATTTTAGGTATACATACATATATTTTTCACAATAGAGAGTGCGATTTTTTTTAAATATTTTTTTTGGGGGGGGGACAACCCTCGGATGGGGGGGGACATGTCCCCTCCGTCCCCCCCGGGTTTTACGCCCATGTTTGGATGGAAACATAGCTATTGGATAATAAGAATTTCAAATGGGGGGAAATGTCATTATGAATTAAATGTTTTTCTCTAATACACATTAGCCACAATTAACGGCACCCTTTTATTACATTTTTTAAACTTCCATTTTCCAGTTTAACAGCTCTAAATGTTCTTCTATAATGCCTGATGAGGTTAGAGAACACCTGACAAGAGATCAGAGACCATTCCTTCATCCAGAATCTCTCCAGATCCTTCAGATTCATAGCTCCATGACGTTGTTTCTTCTCTTCAGTTCACCTCACTCATTTTCTACAAGGTCAGGTCAAAGGACCGCAATGGCCATAGCAGAAGTTTGGTTTTGTGCCCAGTGACCCATTTTTGTGTTGTTTTTGAGTTTTCCGTTTGGATTATTGTCCGGTTAGAAGATCCAAACATGGCCCATTATAATATTTCTAACAGAGTCAGTCACTTATTGATTTTTTTATCTGTTGGTATTTGATAGAATCCATGATATCATGTGTCTAAACAAGATGTCCAGGACCTCCAGCAGAATATAGGCCCACAACATCAAAAATACAGCAGTATATTTCATTGTACACGTGGAGGTACTTTTTAATCTCTGTATTCACTAAACACATCTTGAGTGTTTGCTGTTGAAATGCAATTTTTTTTGTTTCATTTTACCATAGAAGGTCTTTTTTAGTTTCATCTGACCATGTGTCTGAGAACTGAATATGGTGGAGTTTGTTTTTGGATGAGCTTGGATAATTTTTCTTGAAACCCTCCCAAACAACATGTAGTGATGTAGGTGCTGTTTGACAATTAGTTTTAGGTTTTATGACCCGAGACTCAACTATTTTCTGTAATTCTCCAGCTGTGGTCCTTGTAGAGTCTTTAGCCACTCAAACTCTCCTTCTCACTGTGCATTAGGATGATATAGACACACGTCCTCTTCCAGGCAGTTTCATAACATTTTATGTTGATTGGAAATGATTAATTATTGCCCTGATGGTGGAAATGGGAATTTTCACTGCTCTAGCTCTTTTCTTAAAGCCACTTCACTAATTTGTGAAACTCAATTATCTTTTGCTGCACATCAGAAATATATTATTTGCTTTTTCTCATTGTGATGGATGATTAAGGGAATCTGGGCTTTGTTTTCCCTCTTATTTATATTTCTGTAAAACAGGAATCCATGGCTGGATAATTTCATGTTCATAATCACCCCGGAGTGCTCAAAATTGTGAATATGAATGGGAATATACTTCAGAGATACTTTACTCATAAGAATTTCTAGGGGTTCCAATAATTGTGTCCAACGTGTATTTGAGAAAAAAACATTTATTTCATAATGATATTTCCCCTCATATTAAATTCTTATTATCCAATGAAAGATTTGACTTTTGTGATTAAAAAAAATAAAAAGGATTAACAATGCAGATACATTTTCACAGATGCCTTTGATCATATTTACCAAGGGTGACAATATTTTTGGCCATGACTGTATGTATGTGTATATATATATATATATATATATATATATATATATATATATATATATATATATTATTTTTTATATATAATATTATACATACATAAAAATATATATATATTAGTGCTATCAATCGATTAAAAATGTAATCGTGTTAATCACAGTCATAGACTGATTAATCATGATTAATCACAAATTTAAAATACTAGGATTTACCTGTAAATGTGTTGAAATAAAGAAATGCATGACAAACTAGTTTAAGGAAACATAACCTTTCACATCTCCGCCAGGTATAAAACATAATCCTTATTATTCTTTTATCATTATTCTTTTCTTTTTATTCAGCCATTATCAGCCTTTATACTGGCAATAAAACGTTTACCAAACCACATCACTTCAATCCCAGTATACATTTACCCAACTAAACTATTATCAATAGTATTTCTAAATAAATACAACAAAACATTTTCTTGCGACCTTTTGTGACGTATTATGACAAAATGCATTATGAAGAAGAAATCGAGCTGTTCTGCAGCTGCATTAGAGCTAACATTAGTATCATGATTCATAAGACAATTTATCAGATTAATAGTATACTTCAAACCACCATCGAGGATTTTTAATAACGTCCTTTTGCGATCACATGTGGAATTTGGTCGTTTACTGATGTTATAAATCAGTAAACGACCAAATATGCTATTTATAGCCTTTTATATCGCTGCACAAATTAGCATTTCAGATGTACACATTCATCTCAAGAAAATCACATACAAACCAAATTCTATCGTAATCGTGTGTTTATTATCTTATATAATCTATAGCTGCTGTTGTCATGTTTATATCTGCTGTATAAAAGCTGTAACACGTATGCTCTGAGTCTGGCTGAAACACACGTTGTTTGTGTTACATCCGCCTCTCTGTTCTTAAGTTGCCAGGTATACATTCCAGGTATAATACACATTATTAAAAGGATCTATTTTCAGTTTTATTTGTCTAGATAGATGCATTTTGGGCAGCTGCGGTACATTATAAAAATAGCCCAAAAAAACCGCAACCCACGGCTCTGTAATTTTTCCCGCGACTGTATTTTCAAAATAGCCCACTTGTGCCGCAACACTGGCTGTACCCTTATCACACAATGATAGATAACCTTCCGCACTGCGATGATGGCAAGAAGTTGGGATCAAATCTTATCAAACAATTCACTTGGGTTAAAAAATATTAACGCATTCAATTGTTTAGATTAATCGCATGCGTTAACGTTGACAGCCCATATATATTGCAGTATTTTGTTTTTTTTCTTTCATTTTATGAACTCTATGATGTTCTTCTGAAGAAATGTAGCTGAATGTCCACAATGAAAGAGACTAGGGGCAGTCAATCTTCAAAAATGACAGAAAGCCCCATGGAATAAGTCTCCAAATAACGAATGACAAATAACAAGTGTATTAAAGTCATTTGGTAGCTTTGTGCAATGAAAAGACAGTAATATAAGTTGTTCTTCACTGACAATGTTCTCTGCCACTGGACCTTCCAAGTGTTTTTCACATATGTGTAAATTCAAATACGACACATCAAGACATGTCACACCAGGTTTGTTGAATGATGCATTCGTAGCATTCGTCTTTGAATATGTTGTAACCAACCTACACATTGAAATTGCACAAATCATATTTGCAAGCTACAGTGGAGGAGAGATTTCAGAAGCTTGAGATGACTTGGCATATAAAGCACAAATTCATTTGGATTACTTACGTTATATTTTCTTGCACTTAGTCAATTTCGGCCCCTGTTAACTATTTTGTTTTAGTAATATTTCCTTTTATGGTATATGGAAGTGTAAAAAGTCATACAGATTTAGAATGAAAAGAAGCTAATTAAATAATGACATATATTGTGTATTTGCATGAACTATCCCTTTTATAACTTCAATTGGGTGCAGTTATTGGCTGCTGCAAAATAGTTGTCTCATCACTACTTGATTGCCTTAATTAGTGTCCGTGTGATGGTTTTTGCGTGTCATTTCAGTGGTTCATTTTTTTATCTGACAGAGTTATTTGTTGAGGCTATTGTGCACAGACTTAACACACAAGAGAAATGTAAACATGATTGTCTTTCTGTCCTCTGATGCAGATCTACTATACTGGAAAGTATCAGAGCCTTGGTATCAAGCAAGGCGGCCCGTCGGCTGGGAAGTGGGTGGAGCTGCCAATAACGAAGTCGCCCAAGATTGTGCAGTTCGCAGTGGGCCATGATGGCTCCCATGCCCTGCTGGTGGCAGAGGATGGGAGCGTCTTCTTCACGGGCTCCGCCAGCAAAGGGGAGGATGGAGAGTCAAGTATGACGGAAATTATTATAATGTACTGCGATCTGATCTGCGAATAATCATGTTTTAGCACATAGATCAACCACTTGTGATGTGTCTGTTTTTAGCGAAGAGCAGGAGACAACCAAAGCCCTACAAACCCAAGAAGATGATCAAACTCGAGACCAAGATGGCCATCTACACGGCCTGCAACAATGGCAGTAGCAGCATTGTCACTAAAGATGGAGAGCTCTACATGTTTGGCAAGGATGCCATTTACAGCGACAGTACCAGTAAGTGCCACCTGCCAGACGTCCGTTAAAGATGGCAGGGATGAAATGATGGCCTGTCATAATGCTGTCTGTAAGACTGTATATCTGTCTCCTGTGGGAGAAATTATTTAGAGCCAGTACATGCTCCACATTCACAAAAAGAGGGATACATTTAGAATAAACTGTTTTTATTTATCTTTTTCTTATAATGCGTTCCCTGCCAGCTTAACTTTGCTGATATAGCAAATATTCCTGCAGTTCATGCTCTGGATCCGGGATACTCAGTTCGCAGTTCATTGAGTCATGTTTTTTTAATAGAGAACAGTTTTAGGATATAAAAATACCATCATCACCAATTTGTGCGTATTGGCCTCTTGCTGCATATTCATATGCATATTCAGATGTCAAACTGCACAACAGAGAATACTGTTATAATTAAGAAAAAAATTATGTTTATTAAAGTTTACTAATTATGTATTTGTACTTAAGTACATTCTACTTAGTAATGTATTTGTCACAGTCTCTTTAATTTAAACCAAACATGTTTTTCTTGTAAATTTCATTTTATGACTGGAATCCATGTTTCTGTCAGAGTTTTCCTCATCGTCGAAATCATTTAGCAGCAATATTTGTTATAACGGACACAAAATGTACTGATACATTTGCTCTCTGATTGTGCGTCATCTCTGACTGTACAGAATTGTAATCAGTTTGATGTCATGTGTATAAAATGTACACATTTGAAAATTTACTTTGCAATTAATTGTTCTGAAAAATGAATAAGCTGTGATTGGTGATTACTCCAAAATGAAGTATCATCAGGTCATTCACTAACTCTTTTTGAAATGTAAGTATATTTACTCTTGCCAACTGCTTCATGTTATACTATTATGTTTCTCTCATCACAGGTCAGGTGTCAGATCTGAAGGGACACTTTGTAACTCAGGTAGCCATGGGAAAAGCTCACACCTGTGTCCTGATCAAGAGCGGAGAGGTGTGGACATTTGGAGTGAACAACAAGGGCCAGTGTGGTCGAGACACTGGAGCCATGAGCCAGGCAGGGAAGGGTGAGGGCTTTTCACACTTTTCATGAAAATTATACATTAGCAAAAGCCCTGAATATTCCTGACCATCTTCAAGAAATTACACTAAATAGAGTGATAGGGCATTTTTCCTGATCTTATGTGGTGCTTCTTTCACAAAACTTTAAGTTAAAAGGTTATTTCAGTTGATTCTGACATGCTATGATTATTCACAGACTGTGTGTGCAGGTGTGCTTGAAATGGTGTTTGTGATAGTTGATGTTTTCCTGCCATAGCGTTTGGAGTGGAGAACATGGCCACCGCAATGGACGAGGACTTGGAGGACGAGCTGGATGAGAAGGAGGAGAAATCTATGATATGTCAGCCAGGGATGCACAAGTGGAAGCTGGACCAGTGTATGGTGTGCACCGTGTGTGGAGACTGCACCGGGTACGGAGCCAGCTGTGTGAGCAGCGGCCGACCTGACAGAGTGCCAGGAGGGTGAGAGAAACCAAACACACACACACACACACACACACACACACACACACACACACACACACACACACACACACACACACACACACACACACACACAGAGTGATGATTACGCACAGCCCCAGACATGTTTACACAAATCACGATTATCCAGCTATTGACAATATTCAGAATAAGAAATTGACATGAAAGCAGTATGTTTTTTGGTCCACATAAAGTAATGTAATGTGGTTGAAGTGAAGAGAACAAGTAAAAATAACTGAACTCTTGCGCTTAAAAAGATATTAGCTCATTATTTTAAGAAATAGTTTACCAACAAACGAAAACTTACTCATCCTCAGGCCATCGGAGATGTAGAAGTGTTTGTTTCTTTTCCAAATCTGTTCAGATTATCACCGATGGTTCCTCTGCAGTGAATGGGTGCCGTTAGAATTAGAGACCAAACAACTGATTAAAAACATCACAATAATTCACAACTCACCAACATAACGATTTACATCCTTTGAAGTGAAAAGTCTCTAAAAACATAATTTTTAAGATTGATTTATATTTCAAACCATTGTTATCAGCTAAAATATAGAGAGTCCTCTATCAATAATATTGCTTTCTCCAGTGAAAAAGTAGTCTTGTCTGTATCAGGAGAGAAATATGCACAAACAAAAACTGTTTACAAACAAAAACAGTTCCTAACAAATATATCTGTTCATTTTAATGTGAGACGGCAACAGGTGATGGACTTTTTTACTGGAGAAGTTTTATTATGGAATATGGACTGATGTTCTCTCCAGAAGGGACCATTTAATATAAAAACATCCTAATGATGGGTTTATTACAAACATGAATCTTTTCACTTCACATGTCATTAATTGATGGTATGGAGTGGTGTGGATTACTTGTGGATTATTGTGATGTTTTTATCAGCTGTTTGTTCTCTCATTCTGACGGCACCCATTCACTGCAGGGGATCCACTGGTGAGCAAGTGCTCTAAATCAGTTCCTACTATTCCTTTAAACCCTAAGACGACATGCTTAGCCATGCTTCTTATTCAGACTAAGCGGTGGCGGATTTAAAAAGAAAAAAATTATAATTATAAAAAGTAGAAAAACACAAAAAAACTGTGCTTAAGTGCTGTACCGAGAGTAGTAGTTATTTGTTACTTTCTACTTTTGAAGTTAATTCTATATATCAAGTCACAGCTGCAGCTCGTTGCATCAATGTTAGTCTTTATCTATTTATTTGTGTCTGTTCTCTGCAGGATTTGTGGCTGCGGCTCTGGTGAGTCGGGCTGTTCATCATGTGGGTCCTGTAAGGCTTGTGCCAGAGAGCTGGATGGTCAGGAGGCCAGACAGAGAGGAATCTTTGATGCTGTAAAGGAAATGATACCGCTGGACCTGCTGTTAGGTACTGAGGTGTCATCCAATCACATTCAGCACAGTTTCATTTCCATCAAATCACATCCCTTTCCTGTCTGCGGGCCACGTTCATGTCATATGTTCACACATTCTGTCTTCATGCATGAAATATTCATCTTAGGAAGGGGTGGAATGAAAATTCAACAGTTACTTTTTGAACAAACAACATTTTTTAAATATAATGCAATTACCCATTTTCAATAAAAAATGAAAATGTAAATAATAATATTTAATTTATTTGTTTGTCAAGAGGAAAGAGGTTAATAAAGAAAGACAAATCGGCTTTACATGTTGGCTATTGAACACTTCTTAAATTTAATTTATATATATATAATATTTGGATTGCAGCATTCATAAAAACTAAATGCGGTGTACACTTAAACTGCCCAGTCCTAACGCAGATCATCAGTCACTGGCTGTTTGGCAGAGTCGTCTCTGTATATTTGAGCAGTGAAGCAGCACTGTGTGTGTGTTTTGTTGGGATCATCTCTCTGCTCTTGTCTCTCACTATCTTGCGTTGCATCTCATGCTCATCATTCACCTCCCTGTGTTGTTTCTCATTTGTCTCCTCCGTTGGCCCTGCCTGTGCTGGACCTCTGTTATTTCAGCTGTGCCTGTCCCTCCTCCCCCAGGCGTCAATATAGAGGAGCACACCCAGATTCGACAGGAGGAGAAGAGACAGCGCATCAACCGCCGGCACCGTCTGGAAGAGGGCAGAGGTATGACGCCTACACGACCAGACCCCGCAGTAAACTCAAACACTCCACAGATGTGACACATAAATATGCTACTGCATTATGATGCAATTCTTTTAATCTTCAAAGTATTTTACTATGTAAAGCCAGAGCTGGGTGATTTATCACATTTTGCAATATTTTTAAGTTTATTTTTGCAACTTATATACACTACTGTTTAGAGTGCCCCTGTTATGGATTTTTGAAAATGACCTTTCATGCATTGCACATGTAGGTGCCTTTTTGGAGCGTTAAAATAGAGATTTCCTCGGTAACGCTGTACACAAAGCAGCACTGCATAGCACTCGTTTGGTAGTTTTGAGCAAGTAAAGGAAAAATAAAGGCATATTATAAGACAATAAAAGTGTTTTCGATTCGACAGGAGTCGAATATGTCGAATACAGGAGTTTTAACGGGTCACAGACACTTATTCTTTCTAATTTAATTCAGTTCTAATTTAAAATAATCTTGTTGGTTAAAGGTTAATAATCATTTAATGAGCGTCAGTTGTCGGTTAGGAAAAATAACCGAAATGAACATCTCTAAAGTAAATATTGGTAGTTGATATTATATATTGGTCTCGCTGATGTTCCTGTGTCTCACTTATTTTAATAACATTTTTTGTGTATTAACAGTATTTTTCTATTTTAGTATTTCACAGTTTACTACCTGCCAACAAAAGCTATTTTGCAAAAAATATTTGCTAAAATCTCCCTTTTTATTTTATTTGTAATACTTTATATTTAAGTTTCTTAGGTATATCACCCAGCTCTAATATTTTAAACAAAAACATTTATTTTGTACAATAATATCACCCGAGAATTTGGTAGACTGGCCATTGCAGATATTACTTGTTTTTTCCCCCCAGAATCATCTAATCATAATCCATTCTCCAATTCTCTCATTTACAACCTTGATGAGCACATCATGCATTTTCCATAAAATGTTCCTCTTGGTTCAAAGATGGAGAGTTATTACCTACTCGATAATACTCTAAAGCGGCCTGATCATCCAAACTTTCTGCTTCACACGAGCTTGTTTCCTCTGGGAGTGGGTTGCTTGTGGATGTTCCCTTCTCGCTTGTGTTCTCATTATATACCATGTTTTATTTTCCATTTGTGAGATGCTTTGCCCCATGCATGTGAAAGTTTCTCTTTCCCCTCATAGGCCCCCTTGTTTTCCCTGGTCCCCTTTTTATGAACCAGCGTGAGCAGGTGCTAGCCAGACTAAGACCCCTTCAGGCCTTTAAGCTAATGCGGGAGAAACTCAAAGGTACTGCGGTCACTTCACTACAGACACCATCTGGAGCCCCATAATGCCCCTCTCTCTCCCTTCCTTCAACAAAATCTACTCTGCTGCCTCTTCCAGCTTTCTCTGGACACAGTAGCGTCTCTCTCTATCTGCATCTCTTCCTCTGTCTCTCTGGTGAAAGAAAAAAGAAAAACATTTTACTACCTCTATTCTCTTCTAACGATAATAGTCAATTGGCCGTATGTTTTGCTCAGTGTGTCTGTTAAACAATTAAACCCTGCTGTCAGGTGAAAAATATCACTATTAAAACAAACACGGCTCTTCTTTCTGAACTGTAGGAGGACTAGAGAATTGTCATGCCACGTTAATTACAAAAAATAAATAAAGCAGTGGCCAAATGTGGTGTCTTTGCATAGCAAATTGCATCTCAGTCTGACTTTTGAGTTATCATTTTGAGTCAAGATTAGTTTTCAAGGGCTTAAAATAAATCCTAGTGCATGACCAAAATAAATCGAACATTGTACCTTGTTGTTATTTTAAGAAACATTGAAATAATAGCCATGCTGAATCTCCATCTGAATGTGTCTTAATTTGGTCAAAGCAACAAATCCTGTGTCTGGGTTTATCATTACATAAATAGTTCACCTAAAGATTGTCATTGTTCATGTAATTTCAAACCCATTTGCTGTTATTATATTAGTTCATATTGTGGTTTCTTGTTTTGTCTGAGAAAATGGGAATTTTTGAATTGCATTCCATACAACAGCAGTTCATTGTAGTGAAAATCTGATTTCATAACAATCCTACATTTTTGTAGCCAAATAATTGGCAATTACGATATTATGGCAATATCTATAAACATTTTGGGAAGAAAATATAAATAATTATGCTATCAGTTAAATTCATCTTCAATCAACTTCTCTTTTATAGTGAATGAATCACACTGTAAATACAAAAAGGACTTACTGTTGATGAGTCTAACACCTAGTCTTTTTTATCGAATCCAAAACCTCCCAGACTGGCAAGCTAACTGTTTTTGGTTCAGGAAGAGTGTCTTGCTTTCATTTGTCATCACAATATGAGTTTGTGTGGCTGTAGTAGCTACATGCTGTCGCAGCCGGCTTCTTCTTTCCATTTTATGACGAGTGGAAAGCAGTGTTATGATGCAATATTGTCCCTACCACGTTGTAGTGTGAACCTGTGACCGGTACTGGATTATTAACCGTATTATCATAATGTGTAGAATTAATATGATATCAATATATATATTTTTTTTAGGGGTGGGCATAGATTAATTTTTTTAATCTAGATTAATCTAGATTAAAATGGCTCATTTGAATTCTGCCGAAGGCATTCAGAATATGTGTGCTACCCAAATAATGACTAAAAGTAATTCTTTGAGAACGGGTTTCTCAAGCCAGGTGGCGCATTAGACCAGGGGCTCATCTCCTGTTTCCAGAATGCATCACAAACTGCTTGAGAAAGCTGTTCTACTATGATAATTGGTGATGAAAATAAACTATGTTCAATAAGATGTACTTGTGTTTACTAACTGTTTATTCAGTTAAACATGCATTTTGAACTGTAGGCCTACTACATAAGAGGTCGTGATGAACTGTTTACAGTTTCCATTGGGAAGCTTCTTAAAAATAAATTTTCCCTGAAGCAAACCCGGCGGCTTCATAGCTGCATCCATGTTAGCACGTCACGTCTGATGTGGTAATTTCACAGTAACGTTAGGCATACACACAGGTTCGAAGCAGAGGGTGACACGGGAGTGAATTCTCAAGTTCACATGAGACCTAAAGCGCATCCTGTTTGCTTAAAAGCACAACGTTTCGTTGTTATTCTGAGTGTACACAAATAAACGTAGAGTCTTTACAGATTCGAAAGATGTATTAGGCTACTTTTATCTGTATGACCAAAAATGACGGAGATTTTAAGAGCAAGTGAGCGCACCGGAGCCTGTCCTGCGCAAACGCGCTTCCCCTCTCCACACAAACACTTCAATAGCGCACATTTCTCTAGGTTAACATCATATTGAGCGGCCATGTAAAGTTGCTACTACATACATCTTTCAGATGAAAAGCCATATTTGAGGTTGATGAATGATAGGTGAGCGTTTGGATGTCCTGCCCGATTGTATTACCACATAGACCAGCCGTTAACAATCTGTCCATCACGGACTGCGAGCCTCTAGTTCGAAGACTCGTTCTCGCCCCTACAGTGCAATTCGGCTAGGTATACATCCGCGCTAAAATATCAGGGTGAAAGTTATCATAGCTTGCGTAGTATAGACCCAGCTCCCAACCCAACTTTGAGAATAGATTAACGGCGATATTTATTTTATCGCCGATAAGAGTCTCGCGTTAACGCAGCACGTTAACGCCGATAACGGCCCACCACTAATTTTTTTATATTACAATTATTGTCAATATTAGTATATTGTGACAACCCAAGTTCATAGTGATCACAACTATCAAACGCTAAAAAAATTACAGATTTTCCATCTTCTCCCATTATTAGCTATTGAATATCATAATCCATTCAGTATAAACCACATAATGTTCCCTGCAAGAACCAGTGTAGGTTTTGCATTTAAACTTGACTGCAAAAACAAATTACCAACGATTAACCACTAAAATGACAGCATATAGGTTTTGGAATGACATAAAACAGAAATTCCATATTTGGGAATTTCTATTCCTATACTATTCCTTTCTACTGCTAACCATTATTTTATGGGCATTTTCTTAAGCTAATCAGCACAACGTTCGTTAATATGAAATATAATTTAACCACATCTACCTCTGCACCAGTGAATACAGATACCTGTTGGTCACTTACAATGTCCATAAACCTGTTAATATATATTTCATAATATTCTATCAAATATGAACAAATGTTTTAAATACGTGGGGCATTTTTGTCAATTTTAGTGGCATTTTTGCGCTGAATCCTGAATTTGTGACCCTGGTCTAAATGTAACACTGTTCTGTTGTATAAATGTATTATGTGTGTATATTTTTGCATGCAGGGGACACAGATCTGCACTTATTTTTACACTGCGTCGTGGCACATTTACTGATCTACACTATTTTAATCAGTGTCGAGAGAAAGGAGCCCACTTTTTCTCTGTTCAATCAATGCCAAATCTCTTTTATTAACCCTTGATAGAGAGAGTTTAAGGTTGTATACAATCACTACTTGCCGCTCAGTTTATCTTCTCTCCTTTGCTCTGTTCCGTCTCTGTCCACGCATGCCAATATAACATTTTTCTCTGTTTTTCTCCTTTCCTCTGAGGCAGCAGATCATTTCTCTTCCTAGGTCGCTTACATCCCCGGCTTCACTCGCTGTCTTTAGACATCCATCTCGTCTCTCGCTGTCCTTGTCTGCCCTTTACCGCTCGTCCGTCCTGCCCAGGCTCACTCTCTCTTCTGTGTTACAGATGGCAGCAGTGAACGCGGGGACAAAGATGCCAGTAAGATCACTACATATCCTCCTGGGGCCGTACGCTTCGACTGTGAGCTGCGAGCCGTGCAGGTCAGCTGTGGTTTCCACCACTCCGGTGAGTCAAGATCACATCTGACTTTGCTAATGTGACAGGACGCCATTGTTCATGTTCCTCATCATTACTTTGGGTCAATATTTGATGTTCCTGTTTTTTTATATGCCAAGTATGAATTGAAGTCATGTGTCCATTTGTAATGGTAACCCTGTTTTTTGGCAGTGGTGTTAATGGAGAATGGAGATGTTTACACCTTTGGGTATGGACAGCATGGACAACTTGGACATGGAGATGTTAATTCTAGGTAATGACGGTTTAAAAGGAATGCAGTTATCTAAGTTTGTAGTGATGACAGTTGTCAATCTCCAAAAATTACAATTAGCCTAAAAGTATCATAAAATAGCCCAGGACTCTCTGTCTCTCTATGCATGTAGGCAAATTAATAAAAAAAAATGTAATTTTATTTTAACTATATATTGTAATTAAAAATATATATATATTTTAATTATTTATATTAATTATTTTAAATATTAAATTGTATTTATTGTATGTGTTTTTTATTTTATTTCATTATTTATTTTAGATATATATGTGTTAATTTTAATATATTTTTACTTTTTTAAAATAATTAATATATTGTTAATGAATTATTAAATGTAATTATTTAATTGTTTCATTTCAATTTAATTGTATTTATTTTATGTATTTATATATTTATCTATTTTACTTACATCATTTTTAATATCTTTATTTTATATTGTAAAGTTATTCATTTATTTATTTTAAATAATATTTATTAAATTTAAATTTTATTTTATTTTTAATTGTTTATTTTATTTATATAATTAATTTTAATATTTGGTTGTTTTATTTTAATTAATTATTTATATTATGTGTTTATATATTTTATGCATAACAATTATTTTAAATATGTATTTTAAATAATTATTATATTTATATATTTCTAATTTATTTAAATATTTGTTTCATTTTTAATTTGTTTAAATTATGTAATTATTTAATTAAATTGTGTTTATTTAGTATATTTATGTGTTTTATGTTGTAATTTGAAATATATATTTGTTGGTTTTATATTTATTTTATATTTTTATAAACAATTATTTATTTTAAATATTTAAATTGTAGTTATTTTAATTGTTTATTTTAATTATTTACTTTTATTTAAATTGATTAATTAAAATCTTTAATTTTATCAAATTTAAATTGATAGCAAACAAACTATAACAACTTGAAAAAACCTTAATCTATGCTACTTTGATTTTTGTCCAAACACACAGGGGGTCTCCCACTCTGGTGCAAGCTTTGCCCGGCCCCAGTACTCAGGTGACGGCTGGCAGTAACCACACGGCAGTGCTTCTCATGGATGGACAGGTCTTCACCTTCGGGAGTTTCTCAGTAAGTTAGCTGTTTTCTTCTGAAACTTCTCTCGTCAGTCAAGTTCAGATTTTCTCCATCCATTTCTATTCCATATGTTAGTTAAGAACCTGAAGATATATCTCATGATGTCTCGACAGAAAGGGCAGTTAGGGCGGCCCATCTTAGACATGCCCTACTGGAACGCCAAGCCCTCTCCGATGCCCAACATTGGCGCCAAATACGGTCGAAAAGCCACGTGGATCGGGGCCAGCGGTGATCAAACCTTCCTTAGAATCGATGAGGCACTAATCAACTCCCACATCCTGGCCTCCTCTGAGATTTTCGCCAGCAAACACATCATCGGTATGTTCTCTCACTAACTTCCTGTTGTGGTTTAAAAAGCCTATGCGTTGTGTCTCCCGTTAAAGCCTTTGACTGTTCCCTCCCCTTCTGGTCTCTCTAGGTTTGGTTCCAACATCGGTATCTGAGCCTCCTCCCTTCAAATGTCTACTGATCAACAAACTGGACGGGAGCTGCCGCACCTTCAATGACTCAGAGCAGGAGGATCTCCAGGGTTTCGGCCTCTGTTTGGACCCTGTCTATGATGTCATCTGGAGGTGAGGCTCATGTGGATTCAGCCGATTCATAATAATGCCATTACGATCATGTCACCTAAAAAAACACTGTACACAATTTCTTAGGAGTTCAGAGGTCGAAATCTATTCTGCAGACAATAAATCATAATTTATAGAAAAAATATTGGTAAAAAATCTCTAACATTGACCCAAACTATATCTTCTCACTTCAAGCCATCTTGTTCTTCTAGGTTCCTACCTGCAACGCGTGAGATGTGCTGCTATAACGCAGTGATAGCAGATGCCCGTGTGCCCACTCCCTCGGACATGCAGGCCCTCTGTAGCATCCTGAGTCCTGAGCTGGCTCTGCCCTCGGGCTCCCACGCCACCACCACCCGCTCCCACGGAGCGTTGCACATCCTGGGTACGACAACAGCATGTCACTGCCACTCACTCTAGCTCAGCTTTCCTACTGTTTAATGTTCAGTTCACAGCACTCGCTTGTCGAGCAGGATCTCAAAACCTGTCAGGAATGAATTCACATGATGGTAGGACATTCAAAGCTTGCTAGCCGTTTCTCCTTGAGCTCAGCTGTACAGAGAGGAAATGGTGCTGGCACTGTCTAAGAAAGATTGACAGTCTTTGAGCTTTGTCTGTCTAATCAAATTTTCCTGTATCTTTTGAGAATAAAATATAATTTTACTGTGGAAACAGTGTAACTTTCAGAACTTCTTCTCCAGTTAAAAAAGCAGCTCCCTCTCAGTTTTGTAGCTTACTACGTTTACACACCAGCCACACGCAATTCAGAAGAATTAGGATAGATGCTATTATTCTAATGCTGAACAGGATAATAATTGAAAAGAGTAAATAATGGTTAAATCAGCCAAATCTTTATTATTTCTGACTGTGTGTAGCACCTACAGCTCTGCACATTCTCCAGATCCTTAAGGTTGGAATACACTACATGACTTTAGCCCAGATTTTTCTCGAATTTACAGTCTGAAGAAATCAACACTATTTTCCGAAAGTCAGAGCCAGTCTGCAGATGTTGCTTGATTGGAGTTGCTAGATCACAGAAAATAATGTAGTGTATGATGGGAACAGACTCTCTTTTAGCTTCAGACTATGATTCTATCCAGTCAGAGGAGATCAAATGTTTAATATTTTGAACTGATTTTGGAGCACATACTGTTTTCACGTGTTATGAATCTTCTAGCAACTAGGTCTGTTCAGATCTGTTCAGATTTTAAAAGTTCTGTAGTGCATTCCAGCCCATACGCATTATAAATCAACGGCTCAAAGGGATAGTTCACCCAGAAATGAAAATTCTGTCATTAATTACTCACCCTCATGTCGTTCCAAACCCATAAGACCTTTATTCATCTTCGGAACACAAATTAAGATATTTTTGATGAAATCAGAGCTCTCTGACCCTCCATAAACAGCAATGCAACTACCATGTTCAGGACCCAGAAAGGTAGTAAGGCCATCATTAATATAGTCCATGTGACATCAAAGACTGATGCGAAAGAGAATAATTGTTGAATAAAGCCGTTATTTTTGTTTTCTTTGTGCACAAAAAGTATTCTCATAGCTTCATAAGATTACAGTTGAACCCCTGATGTCACATGGACTATTTTGACGATGTCCTTACTACCTTTCTGGGTCTTGAACGTGGTAGTTGCATTGCTGTCTATGTGCTCATGAGGGGGAGTAGTTTTGTTTTCATTTTTGGGTGAACTTACCTTTTAAGTAAATTATTTTAATGAGTTTAATTATTATAATTAATAAACAATTACATTATTACAAATTATTATTATAATAAGTTTTTAATTGTTTTAATTGCATAATATATAATGAGCAGCAAAAAGTATGTATTTTCAACAAGATCTTGCTTTGTAAAAAGGCTGTTATTAGAGGATCGAGTATTTGAAAAACTATATTATACTTATAAAATATAGAACAGTGCAAACTCTCGTTTGTGAAGGCAAAATCGATTTGAACTTTAACCGTTTAATTCTAAGGGTAATAGTGAAAGTAGAAAAAGATTAGAATAAACTATATTATGACAAAAATGTTTTGATAAAAAAAAAAAAAAATGAACATTTATAAGTAGACCTCTAAAATAACCCCACATTGGAGTCTTAAGTTATAGTGTGTGCGTTGTGTGTGCAGGTTGTCTCGACACGCTGGCTGTGATGCAGGAGCTGAAGATGGGCGTGGCCAGTGCTGAGGAAGAGACTCAGGCTGTGATGAAGGTCTACTCTAAAGAGGACTACAGCGTGGTCAACCGCTTTGAGAGTGAGTTCATGAAGAATCATACAGCTGCTACATCACCAAATACTATTTAAGACTGTTAAGGCACATTCACATACAGCAACATGAGCTGTACATCCAATGTGTGATCAGATATTCAAAAGCTACGTGAATCAGTAGAACATCTATTACGATCAAAAATTGAACCACTTGACAACCTCCAGCAATAAAAGTAAATTTTTTAGTCAGGTTGCATTGTTTGATTGTGTTGTTTTTTCCTAGGTCACGGAGGAGGCTGGGGTTACTCTGCCCACTCAGTGGAGGCCATCCGCTTCTGCGCCGATGCTGACATCTTGTTAGGAGGATTGGGTCTTTTTGGTGGCCGAGGGGAGTACACTGCAAAAATCAAGGTCAGGTGCTATCTAAGTGTCTGCTTAGCCCACTTAATTCTCACGAATTTTCGGTTAGTGATAGAGAGCTTTGTGTTTGCAGCTGTTTGAGCTGGGGCCAGACGGAGGAGACCATGAGACTGATGGAGACCTGCTGGCCGAGACAGATGTTCTGGCATACGACTGTGCTGCTCGGTAAGGCTGTATATATCAGTACCATCCAAAAATATATCGTTTCATTTCAGTGCTATATCTAGAGGATAATTGATACATAATTGCTATAATTATTTGTATGTACATAAGCCAACGGGGCCAAACATAAAATGGGCAAATGTATGTTATTTTTGTGTTGTTTGGCCCTGTCCCAAATGGCACCCTAAACCCTTGCGGTCTTCCTCTGAGTCCACACTTTCGTGACGTAATGCCGCTTTGACTGTCGGGTAGAAGTCTGCTGTGAGCTTGCACCAGTGCGGGCTCGGCAGAAGTGCGGATCGAGTGCACATAATGGCCGCAAAGGGGGCACTCGCGAGCACCCTTCTGAGCGCTAAAATGAGGAATGGGACACCCTACGGTCTCGTGGACTTAACGGACACGTGCACGCGGCGGCCATTGTAAGACCGCAAGTGCACATGAAGTGTTCCATTTGGGACAGGGCCTATTGTAGTATTTATATATATTCTGAATTTCAATTTTTGTTTTATTTACTTGTAAAATTTACGTTTTAGTAATTTTGCAATGTACTTTTGTCATTGTTATTAGTTGTTTTTTTTTGTTTTTTTAATTGGCAAATATAAGTGTTATTTTAGTAGCATTTATATATTGTTATAAACGTAATACATTTAATTGCATGGCACTTTTTCATAGCTCAAGGGTGCTTTACATTTAAGTATAATATATATTGTTGTTTCTATAATTCATAGATATAACGGTATTTATTAAAGTTTTGAATCAGGTTAATTTTTATATTTTCATTAATTTAATTAATTTTAGAATGTGTTTTTGTAATTTGTATTAGTTTTTGATTCAAAATTTGAATTGATTTTTACATTTTTTAAGTAATTTTAGTATTTCAACTTAAATGTATTTTATTTCCGTTAGTTTCCAAGGCTTCCTTGCTCATTTTAAATGTAATCTATAAATTTATAGATTTGATTAGTTTTAGACGATAGATATTCTGTTCAAAATGAAGGCAAATTGTATGGTAACACTTTTTTTCATGTGTATTTGTGAAACATTTGAGCTGTATCTGTTGTTAGTGAACATGAAGAGAACGGACTTGTTACATCCATTAAAAATCACCAAAACACCAGCTGATTAAAAGACAAAACTGCTCGTAGAGACTGATGTAATTGTGAGGTTTTGTTTGGCGTGTGTAGGGAGAAGTACGCCATGATGTTCGATGAGCCTGTGCTGCTACAGTTGGGCTGGTGGTATGTGGCGTGGGCTCGTGTGTCTGGACCCAGCAGTGACTGCGGCTCCCACGGCCAGGCCACCATCACCACTGATGACGGGTACAAACACTCGTATTAGTGTGTGAATATGAGATCATTACAGCATGATAACTCTGAAAACTGAACTCTGAACTCTCTCCTGTAGTGTGGTCTTTCAGTTCAAGAGCTCGAAGAAATCAAACAACGGTACTGATGTGAATGCTGGACAAATACCTCAGCTGCTGTACAGGTACATGAAGAATATCAGTTCTGTACTCGTAACGTTGCTGTATCAGGAGTATTCTTTCTTTCAAATGCCCGTTTTGTTCTGGTTTTCCAGGTTGCCTTCTAATGATGGTAACGCATCCAAAGGAAAGCAGCAGACCAGTGAGCCTGTGCACATCCTCAAGCGTTCTTTCGCTAGGACCGTGTCTGTGGTATGTGTACAAAAACACACTGAGTGCTTATGGGCCTATAATGTGAAGCTTAATGATTTTTAAAGATCTAATAATTTCCTTAATGCAATACAGTTCATATGAAAATACATACATACGTAAATTTTTTATATTTATACAATATATAAATAAAAAATATAGAACCGGGTGAATTAATTACAATTATTGTTTAATACAGGGTTTCCGGAGGGTCTTAAAGTCTTAAATTGTAAAAACAATTCTTAATTATGATTTCAAGAGGTCTTAAATTTGGGCACGGACAGACTAGAAAAGGCTATGATTTCATTAGATATAGGAGCGCTGCAAGTTTAAAGTCCAGTTCTGCACGGTTTTATGTTCTGCCTTTACCGGGAAAACCGTTATATTTCTGTCAAATACGACACCTGCTGGCAGAGAATGAATCAGTTAACACCGGTAAAACTAGTGCACGTACGAGTGCCTTCTTTCACTGCATGATTCAGTCTATTATTAGAATTATCACATCATTTAAGCTATGGGGCAGGAAATGTATAGCCTATATTTGAAGAGCTCTTTTCCAAAACGCGATAAACGCCAAATAAAAAAAAAATGAGTTCGTCATGCCATTTTGCAGTGTACTGAACCTATTCACTGCTCCATCAATGTTTCATGCCAAATCGCTATATTTCCTTGTTTAAAATGTACTGCAAGATGCAGTTCTTTTCCAAACCGCTATAAGCACCGAACCTGTTTTTAGCCTAAATGCGATATATCCTCATATGACTGGACAAAGAAAATCACAAAAAAACAACAAAAAAAGAAGGTTCGTCACTCAGGTGGCGCGTTAATATCCACTGTGGGATGTCAATGTAACAGATGTGTATGCCAGTAAGGGCTGTGTGTAAACCTCACTCCCCTTGACCTCAAGAAGAGGCGCTCTAGCGACTGACGCTAGAGGCTGTAGCCTTTGGCGTTCCTTGTTAGAGCGCCCGCCTCCCGCACCGGAAACCCGGGTTCTAGACCCGCTCGGTGTGATGGTGCGGACCAAAGGGGTTACATCAACACAAGGCTGGTGCGACCGGCTTATAGTATGAGTCCCTTATGTCATATGTTGCATGTTCTCTTTTTTTTTTTAAAGACATAAACCAACATAAAAAAAAGGATGGATTTGTAGCATAAAAAAAAACAAAAAAAACTTGTAATTTATAATCGACAATATTGTTGTTTAATTTAACAATCATTGTTTAACATGTTCAGACTGAGCCAACAGCCCATTTTAACAGGATAAATTGAATATTAACAAAATGTATGGGTCTAGGTAAAAAATGTCCTTTTCTCTAAAACTATTAAAATGGATTTATAGCGTTTTGGAAAAGAGCTCTTCATTTATATAATTTCATATAAGTAATATCACACCTTTGTGTGCGAAAAAAGTAAGTTTTTTTTTTTTACAAATGTGATATTGATTTCATACAACAGTTCAATAAACAAGAAATTAATATTAAGAGACTTACGTTTTAGACCATATTTCCTGCATTTGCTCTATTTTCCAACAAAAATCATTCCAAACAGCTACAGCACTGTTTTGCGTCTGAGCATCATGAGAGTGATTCGTTCCTGAATGGATCAACCGTTTAAATGATTCGGTTCAGTCTCAACGACTCACTTGTTGTTGCAATGCTACTTGCTGACGATTGTAATTTCACATTTAAAGTATCTTCATTTTTTTAAAATAATTTCAAACATCCGTTTTCAACATTTTATGTTTCAAATATCAAAACACTATTTATGCATTTGTAACTGCAGGTTAAATGCGTTCGTGTCCTGCATTGAACAGTGTGTAAATACATCTATATACCTCTTCAGATGCAGCTTCTGTGTTTCCTCTCCATTGCAAAGATTAATTTTGTTGATACTCATTTCATTTTCTTGGTAACAGCCCAAATACAAGAATTTGACTTGATGATGCACACTTTTAGAAAAAAAATGGCTTAAAGGTAAACATGCCCATAAAACTTATTGGAAAAGATGAATTTCTATCGCTGCTGTGGACCACACAGAATAGGAAGAATATACAAAAAATAAATCAGGAGTCAGCTGTCCATGGTGATCTTTAAGATGCCAGCACAATAACACACTCAAAAATATTGTATAATTATCGTTATCGATAAAATCCCAGAAAATATCAAGATATAATATTTTGGGGTCAATATCACACACCCCTGATTCATGTTATTTAATTTATATAATAATTTATTGACGATAATCGTTTTTAAATCAATATAATCATTTTGACTTATCCATTTTCTTAAAAATGGTTTAAAGGCTGAAATGTAAAGTTTATAATTTTATAAAAACTTTTTGTTTTTGTGAAAACTTGTATCTGAACTGTAAATTATGCTTTTTACAGTTTATTAGGGTACTATAGAAGTTGCCCTACATGGTATTGGTATTAATTTTATTCGTGCAGGTCTTAAAAAGTCTTAAATATGAGCTTCAATATCCTTCAGAAACCCTGTACTATTTTGTGTGATATTTTAACTTGAGTATCTTGAGTGGTGTAACAGTCTTGTGTTTTTATAATAAAGTCTGCAAATCTAGATTTTTTTTTAACAAGCAGTGGAGCGGTTTTGTATAATAAATGTTTTATTAAATATAATAAACAATTATTTTGCCAAATGAACCGACATAATAAATTCATAATATATTAATATTATGTATATAATAAATCAGGCAACTTAATGGATACATTTTGACAGTTAGATTTTTTTTCATGTCAGGGTTGTTAAATGGAAAAAACATAAAAAATATGGGCTCTGTTTTAACCTTTTGGGTCATTGACCCATAAATGTACTCATGCTGATATTTTGGCCTGCTGTTTCCTGAAAAGTATATGTTAGCAACACTAGTTCGAATTTCCATTTAATATCATTATGCCCTGTAAAAAAAATAGAAAGAAAAAAGAAATTGGCAAGCAACAGATGCGCGGCAGCCAATTCTAAAGGTCTGTACTTCAGTGTGTTTTATTGCTTGTTATTATTTAAGGAAGTCCCTTGACTGTTGGTGCTTTTTTCCATGCGGCCTATCCGCTTTGTGCAGTCAAACGAACAAGCTAAAGTGAATTATAGGTCAGATCCTTGGTTCATTTCCCAGTTGTGTGTGTTTGTTCTTGTCCTAGGACTGTTTCGAGTCTCTGCTGAGTGTCCTGCACTGGAGCTGGACCACGCTGGTGTTGGGGGTGGAGGAGCTGAGGGGCCTCAAGGGCTTCCAGTTCACAGCCACCCTTCTGGACCTGGAGCGCCTGCGGTTTGTGGGCACCTGCTGCCTGCGACTGTTGCGCGTCTACATCTGCGAGATTTTCCCCATTTCTGGTATTATACACCATTTCTGCTCATATTTAAAGGATGTTACGGTGGCGTCCCACTAGCTGTGTGGAAACAGCGTGGTTTTTGTTACATTTAATCATTTAGCAGGTGCTTTTATCCAAAACGACGTACAAATGTGGAGAATAATAGAAGCAATCAGACCATCGAGAGAGCAACAGTATACAAGTGTCTTAAGTCTTAGTTAGTCTAGCACAGTACGTGTAGCTAGGTATTTTTATAGGATAGAATAGGTAAGTGTTAGTATTAGTTGGTCAGGTGCTGGTGAAAAGATGTGTCTTTAGTTGTTATTTGAAAATGGCTAAAGACTCAGCTGTTCGAATTGAGATCGGGAGGTCATTGTAAGGTGCATCTCATTATTTTTGCTGAAATCTTGCACTCTAGACAGGCCACTTTCACTCATTCTGTTACTCCAATGACTGTATTAGTAAAGCTATTGGCTGAAAAAACAGCTAATGGGATGCCGACCTAAGTCACATTGATTTTGAGCACCGCTGTCACTCTCTTGACACTGTAGTACAAGACCTTGTGACCCGGACTTATTGTTATACACTGAATCTATGCTGTCACTTCTTGCTGAGTCAGACTGTCGATGTCACAAGCAGAGTTCCCTTGAGTTACAGATGTAGTCTATATTGATTGTCAGGGTCTCATGTCACGCTAGGCATTTAAGCACATGTAATTAAGAGGAAAACAGCTTTGGGCAAGTGTTAAAGATGTTAATGTTTGAGACTATTCCATAAAAAAGACTATTGTTAAAGGGTTAGTTCACCCAAAAAGGAAAATTCTGTTATTAATTACTCATGTCGTTCCAAACCCGTGAGACCTTTGTTCATCATAGGAACACAAATTAAGATATTTTTGATTAAATCTGTGAGCTCTCTGACCCTCCATAGGCAGCAAAGCAACTGAAATGTTCACAGGTCCAGATACGTAGTAAATGCATCGTTAAAACAGTCCATGTGACATCAGTGGCTCAACTTACTTTTTGTGTGCAGATATAAAACATACTTTTTGTGTGCAAAGAAAACACAAATAACATTTTATTCAAGGTTTCACGGTTTAGAATGACATGAGGGTGAGTAATTAATGACAGATTTTCTATTTGGGGGTGAACCTACCCTTTAATTAAAACTAAAACTGTCAAAAACTATTTATATATATTTATTTATTTAACTTTTCGATAGTTACTAAGGCAACATTTCTCATTTTTGTTGAAAAACAAGATGAAGTACTAAGATACTACTAAAATGAATCTTACTAAAACTATATCTATTTTTCGGAAAATGACAAAAACTAATACAAATGTCAAAAAAAAGAAAATTTGTCAAACTTTTAACTAAAACTTTAACTTTCTAACTAAAATTAAAATGAAAGCAGAAAATATAACAATGAAATATAATTCTGAATATGAAAAAAGCAGTAATAGGTTTTCTGTGGGTCTTCTAAATCTCCTGAATCAGAGCAGAAAGTAATAGCGTTGAATGCTTTCAATAAAAAAAAAAAATCTTCCTGAGCATTTTTGTTTTCCAATGTATCTATTCTCAAAATATCTAAACATTCTTAAATCAAGATGCATTTACTTGAGATGCAAGTGCAAAATTAAGTCTTAAAAATAAAAAAAATAAAAAGCGTTATGCTTAAAACATAAAGAGATATTCTCAAATTGGTGTGAACTTGTTTTACCTTTGAATTAAGTGGATTTTGCTTTGTTTTTGTTTTAAGCATAAATTCACATAATTTTGATGAATTTGACAGAAAACAAGATTTGTCATTTTGCTTATCAAGTAAATATATCTTGATGTAAGAATCTTTAGACATTTGCACTGGGAAACAAGACAAATACAGATCAGAAGGTACATTAAATGTTTTCTATATTCTAGGGATTTGGAGAAGAGCTATTTAAGCCTTAAGCATTTTTTAATTGTTAAAAAGAAATGGAGATCTGTTGGAAGCTGTATTTCAAATGTTGAAGAGTTTCTAATACAGCTAATTTTCAGCTCCCTCGACATTTACATTAAGAGAACATATTGAAGTATTATGCTCCCTTCAATATTTTCCTTTACTTTGCCTTAAAAAGGTTTAAAAATATCTTGCACAAGGATCCAGTCCTTTGGCTGTCGTAATACTGTCTGGTCCACATTGCATAACTCCTGTTTGTGTCTCCTATCTAGCCAGTACCAAAGCGGTTGTGGATGAGTCCAGCAAGCTGGCGGAGTGTGTCGGAAAGACACGTAGCCTACTGAAGAAGATCCTGTCAGAGGGGATGGACAACTGCCTGACCAAGCTGGACAACGACCCGCAGGGATATCTGAGTCAACCCCTCACACTGCTGGAGGCCGTGCTGCAAGAGTGCCACAACACCTTCACCGCCTGCTTCCACTCGTTCTACCCGACTCCGGCCCTGCAGTGGGCCTGCCTCTGCGACCTGCTCAACTGCCTGGACCAGGTAATCACCATCACTTAACAAATGACCGATGTGGCCTCATTTCTAATCTATAAATCATAAATGGATGAATCTAAATTATAAACTTATCTAGAATTTCACCCAAAATAAAAAAGTCAAATCAAAGGCCATTATTGTTGTGAACTGAAATTGTTCTCATGACTGTTACGAACATTTTTCACCCCAAAATAATTTACAATTTAAAATGATATTTTTTTTATTCTAATGCAATACAAGTAATGATTAATTGTTTTAACATTTAAAGTGTTTTTTTGTTAATGTACTGCTTTTAATTTCTCTATAATACATTACATTATAGTAATTTTATTACACTATTTGAAATTTAATGATTGAGGATAATGTGAAATATATAACACTTTGTCCTCTGTTTGTAAGGAAATGTTCATACTTGAAAAAAAAAATATATATATAAAAAAAAACATATATAATGCAAAAATATAATGTATTTATATATATATATATATATTTAGGAGACATGTAGCGTAAGCTATTCCTGTCATTTGTCTATAAATGGACTATTATGCTATTTTGTACATGTGTATTTGTAAAATTGTACTTATTTATACAGTGTTTTTTTGTCATTATTGTTATTATTATATTGTAATTATGATTCATATTTTCATGTATATTTTATTTTGAATGAAAGTGTTAATATGATGGGACATATGTAACATTTTGCAGTTTAATTAAGGCTGAAATGTGAACTACATATGTTTTAGTGATATTCATCTACAGACCCTCTTTAAAAGAGATGTTTTTCAGCTGAACTGCTTTCAGTTCTCAGCTCACACCGCAAATGAACCTCTTGACAGATTTAGAGCTGATGAATTTGAGCTCTAAAATATCTCCAATGGCACACTAAATCAAAGAGATTCTCTCAGAAAAAGAGGCACAGCCTCCATATATTTTCTTTTTCACATTTCTGAGCAATGCATTCATCATTACAATGCATTCACAGTCCGGTTAAATGCAGCAGAGGCTCTGCTGATCATAACATTGACCTTCATGTCGACCTCCAGGACATTCAAGAGGCGAACTTCCGCACGTCGAGCAGCCGTCTGTTGGCCGCGGTGATGTCAGCACTGTGTAACACGTCAGTCAAGCTGACCTCCGTCTTGCCCATCGCGTATGACGGGGAGGTGTTGCTGCGCTCCCTCGTCAAGCAGGTCAGCACTGAGAACGACTCTGCCCTCGCTCACCGCTTCCCCCTGCTGGTGGCACACATGGAGAAGCTCAGCCACGTGAGTACCAACTTCCCTCATTTTTCAAAATAAACATTTCATTACTGTTCATCTGCCTCAGCAGCTACAAATGTTCTCTTTATCGTATCAGACGGAAGAGAATCTCATGGGCATGACGACTTTCCGGGAGGTTTTGGAGAAGATGCTTGTCATTGTGGTGCTTCCTGTGAGGAAGACTCTGAGGAAGGAGGTTGAGCTCTTTTCTCCTCATCTGGTGTCCAATACCTGCGGCCTGCTGGCCAGTATCGTCAGTGAGCTCACCGCCTCTGCTCTCGGCTCTGAGGTTAGAAGGACAAATCTCCCGCTTCCCTCTCATTCCTCTCTTCCACACACACTCTTAATTCGCCTGCTGCTCTAATTGCATTACAGCCACCGACTGGCCATAAATAGCTTTTAGATGGTGGAGGAGAAATGATATCACTCCCGTTTCATCAGATCCTCACGGACAGAATCCCACACAGAATCTGTATCCACAGGGCTCCACAGATAGATTTGAACACATCTGGAATATTCTTGACATTCCTGTCCCATGTCCTTTAATTAAAAGGTTTATATTAAAATAAAGTTTATACAATTCTATAATCATATAGACAGATCTATGTACACATATATATATATATATATATATATATATATATATATATATATATTAGAGATGCACCGATTGCAATTTTCTTGGCCGATTCTGTTTTTTTGGAAGTGTGACCTGCCGATACCGATTTTGCCGATTCCGTTTGTCTTTCTAAGAACTATAATTGACAGCATATACAAACACAAATATATACAAATTTAAACAATAAATTATTTACATAATAAAAGAAATTATTAAACATTAAAATTCCCCCAATCTGGACTAATTTACAGATTTTCTCTCACTTAACTCTCAAAATAAAGTGCTCTGTTACTGGAAAGAAGAAGATATAGTTAACTCAAAATGAGTTGTTGTATGTAACAAAACCGATGTAATTTCCCACTGTTTACAAACGGTCATTTCTTCCCCTAATCTTATTAAATGTGTCATCTTTCACTTTCAATTAATTCAGTTAGCATAATAAAAACTGTAGAGTTTTACAATTCAAATTAAATTAGTATTAACAAACTCTATCTTTCCACTGCTGAGGAAACGGCTGCATCTGAAGTGATATTAGATGCATTTACACAGTTTGATGAAGCTGAGGTGCCAGAAATGCAATTACACTGCAAAATTTTAAATGCATAAATAATTTGATAAGATTCATGTTTTACATATTTTTTTAAACATACAAATACATTTTGAAAAAAAATGCAACGATACTTTTAAATATGACTAAACTACCAGTAGATGGCAGCAAATGTCTGTTTTAATGAGCAAGTCATTTATTCATTCATTCAACTGATTCATTCAAATGGCTGAATCCTTCAGAAACGAGTCAATTGGCTATCATTATGAATGAGCCACTGAATCATTGACTCACTCGATTCATTCAAAAACATAGATTAATTCAGTAACGAAACACTGCTGTGTGTTGCTCGGAGACACACAACAGTTCTGCTGTGGCTTTGATCGCAACTATTTTCATCGTCGAAATTGAGCAAAAACAGTCAATATTTTGTATAAAATCTAACTCACTTAATTTTAACTTGTTTATTGGAATATTATTGTATAAAATCAATGTCACATTCTAATCGTGCTGATATTGTTATTGGGGGAAACATCATAGCCGTCTAATGTTGCTTGCCTAAATCATACTTTGTTATTACTATTTATTTCTCTACCGCAGTAGGCATCTATACATTTCTGAGAGTAACTTTGTGTGTGGTGTCTATCTCACACACTCACTCAGGCACGACATTAATACATTATCAGTCGCTGTTTACACTGAATGCCATTAAAATTAGAATCATTCTCATGTAAACGACGTGTTTACACGCGACTGTGAGTGTGCGTGTGGCTGTGACGTCTCTGCCTGCGCCGCTGGCAATAAAAGGATCGGCTCGGAATCAGCAAGACATGAGAATGACCGGCCGGTCACCAATATTTATATATAATATAAATTTGCAAAGATAAAATATTAAAATAATAAATCAAGATATTACATTTAAATGTATTATTGAATTTAAATTGTATATATTTTAAATGAATTAAATATTAGTTATTTTTTATAACATATTATATTGTTTTTTTTCCCCCTAGGCTCTGACCCTAAACTGGTGCATTTCTGATTTATGTAAATGTATATCATTTTAATTCTGACTTGTGTACATTTTCATATTTTATTTCTGTTATTCTTATGGTCATTTTTATTGGATGTCCAGATAGTCAAAAAACCTGTCATACTATGTACGGGTGTGTGTGTGTGTGTGTGTGTGTCTGTGTGTGTGTGTGTGTGTGTGAGAAAAATATAATTAACACAATTTAATGCTGCTGTCAGTTTGATATGATCCTATTGTTGTAGAAATACTGATATTTAATTTAATTTGCTGAAGTACCTAGATTTGTTTTAGAATCTGGTGAATAAGACTTTCCTACTCCAACTCCGTTAAACATTTTACCCTGTTTAAATCCTTTGAGTATTGTATATTTTTGTTTAAAAATCAGTATACAAATATTAAGCATGCAGATTCCATGTCGGCCTGCTCATGAGGGATTGTTGTAGTGGGAAGCTGAGTCATGAGTACAGGTGTGTCCTCCACCAGACCACTACAGTCTGCTGCAGTCCATCTCTCTCTTCCGGCCGCTTCAGAAAAGGCCATTGGCTTGTTGCCATAGCAACTGGCCAGTCATGCTCCATTAGACTACGTTATGAAGAGCATTACAGCTGCTTTACTTCTCTTTAACACTGTTCTTTTCCAAAGGTGAAAGACAAATCACTAATAGAGTTGCACAAATGGCATCCAGTTTCTGCTGCTTGCAGTAGCACAGGAAAAGCATGGTTGTAAGTGGCGGTTCTCACGGAGGCTCCTGTTCAATAACAAAAACATCCTCCTTCGGTTTTCTGGCCTGCTACCACCTGCTGGGAAAATAAGTGACACTTCATCTTAAAGGGACAGTTCACCCTAAAATTACACAAATGAACCTTTGATGTGCTACATTGACTCGACACTTAATGTAAATTCTTGTCTTCACTTTGAAAACATCTTTATTGTTGTGCAGGTGGACGGGCTGAACTCTCTGCACTCTGTGAAGTCCACCCCCAACCGCTTCACCAAGACCAGCCAGGGACGCAGCTGGAACACGGGGAACGGCTCCCCCGATGCCATCTGCTTCATGATGGACAAGCCAGGGGTGGTGCTGGTGGGTTTCTGTGTGTACGGAGGAGGAGGCATCCATGAGTACGAGCTGGAGGTGCTCGCTGATGATGTAAGTCTTGTTCTGTATTCATCACCTGATGTCCCATGGAAGCTAGACTTCTTACTGATAAAGGAAATGTTTGTACAAAATAGGAGTTGACTTCTGATTTTTTTTTAAGTTGACTTTTATGTGATGAAAGTCAAGTCGAAGTCGACTAGTCGCTGATGACTTCATTAATGAACAAATAAGTCTGGAGCTGTGGCAAACACCTTGTGCACAGCTATGAAATATGACACAGCACTGCCCACATGACTATTGCTCCTATAATAGCTTATTTTTATCAGTTCTTTAGTCTTTGGGTAGTTATATTTCTCACAGATTCCTGCTCGTTCTAAATCAGATGCAGATAAGTAGTACAGTAAAGATTCAATTCATATGAATGCATGCATTAGTGAGAGCGGTTGTGAGTGAATTAATTCTATCTGACAGCGTCTCTCTACTAGTAGTGAAGCTGTGGGATTTATTTATTTATTGTACGTGCTACTGTCTGTAGCCTATGTGTGTGTGTTTGGAAATGGAGCGTAAATGTGGATTTATTATCCTATTGCGCCCTCTAAAGGACCAGCGACTAGTCCACTTCAAGCTTAAAGCGTCATGGCAGAGCACTGAAGTCGACTAAGTGATTAGTCTGTGTAACCCCAGTACAAGAATGAATGTTCTATCGTTATTTACTCTCTCTCCTATGATTCTATACCCACATGCTGTTATTTTTAAGGTGGAACATAAAAGGAGGATTGTTCTTTACATAGCTCCTTTCTATACAACAAAAGTTTATTGTGAACATTCCTGTCAAGATCCAGAAAGGACCTAGAAAAGTATCATAAATGTAGTCCATATGATTAAAGTACTGTGTTTTCTGAAAAACAAACAAACAAACAAAAAACCTTCCATCTGAGGTCAATTATTTGCATGAGTTACACCGTGTCAAAATTGTGTTGTTGACCAAACAAATATTGTTGTAGACTAAACACATTTTGCATTTTATTATTAAAACATTCCGAGGTGTAAAATACTATTAAATAAAACATTTACAAACACTATAAGCATGAATTTAAATGAGCTCCTCTTACTCTGCAAAAAAAAGTATTTCTAATTTAATGGTAATCGGATCAAGAATGAAAAATGTAGTTTTAAAATAAATAATAGTGGCATTTATTGTAAACACCAAGCCTAAACAAACTGAAATAGAAATTGAAATATGGTCGAGTGGGAAATGTATTGTACAGAGAGAAATGAAAACTGAAATCAAAAGATACAACATTTCTGAACAGACACACAGACCAGTCATTTTCAATTCACCGTAAATCTTTCAGCAATTCATGATTTTGAGAAGTAAAAATATAGCTGATCCACAGCGTTTTTCTACTTTACCACATTAAAGAATGCAAATGTAGGGATTGATACAAGGAAAATAAATATCATACAATAAACGCAAATAAAGATAGATGGTGAGAATTTGAGAAGAGAAACAAAATATTTTATGTTTAGTCTGGTACAGTAACTTAACAACAGGAATATTGTTAAAATCGGAGGGAAAAAAGGTGAGCAGCTCACAACTAAATCCAAATTTGTGGGCCTACGTACCTCTCAGTTTGGCACAGATGATTTTTTTTATATTAATGATGTGACATTTGATTGGTAAACTATTGTTTTGTTTGTAAACATGAGTTTGTTCCAATATCCATGTAAAACAGCAGACTTCACATGGGCACAAATGTGACCCTGGACCACAAAAGCTTGAGTATATTTGTAACAATAGCCAAAAATACATTTTATGGGTCAAAATTTATTTTTCTTTTATACCAAAAATCATTAGGACATTAAGTAAAGATCATGTTCCATGAATATATATTTTAAATTTCCTACTGTAAATATATCAAAACGTAATTTTTTATTAGTAATATGCATGGCTAAGAACTGCATTTGGACAACTTTAACGCACCTTCAGATTCCAGATTTGCAAACAGTGGTATCTCGGCCACATATTATCCTATCCTAACAAACCATAAATCAATGGAAAGCTTATTTGTGTAGCTTTCAGATGATGTATAAATCTCAATTTTGAAAAATGTTGTGGTCCAGGGTCACAAATGTGTGATGTACCACCACGATGGGGCGGCTGTCACACTGACTGGCACAGCTCTACTGTACAACTAATAATTTCAAATGAGTTGGGTAACTGTTTGGTTGACTGCATTTTGTTTGATGATGAATAGGCTGCAATGTCAACTTAGCAGTGCTAGAACTGATATGTTCAAAAAAGTGACTTATATTCTGCAAACTATGGTACTTGGTGCCAAATCAGTTTGAGACAAACTCATTTTTGGGTGAACCGTTCCTGTAAATTAGAGTGCGTGTGTGAATGAGATGTCCCAATGTCTTATCCTGTTGTTTTTCTCTGTGTTCCTGTTCTGTCCATCTGTCCCGTTTCATCAGGCTCAGACGGAGCACCCTGGAGATTCCACCCACTCCCACAGATGGACGTCTCTAGAACTGGTCAAAGGCACTTACAGCACTGATGACTCCCCCAGTGACATCGCTGAGATCCGTCTGGACAAAGCTGTTCCTCTGAAGGTGCGAATTGTACACATGAATCACGCGAAACATAAACTTCACTTCAACGCAGACTCACTCCTACCCTGTTGCTCTTGCAGGAGAATGTGAAATATGCTGTCCGCCTGCGGAACTATGGCAGCCGCACAGCCAATGGAGATGGAGGCATGACCACCGTACAGTGCTCTGATGGAGTTACCTTCACCTTCAGCACCTGCAGCCTGAGCAGCAACGGCACCAACCAGACCAGAGGCCAGATTCCCCAGATTCTCTATTACAGGTCTGTACTTTATTCCTTTCACTGCCTAAAAAAAAATCTTATTTATAAAATGTTACATCTTGTTGATCCGGATTGTTTGTTACAGGAGTGAATATGATGGTGACCTGCAGTCACAGTTGTTAAGCAAAGCCAATGAAGAGGACAAGAACTGCAGTCGTGCTCTTTCCGTAGTCAGTGTGGTGGTGCGGGCAGCCAAAGACCTCCTCCACAGGGCCTTTGCTGTGGACGGTGAGGATAGCTTCTTTTGGCTTCCAACAAACTTCCCCATCTGCTATTGGTTGCAAAAAAGCATAGTCCCAAACCATATCTTCACCATTTGTGGAGATAATGTTAATATGATAGAGAGAAGACATCATATTTAGCTTAAAACATTAAAATTTTGCATTGTAACATTAATTTGTGACAATTAAGCATTTAATTATCCCAATGAAAAAATGACCTCATTCTTATTACTGCAATGTTAATAAAGTAAGTTATCCCCATTTGGAAATTGCAGAAAATATTTGGGGAAAATATACACACTTGTCATGAAAATGACCACAATGCAAAAAAAAGAAACGGCCTTTAAACATAGGCTTAATTTGTATAAATATATACTACATGGATAAATACTTTCAACATGGATAGGAAATGTCTCTTGAGCACCAAATCAGTATATTAGAAAGATTTCTGAAGAATTATGAGACACACCAAAGATTGTAGTTTTTACAATATTACGGTTTTTTTTATATAAAATAAATAAAGCCTTGGTGAATATAAAGGGATTCTTTAAAAAAAAATGTAAAAACCTTACTGACTGTTAACATTTGAGTTAACAACTGTTAACAACTCTGTTGGATATACATCGATGTTACTGATCTCTCTACAGTTGAAGACATTCCAGAACTCCTGAGTTCCTCAAGTCTCTTCTCAATGCTGCTTCCACTTATTTTGGCATACATTGGTCCTGTGGCTGCCTTTGTCCCTAAGGTAAGGTAGTTTTTCTTCATGTAATTAGCAGCCTTGGCTCTTGATGCAATAATTATCAGTCTCCTCTGCCAAATCAAGTGTCGTTAGTTCTCATGATATTTTTCTCAACGCCTAACTGTTTTAAAATTCTAATTGTTGTCTTCTATAAGGCTGCAGTGGAGGTGTTTGGTTTGGTGCAAGAACTTCTTCCAGCTGTTTCTGCCCTGAACCAGAAATATGCCCCTCCTGCTTTCAATCCCAACCAGTCCACAGACAGCACCACTGGGAACCAGCCGGAGCAGGGCCTATCAGCCTGCACCACTTCAAATCATTATGCTGTCATAGAGAGTGATCACCCCTACAAGCAGGCTGCTGTCACCCAGTACAAGGTTCATTAGTTCTCGTTTCTTAAAATTCAACAGAATAAGGGCAAATCCAGATATTTTTATCTAGCAACCTGTTTACATCACCCTGCCAACTAACTGGAATTACTTAGCAATGATCTAGCAACCATAACACTTTAGAAACTGCTCACAGGACTTGACATTAACATTGTCTGATTGTTCTTGATAACCATAAAAAAAGTAGTTGAACTTTTAAAACCACAAATGCTGATCAGTCATTACATGTTAATGCAGCTCGAAAAGATGTTGAAAGTTTTAAACAAGACACAAAGGTGGCATAAACTGCAATTTAAATTGTAGGGAACTGTTTCACACACTCTTGTTGATTTTTTCCGGTTGTGAAAAACGGTTTCCGTGCACATTTTTCTAATAATTTTAATTGCAATGAATTTTGAACTTGTGTTTGCTCTAATGCCCAAATTATACTTCAGCAACATACCCATGTACCCCAAGCAACATCCTAAACGGCCACCACAAAACCCAATCAACTTTCAAGCAACATCCTATACATTCACCCAGAACACCTAGTTAACTCCCCAGCAACATCCTAAACAATCGCCCAGAACAACCAAATTAATTCCTCAGGAACACCCTAAACAATTGCCCAGAACACCCAATCAACTCCCCCAGCCAAGAACACACAATCAACTCCCCAGCAACATCCTAAACAATCAACCAGAACATCCAATCAACTTTTCAGTAACATCCTATAAATTCACCCAGAACACCTAGTTAACTCCCCAGCAACATCCTAAACAATTGCCCAGAACAACCAAATTAATTATTCAGGAACACCCTAAACAATTGCCCAGAACACCCAATCAACTCCCCCAGCCAAGAACACACAATCAACTCCCCAGCAACATCCTAAACAATCAACCAGAACATCCAATCAACTTTTCAGTAACATCCTATACATTCACCCAGAACACACCATCAACTCCTCAGCAGCAGCCTAAACAATCATCCTGAACAACCAAATTAACTCATCAGCAACACCCTAAACAATCGCCCAGAACACACCATCAACTCCTCAGCAGCAGCCTAAACAATCATCCTGAACAACCAAATTAACTCATTAGCAACACCCTAAACAATCGCCCAGAACACACCATCAACTCCTCAGCAGCAGCCTAAACAATCATCCTGAACAACCAAATTAACTCATCAGCAACACCCTAAACAATCGCCCAGAACACACCATCAACTCCCCAGCAACATCCTAAACAATCGCCCAGAAACACGCCATCAACTCCTCAGCAGCAGCCTGAACAATCATCCTGAACAACCAAATTAACTCATCGGCAACACCCTAAACAATTGCCAAGAACACACAATCAACTCCCCAGCAACATCCTAAACAATCGCCCAGAACACACAATCAACTCCCCAGCAACATCCTAAACAATCGCCCAGAACATCCATGCAACTTCTCAGTAACATCCTAAAAAAATCGCCCAGAACACCCAATCAACTCCCCAGCAACATCCTAGACAATCGCCCAGAACACACCATCAACTCCCCAACAACATCCTAAACAATCGCCCAGAACACACCATCAACATCCTAAACAATCGCCCTGAACAACCAAATTCACTCCTCAGCAACACACTAAAAGACCACCTAGAACAACCTATCAACTCCCTAGCTGCACCCTAAACAACGCAGTCAACTTGTTACAAATTGAGATGCAGAATGACCAGCGTACCTTAATGAGAGTGGTTTAATCACATACCCCTTCGCTGGTTTCCAGGTTTCCTTCCCAGACTGTGTTCGCTGGATGGCCATTGAGTTTGATCCTCAGTGTGGCACGGCACAGCCAGAAGATGTCCTCCGTCTCCTGATCCCCAGCCGATCGATGCACTTCTCTGGACTTGGCTCCAAATCTTTGGCTCACGAGACCATCAACAGCTGGACCGAGCTTAAGAAGTTCTCTGGCTCCAGTGGCTGGCCCACTGCTGTCTTGGTGCTTCCAGGTAACAGCGATGTCCCAGACAGCCAAATTCAGAGCTTTATAAACGTTTACTTATGCTTTCATGCTGATTAACATGATGTTGACGTGTCAGTATTTGTTTATGTTCAGTTATTAAAAAGAACCCATTTATTGAGATGTTTACTTAACACCACTTCAAGGCCTTTGAGCGGGAGTCTTTACATTGTCAGCAGATAAAGCATTATTTTGTCCCACAGAGGGTTTATAAACACCAGATCCCAATCAGGAAGATTTTGGGATTGTTTTTTAGAATGTTATCTCTATGAGGACTGGATTATATGCGCAGGTGCCACCTTATCAGTTATATTTTAGTAATGCTGAGATACTATATTTTTTTTATTGAAAATTAAATCAGTTTTTAATCTTTTGTATTTTCCATTTTCATTTTAATAATAGTTGAAGTTTTAGTTATTTGTTTTTCATTGTTTTAGTACAAATTTGAGTTTTCATTGTTTTAGTACATTAAGATTTTTATATTTAATTTTTTCAGTTAACTTTTATTTTTGCTTTAAGTAAAGGCAATGTTTATGGTTGTAGTTTTACTTTTATTAACTGTAATAACCCTGCACCTTATTATTCAAAATGAGTTATGCTACACTGACTCACCGATTAACTGATTTACTTTCTGTAATATCAGGTAACGAAGCCCACTTCTCCTTGGAAACTGCATCAGATTATGTGAAAGACGAGAAAGCCTGTTTCTATGGATTCAAATGTGTAGCTGTTGGTTATGAGTTTAATCCCGGTCTTGATGAGGTATGCAATTCAATATAAATGTGTCTTAAACCTGAGCTCAATGCATGAAATGGAGTTTTAGCATTTGAGGAGCCCATTTACCCTACTTTTTTACCTTATGTGGCCCTGCGCTGTTAAAGTACATAATTTGCAGGTCAACATTTACAGAAATGTGTAGAAAAGAAGCATGAGCAGTGCTGTTGTTCATACAACAATGTGTATTGAAATCTGGGTGGAAACGGTTTTATCTTGGACATCTAAATAACGTTTATTTATATTTACCACTACTAGCATCTCAATTACGGATTGTTTTTGACCAGAGAAAGAATAGCGATCCACACTACATATGTATTTGAGGCATCTGTCATGTGGCTGTAAATCTGAATGTAATGCAAATGTGGTTGTGGTTTCAGGGAATTATTCAGCTGGAGAAGGAATTGGCCTATTTGGGAAGCGTGTGTGCAGCTGCACTCATGAAAAAGGATCTTGCCCTACCCATAGGTAAGAATAACTGCTGCTTGCCAGTGCTGGAGAAGATGGGTATAAACTGTAATGTGGCACGCTACAAGCTACTCGTAATTATAAGCAGTTAAAGTAGCTAAATAGCTTTTTAAAGCATGCACTACCATTTATAAGTTTTGGGACAGTAATATTATTATTATTATTATAATAGTTTTTTATTATTTAAATAAAGTAAAAGAAAATCCCAGCCAAGATGCATTACATTTATCAAAAGTGAGAGTTAAGACATATAAAATGTTATAAAAGACTTCTGTTTCAAAGAAATTCTGTTCCCTTCAATTTTCTATTCATCAAAAAATCCTGAAAAATGTATTGGTTTCCACTGTTATTGATAATAAGGAATGTTGAATTGGTGAGCAGCAAATCAGTATATTAGACTGATTTCTGTAAGATAGTGTGACACTGAAGACTAATGTGATGATGCTGAAAATTCAGCTTTGCCATCTCAGAAATACATTTCATTTTAAAATATATTCAAATGGAAAACAGTAATTTAAAAGTGTAATATTTCACAGTATTACTGTATTATTATTACTAGTGCTGTGTATCACCAGCAAAATCACGTTACAATACGCATCACGATACAGAAGCCACGATGCGATACGTATCATGATACGGGACTGCACTGATTTTCACCTCAGAAGAATTTAGGAAAACAGCTGTTTATTAAACACTGCATGCTATAGTGCCATTGCTAGCTATAGGCAGATCAGCAATTGACCTTTGCATTATGAAGGGCCTCCATAACTGTACCACAGTACAATGTAGGTAATGGCATATGTTTAATGTTTACATTGGGCACTCCCCACCAGGGGAAGTATCCTGATTGCGTGCATCTTGTTTTTGAGCCCATAAATAATAATGTACTCGTTCTAATACATTTATATTGTAGGCTTACAGTAATGTACTTATATTAATATATAAAAAAAATCATCTTAACACTGCTGGTAGGTTATTATTGAACAAATTAAAGGACTCTCTACATTTAAAAAATACAAATGAGAAGAGTTCTAAACTAATGCGCTGTCTTCACTGAATCTCACACACACACACACACGCTCAGTCACTCACACAGATCACGTTGCGGCCGCGCACAGACATTCAGAAACAATATATATATATCTCTCTCTCTTTCTCTTTCTCCCTCATAAGTGAACACTTGATGAAAGCAAGCGCATTTATTCACAGTAGAGAGAGAGTGTGTACTCATGGTTGACAGGTTGACAAATATAAGTATCACACTTAGCAGATATTTCTGTATTGCGCTAGTGGGAAGCTATGTTTCGGGGATTGCGTCTCATTATATCAGGCAACCCAGTTCTGTTCCTCTGCGGCCAGATTAAACATTTTAAACCGTGTTCTTGTATTCAAATTAAGTGCGGTTCACTGCTGCACACGTGCCACAATATCTATACAGGGCCAGCTGTATCAATACTCATATCATCAAATCTCTGTGACGATACATCGATGTATCGAACACAGCACTAATTATTACTGTATTTACACTGTATTTTTATCAAATATATGAAGTCTTGATTAAGAGACTTCTTTTAAAAACATTCATAAAATCATATTGACCTCAAATATTTGAACGGTAGTGTATTCATTTACATATTTACTGATAAAGGTGTTCGAATTAATCTCAGATAGAGTAACGGGATTTTAATGGATTAAAAAAATGATTAATTTATCTGGCCATACCTGATGTATTTTTTTATTGATTAAATAAATGTAACTTTCTAAATTTAACTGAGTCTAAATTTTAATTTAGCTAAATATTTTGCTTTTAAAAAGTATGTACGAATGAAGTTCAGGTACTGTATGTGAAAATTCCAAATGAAGTGATTCACAACAAGAATGAAACAAACGTATTGAAGCCGAGAGGTTGTTTGAATATTGCCACAGATTACTGTGAAGCATAACACAATTTAACATTTAAACAGCAATTTTGTGTTTATCACATTACACCGGAACCTCTAAAAGTCTTAAAATGTAGCTTGTTACTGGAAGTTAACTTAATATTTCCTTTATTGGTGCCACTGATAAAATCATAATCATGAAGTTTGTGTCTTTTTCATCTGATTAAATGGATTATGTACCATTTTACAGGAAATGAACTGGAGGAGGATTTGGAGATTTTAGAGGAGGCCTCACTCCAGGTACTGAATTAGAAATATTTTTGGTGTTTATGAGCACAGTACCATCATCAGACTGCGCTCTAATCGTGTGTTTGTGTCGAGCAGGTTTGTAAAGCCCACTCAGGGCTCCTGGGGAAGGGACTGGCGCTTACTCACTCTCCCACAATCCTAGAGGCGCTGGAGGGCAACCTGCCACTGCACCTGCAGACTAACGAACACTCCTTCCTTGAGGACTTCATCACCTGTGTGCAGAACTCCAGCGGTGGGCGGCTCGCCAGGTTGGTCTCAAAACATTTTCAGCTCCCTTTATTCATAAAGAATCTAATATGTACTGTTTAGGATCATGTATATGCCTTTACCATTCTGCTGTCCCAGGTGGCTTCAGCCAGACTCCTACGCAGACCCTCAGAAGACCGCGCTCATACTCAACAAAGACGACATCCGCTGTGGCTGGCCCACTACAGTTGTGGTGCAGACCAAAGACCAATATGGAGATGTTGTGCATGTGCCAAACATGAAGGTTAACATCTTTCTCATATCAAAAGGTATGTTATGAAAGCAGCATATATCTAACTGTCTCTGCTCTGTGTTGTAGGTTGAAGTCAAGGCTGTTCCTGTCTCTCAGAAGAAGTCCATCCAGCAGGAGAACATGAAGAGGCTGCAGCGTTTGCCAGGCAGCTCCTCTAATTCCACATCAGGCACTGATCTCACCTACGGTGGCCACCCACCTCCCAAATTGGAGGCAACATATGAGCCCATGATCATCAAAGAGGCCCGTTATATCGCCATCACCATGATGAAGGTTCCTCTCATCTCCTGACTTGATATATACAGTAGCTGCAAAAATGTTTTGGACTGGGGCTGCCCAATTAATTGATGTAGTACTGAAATGGTAATGCGATTAATAAATCGCAAAGACTGCAGTTTAATTTTACTATACATTTTCACGTTTTAACCATCTTTCCCAATATTTTAAGGGCTCTCTGTGGTTTTTCATCAAAATAAATGTTCACCAATTTAACATTTGAAACTGAAGAAATTAAGCCAGCCATAAATATTAGTGTTGTAATTTTACAATTGAAATGTAAAGTCAAATCAAATTATTATTAGTAGTAGTAGTAGTATTTGTTTAAACATTATCTTTTCTCAATTTTTTTTTTACAGTGAAATAATATAACAGTAAGATTTTTTTATCTTGTTTGGGTTTATTTCCCATTTTTTGTACAACATTTCGGCCAAATTGTGCAGCCCTACAAACAAGGGCAGCAATTGTTTTTAAATTGCATTTAAAATCACAATAACAGTTTTTAGCAGACAATTAGTTTTTCCAATTTTTGTTTCTCTCCAAATTGGGTGGCCTTATTTGGACATTTAAGTCACACTTTATTTAATTGAATTAATGGCAGATCGTTTCTTCTGTATTGTGATGTACAGCTGCATGAAATGAATTATTGAGGGAAAAAATGTAGGGCAGATAATCCTATCCATTATTTGTTTATTAGATATTGAGATCTACGGCCATTGCACTCAAAAATCAATGGAAATTTGCAGTTGATTCCTGGATGAATCATTCAATATAAGACCAATAACATGCATTTACAAAATATATAGGGTGCATTTTCATTACTTGTCAACTTTTTTTTACATTGTCACTTACTTTCTTTAAAATGCAGGCATATGAAAATTACTCCTTTGAAGAGCTTCGCTTCGCCTCACCAACACCAAAGAGGTTCAACGACTACTTTTCTACCTGTCATGTATAAATTACAAATAAATTCAAATATAAGAACCGGTTTCATCTTCAGTGTATTCCCTTTTTACTCAGACCCAGTGAGAACATGCTTATCCGGGCTAACACAGACGGCACCTACAGCGCTAACTGGACCCCTGGTGCTGTTGGGCTGTACACCATTCATGTGACAATCGATGGCATCGAGATTGGTAACTGCTTTTCAGGATTTATTCATCTTCATATTAGAGCTCTGTGTTTGGAGGGTGTCTAAAGTGGATCATGTATGTTTCTAGAGTTCAAATATGTTTTCAAAATTAGCAGTTTCTTCAGAAAATGAGGAAAATATGATTTATAGTCATTGTGCATGAAGTCTTTGCTTTTTTAAAACAGTATAGTAACACTTGATATTACAGAGCTCGTGGAAATGGGTTTGCTGACTAGAATAATGTTTGTTCAGATGCTGGTCTGGAGGTCGAGGTCAAAGATCCACCCAAAGGAATGATCCCTCCTGGCACACAGATGGTCAAACCTAAAGCTGAACCTCAGCCTAGCAAGGTGAGTTCCCAAATTCCCAAGGGACTACTCAGTTTGATGGATCGGGTCTGACCACTTCAGACATTCAATTTATACCACATTCAAAAGTTTGGGGTTGGTAAGATTGGTAAAAAAAATAACAAATTCTCACCAAGGCTGCATTTATTTGACCAAAAATACAGTTAAACAATAATATTGCAGAATAATATTACAATTTGAAAAAACTGTTTTCTGTTTGAATATATTTTCAAATAATTTATTCCTATGATGCTAAACTGAATTTTCAGCATCATAACTGCAGTTTTCAGTGTCACTTGATCCTTCAGAAATCATTCTCATATGCTGATTTGGTGATCGAAAAACATGTATTATTATTATTAATGTTGAAAACAGTTGTGCTGCTTAATATTTTTGTAAAAAAATACTTTTATACTTTTTATTCATCATAAAGCAGGGGAGACATTTCCCCCCTGCTTTATGATGAATAAAAAGTATAAAAGAAGAGTGTTTATTTGAAATAGAAATCGTATTAACATTATTGTTTCACTGTCACTTTTAATGCGTCTTTGCTGTATAAAAGGATTAATTTCTTTAAAAAAAGTAACAATGATCCCAAACTTTTCAATGGTATTGAAAATGTTCACAACTGGATTATAATTCTCTGGAAATTATCAAAAAAAAATTCCACAGAAGAAGATAGTATATGATTACAGCATTTATTTTATGAAATGTTTGATGTTCTGGAAGTAGACATCCTGTGGCTCGACATGTGCTTTTATATATATATATATATATATGAATAATGTTTTACTGAACAAATTGCTTTTTTTTCTTTAAATAAATTCATATTGAATTTATATGTTCTTTAAAGTTACCTCATTAAATATAAAAAAATATCTACCTCAGCATCTTCTCTAAACTACAGGGAGCCCGTTTACAGTACTATAAGGTTACAATTAACAACAGAGACCAAATTTAAATTTAATTATACATTTTAACTATAATAATCAACACTCAAATAAAAAAAATTGTATGCAAACATGTAAATTGCACTCAATGCAGTTTTTAAATTAACTTATAAATTGTACAATTTCTAGGCTATTTGCTGTTGAAATATAATAATTTAGCCTACGCAATGGCATTTAGCCTACACAAAATATAATGAGGAGATATAGTGTAATATTTTGTGAAATGCTCTTCTCTAGACTTCATTTCTCTGGTGATCTAATGAGCTCTAGACTTGGCTGAGGTAAATGAAATGCTACGTTACATTTTGTTCACAAGCCGGTTTAATCACATATTTCCACGAGTGAAACACTGATTGTGTTATTACACAAGGCATGAGATGTTAATGTATCTTTATTTCACGTTAAAACTAGATGTGAGATGAAGCGCTGAACTGAAGCGCTTACACAGCGAGCTTTCACGCCTCATCAAAGAGCGCCAAAACGCCATTTATTGTCTGAATCTGAAAACACTGAATGATTTGTTCGGTACACATGCATACCAAACCGAAAGACCTGTACAGTAAACATTTGGTACGAATGCATGTACAGTTACACCCACTAGCTGTGCAGTGTCAGTGCTATCTATACATACGAGTGCAAATAGTGTTACTGTGTATTTCTTGACTGTGCATTGAACTGGGAAACAAGCAACACAACTGCGCAAAATCAAATGTCTTTCCTGCTCTTTGCTACCAAATGTCTCTCAGCTCATTGGATGGACCGATGTTTCTCTCATCTGACAGGATGTGCGGTTCTGTTCTCTCCTCGCTCTCTGACTGCAGCTTCCTGCATCTTCTCATCTGTGTCTCTGTCTCTCCCCCTCTGCTTCTCTCAGGTGCGCAAATTTGTGGCCAAGGACAGCGCAGGGCTGCGCGTGCGTAGTCACCCCTCTCTGCAGAGTGAACAGATAGGCATAGTCCAAGTCAATGGCACCATCACATTCATTGACGAGGTAAACCGCTCTAGAATAGGGCCAAACTGTTCTCAATTAAAGTCCTTTTCTATTTTCTCTTTCTTTTAACTGTGAACATAACTATGAATGATTAATGCTCTGTTTTAAAACAAAAGGCTTTTAAAACAATTTCTGCATCTCTTTAAGCTTTCAATTTGACTTTTGATTTGGTCACAAGCATTTATTTGCCTATCCTTTGCTTCATTCACATGCAGGAGACTTTGAGGCTGTAGTTAAATCTCAAATAGGAACTATCTATTCCAGCCAATTGCTAAAAAAGCCCATTGCTGCATGCAATCACTCCTAGCTCCCGTTAGACCCAATCTCACATCCACAATGCTGTCGGTTGCTCTGAAGGCCCTTTCACATGACTGGCAGGTTCACTGAACTCTGTGGAGAGAAGCGTCAGCTACAGCCTTACCAACAAACTTGCCTCAATCATTTGCCGTTGACCTTTCAAGCACATCTAATTGGAAAAACTGCATGACGTTTGCATGACAGGCCAAACTATTTATAACAAAAACACCTAGCAGTCAAAATTTTGGACACATTTAACTGAATTTATTTTTCATTTTAAGGAATACTTTTTATATGCATCTTATTAATTACATAATGTATTATCTATTAATATCTGTTGTTTTAATGTTTATACACATTACTGTTCAGAAGTTTGTTCAATAAGATAATTTTGTTTATAGAACTCTCTGCATTCATGTGATTTTAAAAATACAGTTAAAACGGTAATATTGTCAAATATTTTTAAAAATAACTATTTTATAACGTTCTAAATATACCTTTTAATATATTTAAATATGTAATTTATTCCTGTGATGGAGCAAAGTTGAATTTTCAGCATAATCACTCCAGTCTTTGTCTCGTGATCTTTCAGAAATCATTCTAAAATGCTGATTTGATGCTTAAGACATTTATGATTATTATCAATGTCTATAATTTAATATTTTAGTGGATTTTTTCTTCTAAATTTATTGGTAATAGAGGTTTTTTGTAGCATCACAAAGATTTTTTGATAAATTGTTACATTTTGTACATTCTTGCTCATTAAAAGTATAAATTTCTTAATGTAATTTCTTAATTATTGAATCTTACTCACTCCAGATTTTGAATGGTATTGCTTTGTCTAATAATTATTTATATATTATATTATCACATCTTGATCAGTGCTTAAAATTAGTTCTTGGAATATTGGAATATATAGTAAGCAAAATGCAAGTGAATATGAAAATATATTTATTTTTTCTATTCGTGTCCAGATTTTGAGTGGTAGTGTAAACTTCCCGTCTTGTTAACTGGCAAACTTGCAGAAGTTACCCTTTCGATGGCACTGCAGCACTTTTCACATGCTCAATGTAGCGCATGTCTCCCGTTCTGAGCATGTTGAAGCTTGAACTTGAGTCACGTGAAAGGGCCTGTTGTTCCCAACCGCTGATAGCATTTACATGCATATACAAATTCTGTAGATGACGCATCTCATTGTCCCTCAACTGGACTTCCACTTATAAATCTAATTGGTTGGTGCTGTGCATTAGCGCGATTGGCTCTGCAGCCTCAGAGGCTCGTGCGAAAGGCGTGTTAGCAGTTACAGGAGGGCATGGCTCCGCTCTGTTGCTTGTTTCCCATAGATCCACAATGATGATGGTGTCTGGCTCAGACTGAATGATGAGACAGTAAAGAAGTATGTTCCCAACATGAATGGGTACACTGAAGCCTGGTGCCTCTCTTTTAACCAGCATCTGGGCAGAAGCCTCCTGGTCCCTGTCGACGTAAGTAAAAGGCCTCCCCCTTCGTAAAATTAGCCGGAGCCCCTACATATTCCTCATTTGGGAACGGGATTTGTAACTGCCAGCATGTTTAGGTTGATCATTCGATATTCTTCAATTTGGCTCTTTTTACAGTGAATCACGGGCATCTAATGACCCACTCCCAAATGTCTTACAAGCATGCTGTGTTGATTACTTACAAAGACCAACTATGCATGTGTTAGTGCTACTGTGTAGTTTAGTTTGGGCACGATCACTCGGCGAGACCAAGATGGAGAGTGTTATGGGTGGGTGCATGTTGCCAGTCCCTTGTCTTATTAACTCCTGGTTGAAAGACACTAACTCATGCACACTGTTTTGTAGGGCTGCACGATTATGACAAAGTTCGTTATTTGTCGATTTTGCATTTGTGTTGTTCACATTAAAATATTATGTTTCTTGTTAAGAAAATAATCCGGTTTATACCACATCTACACCTTGTTTATTATAAAGACTGGAAAAAATGATGCCATTATACAAAAATTGTAAAAACTGGGTGTCAACAAAATTGCATAGAAACGTGCACCTCTTTGCTAGAAGACATATGAACGCAATATAACTCTGTCCAGTATTGCATACGGCATAGCCAGACAGGATTTAAACATGGCCGTCTGAAATCGGAAGTTTGGTTTGAAGGCAAAAAAATATAAAAAGCACATCTTACTATTCTTGATTAAAACACAAAGCCCACATTGTTCGGTGTAGTTGTGCAGCTATCAGAGCAGAAAGGAAAGCTGTTACTCTCTGCACTGTTTTTCATTTATTTTTATATGTAAAATAGGGATGCTTTTTACCATAATTTTGGCTTCGGTACGATACCAGAGTGTAATACCTCGGTATCGATACCATAGGTGACAAATAACCAGCCTAAAAAAACAGTGAACTGAAAACAAAAACAACAAACAAAAAAAAAGAGGAGGGGGGGTAAACAAAGTGATTGATCATCATATACAGGTTTTATTAATCTCGGTTATTGTTAGGTATGCGTTTAATACAAAATAAATGTTAACATACTAAACATGTATTAGTAGCCTACATTTATCATTTATAAATATTGACCTATATTAATAAGTGCTGTAATACGGTTAATGAATTATAACAAATGTTTCTTTAAAGTGTTATTCTGACAAAGTAATATTCAAAACCACGTAATTATTTCTCTCTCCCTCAGATTGTTTTCAGATTTCATACAAATTCAGATTTCAGGCAAATAAAAAGCTTTAAATAGAAGTCTCTCTCTCCGCTGCTTCATGTTAGCGGTCAGCAATGTGGCAGAAACATTCTCTTCATATTATTGATACTAAAATGAATATAGCAAAACTGTTGTTTCGTTCGATTTAAATTCGTATTTGATTGTTTGAAATGCAAGTGCAATTATTATGTGACCAAAATGTAATTGGTTCTAGCGTCACATGTTTGAGCTTTTATGTTTACTGCATCACATCTTATGTATGTGCGTTGATCAGTTATGAATAAAAGTTCAAATTAAGTCTGAATTTATGAATGATGCACTTACTAACCTGTCGATCTCTAATTCTCGGAAAAGATCAGGATGAGCAAGCTGCAAATGCTTAGCAAGATTTGATGTCTGGCCTCTTGTGGTCAGTTCGTTCATCTTTATCTGTTTTGTATGCAAAGTAATGCCATATTTCACTTCTACTGTTCTCTGTATTTGTTAATTTCGTGTGCGTTAATAGAGTTTCATCTGTTTGATCCATCACGTAGTTCTGTTGTTTTACCGGTTGCGCAACAATTAGGAACAGCAGCGTATGAAATACCGAATTGAGCAAAATTAAGATATCGTATCATTTGGAATATAATAGATACCTGTATTTTTCCAGTACCAGTATACCGAGTATCCCTAAGTTTTAGACCGATAGATAAGAAAAAGCCCATTCATACACCCGACCATTGACCCTCCCTTTAAAGTAATCTTGAAAGTCGTTGAAAGTGAACAAAAGAGATTGATTAAAACACCAGGTGTGAATGGGAATATGTCAGCCTTAACTAGTTGTGATCTGATCGACCAAAATATATCTTAATACCAGGTGTAAACGGCCAGATTCTGAAGCAAAAATAAATACAAATCTCTCAATGCCTATTATAATATTTTCTGTAAAATAGGCCAATTACTGCATACCAGAATCGGTAAACTGACTTTGACTTTCTCCAACTAGCCTTAACTAGCCTTAACTCTTCCAGATTGCAAATCAAGGGCAAAATCCTGTGCAAAAGTTTAGTGTATTCCAGTGTTCTAGGTTTGGCATATCACTCATTCCGGTGTATGTTAGGATCTACCCTATCCACATAAGTGAGTGGTGCAACATGTCGTGATTGCTTTCGATTTGCTTCTACAGCTTTTTTGGAATGTCAGATCTTGTTTTCGTAACCGAAATGAAACACAAAACAGGCCTATAGACTCCAATGCGCAAATAAGGTGAAAGCAAAACACCTAAACGAAATGTTGTAATCGATACTTCATGATTAGTTTAGCTGTAATCATAATCTCTTCGATTAATTGTGCAGCCCTACTGTGTTGTTACTCATCATATGTGGTGTGAAAAATTGCTCTTGTGTGGTAACGAATATCAGTGTATTTGCTGTTTCCTGGTCATGACAGTATAGACGTACGAGCTACATCAGTGCGACCCAATGGAAACTTTCATCTCTTTGCATAACCAATCTGAGATTGTAAAGCTTAAAAAATTGTTCAATGAAAACTTTTCAACATTTGGTTTAAGGGTGATTGATCAATTTAAATTCTTCACACTAAATTAGCTGTCGGGGTCCTGCAACTCTTAATAAGGTTCTGCCACGAAACAAGCCGTTGTCCTAACCCAAGGTCTGAAAGCGAGTGACTCTGAGAGCATAATTACCTCTGGATGTGAAAATGTTATCAAGGTTCCCAGTATGAACAGCATGACACACCACCAATCTTTTTTGGAAGATTATGAATCTTCATATTTCTTATGCGATTTTATTTTTCATTTGTCGCATTTTGATGTGATTTCAATTCTGTTGCAATTGGAGCATTTGCAGTCACAATCTTCTGCAGAACTCTAGTTTTACGATCGTTTTGTTTGCTAGACCTTCTCAGCTGTCAAATTCTTCTTTTACTGTCTCATGAAGAAAATTCAAAAGAATTAAAATACGCATTAAGAAACTGTCAGTACACCAAAGCCATCTCTTCCAAAAAAAGACAAACCATGCCATCTGCGTTTCTAATTGAAGGTCATTTGCGATCGTGTTTTGACTTGCTTATAATCTGTTGCTCAGAATATCTTTAGCGCTAGCCAAGGAGTCAGGGATATCGACTTTTTGTCTTGGACGACCTTATCTTGTTTTCCTCAGGTGAGTTGTGAGATAAGGTGTGTGTAGATTGGCTGCTGCTTTGCTTTTCTCCAGTTTTTCTCATGATTTTGAGACGTTTCAGATTGTGATTTGTACATGTAGTACTGGATAATCATCAAAGCATGCATGTTTAATTGTGTAAATTGTGTGAGTGAAACAAATATATTCTACCATCTTTTCCTTGTATGCACAAGTTTCCAGTAACATTTTGAATGCGTTGAAAGAACCTAATGGTCATTACATTACATTTATTTTAATCTTGGGTAAAGCTTTTTGCAATTTCATGTCTTCGATCACAATGAAACCAATTGAAAGTCAGTTGCATGAGGATTTAAAGGAATAGTTCACCCACAAAATAAACATTTTGTCATTTACTCAACTTCGTTATTTTAAAAAAAGTGTATGCTGTTTTCTTCCATGAAACACAAAAGGTGAATTAATTTAAGGAATTTTTACACGCTTTTTATGACAGGTAATATTGACCACAGAAATATAATTTATTCAAATACGTTTGATGATAATGTTAATGAAGTCCAATCATATATGGAAAAGATTCTTCAAAATTCTCCTTTTGTGTTCCATGGTACAAATAACAACATAATGCATAATAATAATGACAGAATTGTTATTTTTGGTTGAACGATTTCTTAAAGTGGAATATGTGAATGCATGTTTTTGTTTTCCCTCACACAAATGCAAAATTATTTTTGTCAGTTTATGAACAGCATGTCTATATAGTATTAGTCAGCAGAACTGGACATAATACACTGTTATGTTTGTTATAATGATCTTCATTCTACAACGTACAATTAATTACAAGTCACAATTAGTGTAAGGCGATGTTTGTAAAGATTTCATTTTTTCTTTGTATTTAGAAGCATAATTGGCAAGTTTATGTAAATACATTATTTAAAAAAAATTATTAGCCTTACATGAATGTGCTGCGTCTATGAAATGTATTTTACATTTTTGAATTCTAATTTATTTTAATATTTTTTAGGGGACAAAAATGTCAAAGTTTTGTAACGGTCCCATAATCATAATCTCTCTTTGTTGAAAATGGAATTAACTGTTAAACTAGATTTTTTTCATCCTTATTTGTCATTGACCCTAAAATGAAGTCTTATTGTCTTTTAATCTAATAAAATGTATTGAATACTTTGAGAACATACATTTTCTAATGCACCACTTTTAAACTTAAATTAACCAGTGTCCTTTGGTTTTGCAGGAGGGCAGGTCAAATTTGGACGATTATGGAAAGGAGACCAGTGGCCACCCTTCCCATGATGCCAATGTGCGTGACCTGGGCCCAGGCCAGGGTGGCGGAGCGGGTCTTTATAAGGTAGTGAAGACCGGACCTTCGGGTCACAACATCAGAAGCTGCCCAAACCTTAGAGGTATCCCCATTGGAATGTTAGTTCTGGGGAACAAAGTCAAGGCGGTAGGCGAGGTATGGACTCCCAACTGTGTTACTGTGGCTGCCAATAAATGACTAATTAGCCAGATTTCTTGCTAGTTCTGCAGTTTCTGTAACACAAATTCTTCATTTTTCTTTAGATGATTAGAGAACCCTTTGTGTAACGTCTTTTGATAAAGGCCATACATGCTATGGCTCTGGCGTGGGTGTGTTGTTGTTCTGTACACATTATTAAAGCCCCTTTCAAGAATCACCAAGCATGGCTTCAGCTTTTGCACAGTAACAGTACAGTATAATCTGGCATGCTCTGTAAGAAAATCTGTGTGATGCAACAATAACTTATCCTAATTATCTATTAACAATAATGACTGATGAAGCTTGTGAATTAAAAAACTGAAGTCATATGATAATTTCCACTCTTTAAACACCTGGGTTGAGCGAAATTCAGAATTAAGAATAAGTTCCCTTTCAATTTGTGAATTTGAATTGAATTAGTTCTGACTAGAGGTCTGCACGGGCTCAAAACTGAAGCCCGAACCCGGCCCGTACCCGAGATTGTCTGACCCAACCCGACCCGACCCGAGCGGCACAGTTAAATTTAGAGCCCGAACCCGACCCGAAATCACCCCCCCCACAGCGAATAGCCAACTAAAAATAAAGGAAAAAGGCTGCATTTCACGATTGCGTGCAAAGAAACGGATTAATCAAGGCTCTGCCATTTCACAAACATTTAACAGTTATGAAAGTTTGTGAACATCAGGTGCAGCGGTCGCATACATTCTGCCGAGTTTATGAATTTTGTATGGACAATAAGATAATTATTCCACCGTGCAAATTATGGTAATTTTTTGTCAGTTAAGGCTCGTTAGCATTCTGTCTACTTTAAATCAGACATAAGATCTTAAATAAGATTGTATTTATTTGAATGCATGCATTAATCGTTTATTTGAATTAGCGAGAGAGAGAGAGACCGAGAGAGAAGGGGGTATAAATGTTGCGCGTGCATGTGAACCTGCGTCTGCGCGTCTCTCTCTACAAGCAATGAGGCTTAGTTACTTCAAAAACAGCGATTTTGCCGCCTCATTGCAGATAAATATAATGTTGTGACTTGAGAGTCAGTAGCCTGTCGAAGCTATTTTACTAATAAAAGTTTCCGTGCTGTTTGTGCGCGATCTCTGATATGTGTGTGCGTGCGTCTATGAAAGCAGCGAAGCCTCTGCATATAGTTTTGGTTTAGCTACAAACCCGAACCCGACCCGAGCCCGAAGCTATCATTAAACATTAACCCGAAACCCGACCCGAAACCCGAAAGTATTTCGGGACCCGCGGGTTCGGGTCGGGTAGCAGACCTCTAGTTCTGACCCATAGGATGTGGAACTGGATTTTGAATCGGAATGATTGGAAGAGCAACTTAATGAATTGTAATGCTAAGAAATTCAGTTACTCAAACATGTACATTTTAGTTGTGAAACAGAACACAAATAATTTCATCATTACTTTGAGTAACTGTGAATGTATTATTATATTATATTTAGGGGTGACCCCGAATAGTCGACAATTTGATTCTTCGATCGGAGGAGCCTGATTCGACTACCAATCTCACATAATTATCATATTATATAGGTGTTATGATCATGCTATTTTGGCTATATGGGGGTGCTCAATGTCTGATTTCACATAGAACTACCGGTTTTCTCCAGATAAGTTCATACACACAGCCTATTAAGATAATGCTGTAAATAAGAATCTAAAAGAAAGAAGCTTTAAATAAATATTTTAACGTGCATTAATAAATCCAGCCACCTATATAGATTTAGGTTTCACTTAATTTTCATAATCCTGGACCGACAGAGGAGCGGCAGGGATTTAAATCTTTAGCAAGACTCACACTGACACAGGCAGAGTGAAATACTGGATTTTTTCGATCAGGTCGTGTACAAGTGATTTCAGCCGGCACTAAATTGCCATCACCTGTTTTCAGATGGAGCGGCAGTTAATACACAGAGCCGTAGTTCATTGACAAGTTTGGCAATTTCGCGTTCATAATTGAATGCGATTCATCTGCGATTATGAACGCAATATGGCGTAGCTTGTCAGTGAATTAATTGCACGGCCCTACTTGCGTCTCAAAATGGTTTTATGACGCAATAATTAATGTTAACACAGCCAGTTATGTCTTAGTGGATTAAACGGACAGGACAAACCACATTACTTATATTTAATAAAGAAATCCGTGTGTGAATGCAGCTTAATAGATCTCCCGCTGTCTATGATGTCATAGTTAAAAACAACCGGAAAGATGAAGAAAAATCACTCGCAGTTCTTGAATGAAAAACGTTCAGATAATATTAAATACTGAATGCACTCTGTTTATTGTTTGTTTCTATGCTACTCTTTATTATTTGCTACTTGTATGTTTTGAAGTTATATTAGTTTAAATTTCTTAACATACAACTGTTGTAATTATAATTTTTTGTTTGTAATTATTTTAAAAAGTATTTAATTGCTTATGTTAAGATATGTACATTTAGGATTTTAAGATTCTCAAGTCGGTAAACTAATGAATTAATAAGGGGGGGGGGGGTTCTGGAATCGGATCGTGACTCCCAGAATCGGAATCAGATCAGATTGTGAGGTGAATAAAGATTCCCACGCCTAATGATTTACCCCGTTTGTATCTGCGAGGCGTCCTTTACATTTTCCCTGTGTGTTAACATCAGTGATGACTGTCCAATATCTGACTTGACTATTGGTAATGTATTTTGCCCCCCCCCCCGCCCCCAAACAAATGATTCGACTATCAGTTGACTGTCGGCAAGATTAGAAAATTCCTTCGACTATGAAAATCCTTTGTCGGGGACACCCTGAATTATATTTTATTATATATTAATGTTATATATTGTTATTTTATGCTGTATTATAACTTGTCTAGATATCCTGGTATATTATATAATGTTGTGTTATACTTTCTATAGGTAACCATGTAGATATTGTTAAAATAGACAATGTTGAATAAACAACTTAAAAATTATTGTTAAAACTACTTAAATTTAGATGAATTTTCTTTGAATTTTATTTCATTATAATTGTACTTCCTTAAATAAAAATTACAATTCTGCTTCTGGTTTTGTCTCTATTCAAATTCAAGAATTGAATGGGAATTCTGAATGGCGCACAATCTTGGTAAACACCTCTTTTTTATGGCATTTGAATGGTCTCCATGTGTGGTCATGAAAGGGCTTTGCCTCTTTCTTCTCTCAGTAGAGGGTGTGGTGTGTCATGCTGTCCTCAACTGCTCTCCTAAAGTCACTGCCTCTGAGCCTCCCAACTTGCACAAATACTGCTATTCTTCTCACGTCATATTTAAAATAGTGTCTTTGTTTTAACTGGTTTCAATTCATAAATCCAGAGAATTGAATGGTACATCATATATTTGTTTTTCATGTTTCTAAATGCGCTGTTATTTTAGAACATCCACTGAGATTTGCTTGGTAACCAGTCATACTCCTCTGGATTGATGTGGTGTCAGATGTGTGTGAGAGAGAGGAGGTAAATAAAGCTGTGTCTGTATCAGGTGATTAACTCGGAGGGCACCTGGGTTCAGCTGGATAAGAACTGGTGTGGTGGAGTTCTGTGAGAGCGATGAGGGGGAGGCCTGGTCTCTGGCCCGAGACAGAGGGGGAATCCAGTACCTGCGTCACGAGGAAGGTAATGCCAACACACGTATTTAATTCTTATTTATTTCAGTTAGTTGCAAAAGCAACATTTCTAATGTAAAATTTTATTTTTAGGTGAACTGTTTCTTTAAATAGGAAACCAGTAAAATGTATAAGACCACTAGTTGAAATTCAGCTGGCTGTTAGTCATTGATGATTGTTAATGCTTTTTGTTTCTCTCTGGAACAGAGCAAGCGATTTTGGAGCTTGGAGCACAGACCCCTCCTCCCAGCCCGTTCTCAGTCCAGGCGTTTAACAGGGGCATGGACAGCTCGGGAGCTCAGGGCTTCGACTACGGCATTAACAACAAAGGTGAGAGTAAACATCCTGGAGAGATGTTAAAAAAAATAAAGTGATTTATTAAGTGACAGGTACACCTTTGGTTTCATGATTAAAGTCCATCTTTTTTCATACCATGCTCTAGGGGTGGGCAATAAACCGGTATGCAGTTACACACTCACGCGATGTTGCTGTGCTACATATAGTTTGCACACATTTTTAAGCATTGCAATTAAAAACAAGTGATTTTAAGCCATTGAAACAGCTGAGAAAGAAAACACATGTGAAACATTATATTGGATCTGAGCAGCTCTTAAAGTGACTAAAATTCTGTCTGTCTGTTATTCATGTTAATCAAACAACAGTAAGAGCATCTCTCACTGCTCTTGACCAAATCACTTTTGCAACTTTGATTAAATTTAATTGACAGTGAAGAATATGCAGTGTTTTTATTCATTTGATTACTTAATACAAAGTATGCACATTTTTTTATTGTTCTACTGTAGGTTTGTTGTCCTGTTGCTTGTAATTAGTTTAGTATTCTTATTTAATTGCTGACTGTTTACTTGTCTTCAGTGAGCTTGAGTTTTTTTTACTTAGTCTAGTATTTGTTTTTTTGTGATATTGACACTATTGAGTAGAATTTTTATGGTATCTAAAATTTTGACATCAGAAAGAACTTATTTAAAACAAAAATACCTATATAGTGATGTAGTTACAGTGAATTAAAATGACTCATTGTGATATAAGATTTTGGTCATATCGCCCACCCCTACCATGCTCCTGCTAAATGTCATATTTGATCAGACATATCTTGGTAGTTTATTCCCTGATTTTGATGCCAATCCAACTGTGGTAGAATGGCCAGTCATCCAGGATTTTTCTGATATGTTCATGTATTTTAACGGCGATTTTCTTTGTTCCTTAAACGTGTCATGTTCTTGAAGTAAATACTTTGTTGGTTTAAAGTGGAAATTAAATTAAAGGTGGAACAGAATTCATTTTTTTCTGCCAAACATACAGTACCGTTGAAAGTGTAGGGTTGGTAATATTTTTTATGTTTTTAAAAGAAGTGTCTTGTGCTCAAAAATACAGTAATATTATGAAATATAATTATACAAACTAATGCTTAAGATCATAGCAATTTAAAATTATTTAAAATGTAATTCTATGTTAAAACAGTTCTAATGTAATTTATTCTTGTGATGACAAAGGTGAATTTTCAGCTGCCATCATTTTGATTAATGCTTAAAACGGTTGTGCTGCTTAATCATTTTATGGAAACCCTGATGCTTTTTTCATGATTCTTTGATGAGATGTGTTCAAAAGAACAGCACTTTTTTTTTTTACTTTTCTACTATTATAAGTGTCTGTACTGTCACTTTAAATTAGTTTCATGCATCCTTGCTGAATAAATACGTATTACAAAAAAATCTTACTGACACCAAATGGTAGTGTTCACATATAAATTATCTTTTTAAATCCTTGTGCAGTAATTACAAACAACAGGAACAGTCTTGGAACCATCATGGAGCCCTGGATAATAGTGCACATCAAAACAGTGTATTTTATCTATTTAAAATGCTGTATGACCCCTGATTATTAAGCAAACCCAGTCATTTGTCTCAATTCAGCTCTGTGTAATCAGAGTAATTGTGTTCTGCATGCTGTGATCTGTGTGTCTTGGCTGTTGTCTGTGGCGTGTGAAGGCATCATTGTATGCATGGGCAAGACTCTGTGTGCTGCAGCTGGGTCTTACCCATTTATTGTCCATACTGTTCTCATGCACTGCTGCTTAGTTGCGTTACCCATAGACTGCTGTCTGATGGGTCCTTCATCACCTCTTATACTTAATAAGTCTGTCTGAATAAAACACCCTTGACGTAACTATGGTGCTTAACTAAATGCTACTTGATTAAAAGTCAACATGAAGACCTTAAAATTGCTTGCTATTTCAAAGAAAAATAAGTCTTCCTAATTAAAAAATATATATATTATCTTGGTCTTTCTATAAAAAGTCTTCCCTTTTCGGCCAGTGTCACCCAGGTTGTCCATCCAGGTCATCTTTCTAAATTCCTACCAGTATTCGCAAATAATGTAATAATAAAAAATGCAGTCCTTTGATAATGTTAATATAAGTCAAAAAAAGATCAGTTAACAAAAAAGTTAAGAGTTAAACAGTCAAAAAGCCTTCTCAGAATTCACTGCAAACTCTGATACGTGTTCCTTTCTCATTTGAAATGCATACTTTTTGTGATCCAATCAGTTCCTGAGATAAAATCAGTTCCCACCCTCCATTTTTTCCCCCTCAATAACTATCTTGTTACACACATTGCATTATGGAAATCTTTTCATGTTGACTTTAACAACTCAACTAAAATCTTAGTTTTCAGTAATGTCATACTAGTTAGGTTAGTATTAAAATGTAAAAATGTTTGATAGAATTTGGAGACCCCCCCCCCCCCCCAGAATTTCCAAGAGTTGCACTATAAAAGGGATGAAAGCAGAGCATTGGCTTTGTCTGCCAATTATTTATCTGTGACCTCGTAGATGTTCCAGATATGAGGTTTCATGAAAACCTGACCTACGGCTCCCCCGGCCATTCCTTATTCCCCTCACATCGGTTCAGCTGACCCACTCACACACTCCATTACTACCAGTGAGTGTGCTTGTGTGGGGCGTTAAACTGACGAGCATTTTGTATGGCTCCTTTTAAGGATCATATAAGCTACAGCACTCCCATTGTCTTCCGCATTGCAGGTGACCGGCTGAGTGCCACACTGAATTCCGTTCAGTCTGGGCCTTTCCTCCAAACTCCTTCCATATTTGAGCAAGCTGCCAAACCTCCCTCTTCCCTTGTCCACAGTCCATTTGTGTTTGGACAATCCCTTTCCCAGCAGCCTCAACCGCATCCACAGCTTCCGAGTAAGTCTGTCTGTCTATAAGGTAGTGGCGGTGCTTACTTGCACAGGTGCTGCTTGTTCTTGTCTTAAGGGCTTATTTGTTTAGTGTCCCATAGGTTGTATTAAGATCCGTTTAGGCTTATTTCTCCTGCTTTTCTGTCGGCGTCCACCCGCTTGCTTGCTTGCTATGCTTGAATTGGTGATTCTTTTCTTTCTCATTTAATTTTAGCTTCAATGGCCAAATAGCATTTAAGCTCCTCTTCTGTGTTTCTATTGTAGCTACTAACAGTGTGTGTGATCCATGTCAGATGTTTCTGTTAACTTGATTGCATTTTATTTTTTTGCTTGCTACATGTATAGTGCTTAATTTAATCATTCATTAGCTAAATAATTACTAAGAGGTCCAGGAATCAATCCACGCAATCAAAACCATGCAGTGCTTTAGTATTGCATCCCCCAGTGTAATCCACAATGCATTTGTCTGCATAAGAAAAATTTATTTGGATATTTCAGGGGCAAGTGTCTCAATATTTTCCACAGCCAGGATAATCAGAATCTGCATTTCAGATTCATTACAATTCTTCATATTTTTTCTCACTCTTCTGCCACCCTAACTTGCACTGGTAATGCCCAGTTTTGTTTTAGTCTTGTGCCTGCTTCTACCAGTCTCTGTGTCTCTCACAGTGTCTGTCCTTCTACTTGTTGCTTTTACTCTATTCATACATCTTTCTCAATACCTAGATGCTCCTCTGGCCCTGTTTACACTTAGTGTTAACATCCATCGTGGGTGATCCTATCAACTTCCGGGCTTTAACGAGGTTGAGTATAATTTTTGTCAGACAATTTGGAAGTATTCAGAAACACTGCACTTGTTGTGTAAATACTAATGCATCCCAGACAACATTGTCTGCCTACTGACTCACTAATATTTGATGATCCCAATTCTCTGTCTTACCCCTTCCCCTTAGTTTTGCGTGTTCACTTGAGAGTAAGGGCTGTCCCAATTCTCGTTTTGGTCGAGGGGTAGGGCTAAGGGGTAGATAGCCCTTAAAACCAAGAATTTCCGCGAGCTTACTTGAAACCAAGGGGTACCCAGAACACACTGCGGCCAGATCATCCAGAGAGTATTTTCGGCAGAAATAATTTTTTGTAAATTACGAGTCTTGTTTTGTGCTCTACACAGTCCTGTAACTTACATATATATTTGCAACCATGCTCTTAATTGAAACGTTTTTAAAAATCACTATTTTTCCACACTAACGTTACGTTGCTGATATGCATAACAGTCCCGCATTTCTCTGACTAGATAAAACATCACTAAAACCCACACAATCGACACACACACACTTTTAGACGGCAAGTTTGCGATCAACACTTTGTCGCATCTGGTGACGTAGCAGCCAGCTAGCGACGATGTATGATGACGTAACAGTAACCAAGTGGCGTCTTATTTCATAGGGGTATGTTTTCACCCCTAGCGCTTGCCACTCGGTTTCGAGGGACAAGGGCTAGGGGTAAGACGAAGGGGAAGGGGTAAGACAGAGAAATGGAATTCACCCTAAAAGTATATCTGGAAGCAAACAAATAATATTTGTAATTCTGCCTTAGAATTAGAACAGTGTGTCTTTGGAGGATGCGTAATTAAGATGCATACTTTCTAAAATAGCCTTTATATCAGGAGCACATCCATTACATCTGTTTTGAACATTAGATCCTTTAACACAGCAGTCCCGATACATTACCGTAAAATGGCCAGAATGATTTTACCAGTAAATACACAAATATGCTATTCACACAAGCAACAGTGTTCTGGTTTTTAACCAGTAAGGGACCATTCACACGTTAGCTCCAAAATACCGATAAATTCTGTGATGTCAATCAACAGAATGATCTTTAAAAACAGCTGCGTTGTTTTAATTCACCCACATGAGTAGAAGTACTTTAGTTTCCCTATCTGTCCAACATATTTGAAGACTATGTGTGTGAAAGAGGCTAAAAGAGACAAAATCTTTAATATTCCCCTTGAAAACTAAGTAGTCACAAACCCATTTGAATTTTAGTGTCAATACCAGGTGTAAACTACAAATCTCTGTTTTGCAATTAGATTCACCCAATACAATTGTTAATATCAAGTGTAAACAGGGCCAGAGTCTTTTTTTCCTCATACACTCTTTCTTCCACTCTTCATTGCTCATTGGCTCTCACTTTCTTTCTCATTCTCTGATGGTTTTCCTTGGTTCAAGCCTTATTGCTTACTTTCCTTGCCACTCTTTTCCGCTGTAGATGCTTCATCACGCAGCCTTGCTTCACGTGAGCGTGTGCACAAAAGCAGTGCGACCGGCCCTGGCACCGCTCTCTCATCTCTTGTTCTCAGACAAAAGGGTGGGTAATGCATGTCTTCTCCTGGGAACACCCTGGAGACTCACTACAGGGAGGGGTTTCATGTCATCCTCTCTTCCACAGTCCATTTATTTCCCCTCTTAGGCATGGCAACAGAGTATGTAGTGCTTTGGAATATATATGGGGACAAGTTTACAAGCTTGACAAAACATTTCCCATGACCTGGATGCTTTCAATTTGCATCAATATTTATTCATTTGCTACCTAAATGTCTTATGAATAATTTAATTCTTATGTAAATAAATGTTGGTCAGTAAATTGAAATTTAAGGTCATTCTTGGATTTCAGTGGAATCTTGTAGATTTTATTTTAAGTTTCACTTCTGTTGTTTTACTTTTGGTTTCTTAAGTTCCACTTTTCTTGTAAATTATTTTCCTTAACATTTTCAAATCTTTTTTTTGGTAATTTTATTATTTCTTCCCACTTAAGTGAAATCCCTGACAAGTCCTTGTGGAGTGCCTCCTGTACAAATAAGTTGCACATTGGTAACTGTTGGTGTGTTACGATACGCAGGTGACAGGGATAACATGGCCAGTCGGTCCATGTCTCCAGGCAGCAAGCATCGTCAAGAGAGTCGATCCTCCAAAACGGACAGTCACTCTAGCCGATCTGTTGACCAGATGAAAAGCAAGAACAATGAAAGTCTGTCTGCCAGTGAGGCCCTCGTTCTCAAATCAGACACTGGCAAACTGCGGTCTGACTCTCACAGCCGCTCCCATTCCCCTAACCACAACACGCTACAAGCCCTGAAAGCTGATGGCCGAACCTCAGGCATTAGGGCTGAGTCTCCGAACCCTGGCTCCCGTTCCTCCTCACCCAAACAGAAGGCCTTCAGTTCGGGTAGATCTAGCCCTACCAGCAACAGTTCTCCTCGTTCCTCCTCTCCTCACGATAAGAACCTGCCCTCTAAAGTTAGTCCTTCTAAAGCTCACCTGGACCCTCCTCGTGAGAGATCCAAATCTGACTCCTATACGCTAGACCCTGACACGCTCAGAAAGAAGAAGGTTCCTCTCATGGAACCTCTGAGGGGCAGGTCTACATCTCCTAAGCCAAAAATTTCACCCAAAGAGAGCAAAGGAGGAAGCAGCAATGCAGAGAACCGAACCCCATCTCCCCATATAGTTCAAGAGAACCTCCACAGCGAAGTGGTGGAGGTGTGTAGGTCCAGCACCTTGCTGTCCAATGATGAAGCCAATGATGAGAATGCAGAGTTGCACAATGCCGAAGAGGGCTCTTCCAAGGTCCACTTTAGTATTGGAAAAGCCCCGGTCAAGGAAGAACTTGAAAGTCGTTCTTCACCCAAAGTTAGCCGTAAAACCTCCAACAGGCATGTGAGACCCAAAAAAGACAAATCTGGGCCACTCTTTAAGGGTGAAAATGTGCGTCCCACTGAACCCGCCAAGCAAGCCATGTCACCTTCTGTTGCAGAATGTGCTCGTGCTGTTTTTGCTGCCTTCCTGTGGCATGAGGGCATAGTACATGATGCCATGGCATGCTCTTCCTTCCTGAAGTTCAACCCTGAGCTGAGCAAAGAACATGCACCCATCCGTAATTCTCTCAGCTGCCAGCAGGGTTTTGAAGAGAAGGAGAGCAAACTGAAGAACCGTCACTCTCTGGAGATCTCCTCGGCCCTCAACATGTTCAACATATCACCACATGGCCCAGACATTTCCAAGATGGGTAGCATCAACAAGAACAAGGTTTTGTCCATGCTAAAAGAGCCACCCTTGCCCGAGAAGTGCGAGGATGGAAAAAGTGAGGCAGTCTCCTATGAGATGACCAGCCACTCCTCCATGAAGACTAAGTCCATCTTGCCTCTCACCCTCCAGCACCTAGTAGCTTTCTGGGAGGACATATCCATGGCTACCATAAAAGCGGCTACACAGAATATGATCTTCCCGAGTCCAGGGTCCAGTGCTATCCTTAAAAAAAAGGAGAATGAAAAGGATGGCAAGAAGTCCAAGAAAGAAAAGAAGAAAAAGGAGAAAGCTGAGGTTCGCCCCAGGGGTAACCTCTTTGGGGAGATGGCACAGTTAGCAATGGGAGGCCCAGAGAAGGATACCATCTGTGAGCTGTGTGGAGAGTCTCACCCATATCCTGTTACTTACCACATGAGACAGGCCCACCCAGGTACAGTGCTGTCAATTATTGAGTCTTACTCCCTTTCTGTTTTGTGCAGAGTGGATATAAAGACAATATATGGAGTATGTCATCTCTTTTCTGTATTGTGCTCTTTCAGGCTGTGGTCGGTATGCTGGAGGTCAGGGCTATAACAGTATTGGTCACTTTTGTGGAGGCTGGGCTGGTAACTGTGGCGATGGTGGGGTTGGAGGAAGCACCTGGTACTTGGTGTGCGATCGTTGTAGAGAGAAGTACCTAAGAGAAAAACAAACAGCTGCCAGAGAAAAGGTATACCTGTCATGACCAATGTAGGGAAATTCATAATATTTGTTAATGTCTAAAACATTAAATAATTATATCTTGGGTTTAACCCTGTGGTTCTCTGATTAGGTTAAGCAATCAAGGAAGAAACCTCTCCAGGTGAAAACCCCACGGGCTCTGCCCACGATGGAGGCCCACCAGGTGATCCGTGCCAATGCACTGTTCCTGCTGTCTCTGAGCAGCGCCGCTGAGCCAAGTCTACTTTGCCATCACCCACCTAAACCCTTCCACACACATCTGCCCAGCCTCAAAGAGGGAGTTTCTGAGGAACTACCCAACAAGATTGGCTGCCTCTATCTACAAACCCTAGCCCGGTAAATACCTTGTGCTGATCACCATGACCACAGGCAGCATTGTTGTAGTAATTCAGTGCATTGAGTATCTCATTGTGTCTTTCTCAATGTCCTTTTTGCAGCCAACACACTGAGAACTTTGGGGCCTATCAAGATGACAACTTGTTTCAGGATGAGATGCGTTACCTGCGTTCTACGTCAGTCCCTGCTCCCTATATTTCAGTCACTCCTGATGCCTGCCCCAATGTTTTTGAAGAGCCAGGAAGTAACATGAAGTCCATGCCCCCAAGGTACTGTAACAAACTCTTACATGTATCTCCCAAAGTGCCATGCTCTAATACTGGTTCCTATAAACATTTAGCCATTTTTGTGTGCTTCTTATCTCTGTATGACTTCTTTATTTGACTTTGTTACTTTAGTTTGGAGACAAGTCCAATCACAGACAGTGACACAGCCAAGCGGACCGTATTCCAGCGCTCATATTCAGTAGTGGCCTCCGAGTATGATAAGCAACACTCAGCCTCCCCAGCACGGGTCAAAGCAGTGCCGAGACGCAGGGTACACAGCGGGGATGCAGGTAATGTTGTCTCACTAGTACAGCACAGTTACAAATGTCTAATTAATTCAGCTAATTACCATTATTACCATAATGACAGAGAGTGATGTCTGAGAATGTTTGCATCAGGTGTGCTGCTGCTATACAGGACTGAACTAGTTTTTCTGTATATAATTTGCATTTGACTGTTGCTTTTATCCAACTTGCATTGCATTGATTGTATGCATTTTAGCTGTTCTTGTAGCCTCTGGGATTTGAACCCATGAACTTGGTGTCATAAGAGCCATGTTTTACTGTTTAACATAAATAATAAAAGGGTTTGTATGCACCAATATAATGATGTGTAAATATAAAAATAGTTTTTTTGTTCGCTGCTAAAATATTTTGTATTGTGATAACTTAAAATGCTAAGTTAATTTATGCTGGTCTCTACAGAAGTTGGGTCATCACTACTTCGTCGCCCTTCTCCTGAGTTGTCTCGACTGATCTCAGCCCACGGCTCTCTCAGCAAGGGTGAAAGAAACTTCCAGTGGCCTGTGTTGGCATTTGTTATCCAGCATCATGACCTAGAGGGCCTGGAGGTGGCTATGAAGCATGCACTCCGCAAATCAGCCTGCAGGGTGTTTGCCATGGAGGTCAGCGACATTATCTCTGGTCTTCTGCCGACTTTCATTCCTCCTCCTCCTGTCCTAAATTATATAATGCAGTCACTGTATTAAAATCCATGTAAAAGACGTGTATTAAAATCCTTATCCAGTTATCTCAAATGACTAGAATAGTTTAATCAGAAGTTCTGGGAACTCTTAACAAACCTTTTGTTCTGCATTTCCTTTTCAGGCTTTTAATTGGCTGCTGTGTAATGTTACCCAGACCACCTCCCTCCATGATATTCTTTGGCACTTTGTGGCATCTCTGACTCCATCTCCCTTTGAGACAGAAGAAGAGGAGGATGAAGAGAACAAAGGGAACAAGGAGAACCTCGAGCAGGTGTGGCCTTACGACAACACTGCTAATGGTTAATTAAGAAGTCACTATTCACTTAAGATGAACAGAGGTTTTTCTGAAACAGGACATTTTTCCTCTTGTTCTCACAGGAGAAGGATTTAGGTGTATGTGAGCACCCCCTGTCTGACATTCTCATCGCAGGAGAGGCGGCTCACCCGCTGCCCCACACCTTCCACCGTCTGCTGCAGACCATCTCTGACCTCATGATGTCACTTCCCAGTGGAAGCTCACTTCAGCAAATGGCCCTCAGGTATCTTTTGCCTGTTCATAGAGATACCATTTGCAACCTCCTGGAAATGTATAAAAAAAAAAAGTGATGATATTATGATGCCAAATTTTGCACAAAGTCTCAACTAACATTGTCTTCATAAATGTACAAATCTAGTATTTGTTTGTTTCATTAGGTGTTGGAGTCTTAAATTCAAACAATCAGATCATCAGTTCCTGCACCAGAGTAACGTATTTCACCACATCAACAACATACTGTCCAAATCAGATGATGGGGACAGTGAGGAGAGTTTTAACATCAGCGTACAGTCGGGATATGAAGCAATTAGTCAGGTGGGAAACTGCGTTGATTGACAACAAATACTTTCTTTCCTGTTGCCTTTTAGATGTATTCATTTGGCAGAAGCTTGTATCTAAATTAGCTTAAATCGCAATTAAGGTATTTTACATGTATTGCAGGAACTTTGTGTGTTGACCTGTCTGAAAGATCTGACCAGCGTGGTAGACATTAAAACGTCCAGCCGACCAGCCATGATTGGCAGCCTGACTGATGGCTCCACTGAGACGTTCTGGGAGTCTGGAGATGAAGATAAGAACAAAACAAAGACCATCACTATCAGCTGTGTCAAAGGCATCAATGCGTCATATGTCTCTGTCCATGTCGACAACTCTCGTGACATTGGAGTGAGTTTGCTAACTGTTTTTTTTTTAAGTTTTTCTGTCCGTTCTCTCCCAGTCAGTATATTAATACCGTTCTCTATGTTGGCCAACTGGTAATTCTGTATAGATTTTACGAAGTGTTCAACGTGCACAAGGCCTATATAACGTTCAAACCTTCAGATATGACATTTTGTCACATTTTTCTAGTTTGAATTTATTATTTTGTAATATTGTTTATACATGTATCTTTAAACATCTAGTAAGTTATATAACCTGTGCTTTGTGTTCTGGCAGAATAAAGTCACTTCAATGATATTCCTTTGTGGGAAAGCTGTGGAAGATCTCTGCAGAATCAAACAGGTGGGACTTAAATGACACAGATTATCTGTGAACCTTTTTACATTTGGTAAATGACAGAAAAAAAAATATGTTAACGTATCCTCTGATGATCCATACTTCTGCATATGACATTAAGTCAGTTTGAAAAAGTCTTGTTTCACTGAAAGGACCTTTTGTTGTCTCAGATTGACTTAGACTCGAGGCACATGGGCTGGGTGACTAGTGAGCTGCCTGGAGGAGACCATCACGTGATTAAGATCGAGCTTAAGGGTCCTGAGAACACGCTTAGGGTACGGCAGGTCAAAATGCTTGGCTGGAAGGAGAGCGAGAGCATCAAGATTGCTGGGCAGATATCAGCCAGTGTGGCTCAGCAGAAGAACTGCGAGGCTGAGACACTACGTGTCTTCCGCCTTATTACATCACAGGTGAAGCCAAAAACCTTCTCAAACAAGTCACGAAGGCACAAACCGCAGTACGGTTGCAGTACCACTGTACATCAAATTCTGCAGTGTAAAACACTCGTTCAGAGATATCGTTTAAGGAAAGGCAAAAGTAATGTTTATGTGTTTGTGTAGGTGTTCGGAAAACTAATTTGTGGGGATGCAGAACCAACACCAGAACAAGAAGAAAAGAACCTGCTCTCCTCACCTGAGGGTGAAGACAAGGTCAGTACCAGCATCTGTTGTGTTTGGTGGCTTGTTACGTTTATATCAAGTGCTGAAGCATAAGATGAAATTGTTACATTATGTTACAAATGTTTGGTCTTCAGGCTCCATCTGATGCAGACTTGAAGGAGCACATGGTTGGCATTATTTTCAGCAGGAGCAAACTGACCAACCTTCAGAAACAGGTAACACCATCAAAACTACTCTTGACTTTCTCTAAAACCAAGCGATCTGCCTAAAAATCAGATCTTCCTTCAGAAAATGTGCTTGAAGTGTTGATTATAAATGTATAATTTACAAAAAATCTGCAAAAATAGTTTGGTGTTAATAAAATTGGGTTGTTTAGCCAATAGTTGTGCTTTATTAGGTTATTATTTTCAATGGTAAAATGGATGAATAATTATTGTATGAATACACAAAATACATGGACACCAATATGTTTAGGGGGGGCATAGTAAGTTTTCTATGGTTAATTCTAATATTTTATAACAACTATATTGTAATTGTATAGAAAATAAATTTTCATAGCCAGCCATTTTACAGAATTTTTTTTTAATGTTTAAAATTTTGACAAGTCTGGTCTAGTCGCAAAAGTTAAAATATTTCAATACAACCTAAAATTTGATTAAAATTTGCATGTGCATATGTTTAGAACTCTACAATGACGTTTGTATTTTTTTGGAAATAGTCAAAGGCATTTCCAGTTCCAGTTGGAATGTCAGTTCCAAAGCAGTGAATAACACCAAATTATTCAGCTTATTAAGTTGTATTGTATCAAATACTATTTCTGGGTCCAGCATCTCAACGGCCATTTATGCACATTTTTTATTTATAGCACATATTTAGGCTAATATAAAAAAAAAAAAATTATCACAGCCTGATATTTCTGTGAGATAAAGGTTAAGATTATGAATATTAGTAGTATTACATCACACTTTGAGTCTATATTAGCATCATTTGTTGCTTCTGGGATCTGGTAGAGCAGTTTGAGCCAGAAACAGTGATGCTTGACATCAGACTTAAAAACAAAATTCTGTCATTAATTACTCACCCTCATGTCGCTCCAAACCCGAAAGGGGCCATTCACACAGAATGCATTTTTCCATTCCAATGCACTACTTTTCCATAGTTTTTCTATGTAAACACACACGCTTGACAGATGTGCATGACTGCTACGCTCGTCCAGCAATCTAGATTGTGAGTCCAGTCTCCGGTCTCATGTGAGGAAGAGTATTTGTATATGATTTATTTGTAGAGCGTTTTACATCCATTACTTATGAGGTTCCATTTCAGGCAGTAGACAGCCAGCCTTTTCCTGTCCCCAAGTCTCTGTAAAATAGCAGCATCTCCTCACCTGATTGTTTGCCTCCTCAGGTGTGTGCCCATATCGTCCAGGCCATCCGTATGGAGGCCACGCGAGTGCGGGAGGAATGGGAGCACGCCATTTCCAGCAAGGAGAATGCAAACTCTCAGCCCAGTGATGATGACGCCTCCTCGGACGCTTACTGCTTTGAGCTATTGTCTATGGTTCTGGCCTTGAGTGGATCTAATGTTGGGCGGCAATACCTGGCCCAGCAGCTCACCCTACTGCAGGACCTCTTCTCCCTCCTTCACACCGCCTCGCCACGTGTCCAGAGACAGGTTTGTGGACGCATCAGTGACAGCTAGTCTTCAACTTGACTTTCTAGAATCAGGATCTGGAATGCAACACTTTTCTTGCTGTGCAGGTGACATCACTGCTCAGACGCGTTCTTCCTGAGGTCACTCCCATGCGCCTGGCCAGCGTCATCGGCGTAAAGGCGCTGCCACCAGCAGACATCAGTGACATCATCCACTCCACTGAGAAGAGCGACTGGACCAAGCTGGGCATTTTAGACATGTTTTTGGGCTGCATCGCCAAGGCCCTCACTGTGCAGCTCAAGGCAAAGGGCACCACTATAGTTGGCACAGCTGGCATGGCTGCAGGCAAAGGAGTCACTACAGTCACCCTACCCATGATCTTCAACTCAAGGTAATCTTGCTTGCATGTGCCATTTTCAAATTACACTGTCTTGGATCATATTTGCTGAATGAAATCCAATACTTGTTACTTACTAATTTTGGGCAGTTAATTCGAAAACAAATGTCTGTTTTGCTCTAGCATGCAAAACTTTTGAGAATATCCTGCATTTGTTATTTTGAAAGTACAGTAAAGCTGATATATAAATATACGGGTCAAAGATGAAAAGTGTTTTCAAGCCTCAAAAATGTTTTATACAGCTTAAAACAAATTTGCTGTGCTTTAGCATGTCCTGTTTGTTTGTTTATTTTTTCAGAGCAAAAACAATTCAATTTTTGTGATTTACAGAAGACAAAATAAAATGTAATTTACTGTAACTAGTTCATAGGTGTATTTAAAACAAGAATCATTAGATGTCATTTAAGGATCACAGTGCAGCCTCAAAATACTAAATTTAAAGTTTAGATACGTTTTTTAATAATTTAAAATGTAATAATGTAGTATGACCACTTTTTTAATGTATTTTAATAAGTACAGATCAGAATAAGTTTGTTGAATAATTTTTTTACCTAACTCTGTCATACTGAATGACGATGTAACATTATTTCACCCATGTTTTGACATTTTATCTTCACAAAAGTTATTAGACATTAGACTTGACTTGAATTTAATGCTTTCTATGTATATAAAATCACTTTTGTAAAATTATATTTTGATATCTTATGTAAAAATATTTTTTACAATTCTTATTTTTGTACTCAAATTAATTATTGTTTGCAAATCAGCAGTTTTTTTCTTTCTTTTTTTTTGAAGATGCAGGGCTCACAGGGTCTGATATTATCTTAAGGGCCTTAACATTTTAGAAATGTATATTTAATAACTTTGTTTATCTTTTTATCTGTTTGTGCAGCTACATACGGCGTGGAATTAGTCACTGGTGGATGAAGGGCTCCACTCCGCCTCAGATCGCTGAGATTATTATTAAACTTATCAAAGACATGGCTGCTGTGAGTAATGATGGCCCGTCTTATCAGACACCTTTTCAGTCTTAACAGTATGCAGCAGATTTGCTGTTCAGCTGCATGTTTATGAATTATATTATTTACAGGTGCATCTCAATAAATTAGAATGTCGTGGAAAAGTTCATTTATTTCAGTAATTCAACTCAAATTGTGAAACTCGTGTATTAAATAAATTCAATGCTCACAGACTGAAGTAGTTTAAGTCTTTGGTTCTTTTAATTGTGATGATTTTGGCTCACATTTAACAAAAACCCACCAATTCACTATCTCAACAAATTAGAATACTTCATAAGACCAATAAAAAAAACATAACGGTTATGTTTCAGCGTGACGTTATTCATTTAAATGTTTTTAATTAAAATGATTAATTTAAAAACATGTCTTGTTTTTGAATTCACTTAGCAAACTTTCGTAAAAAATTTAATAACTGAAAAAGTATACTTTTATATTAAAACGCTGCTTCAGTTATTGTGCAAACATTCAAAACACGCACACAAGATGAAATGCAGACATAGAATTTCACAAAATACACCTTGCTTATCAGGCCCATGAAAGCACACACAAGATGAAATGCACTTAATGAATTATTTTGTTGCGTAAATAAAAGAAACACACTTAAACACTTAACACTCTAAAATTAAAATAAACCAAAACTGCGGGGAAATGCGGTCAAATAAATCACCTTTCAATCCTCACAGGATTTTAGAATTTGGTTTTAGAAACACTAGCTTAGACAAACTATTTAGCTTAGCCTATTCCACAGATTCTGGAACTAGCAAATTACCAAAGGGCATTTTGGGCTGAACGAGCGGTGCTGAGCGTATTGAGCGAGCGGAACGCAATCTTCAGAAAGGTGCTCTCCGCTCTGAAGTAAATATGATCACTACTCTCTCCGCTCCGCTCGCGCTCCACTCCGCTCACATGCTCTGTGCAATTCACCCCGTTATGATGCAGTGCAATTCGATTTCAATTCAATACAATGTGATTCGATGCAGTGCGATGCAATGGAAAAAAATATGATCGCTTTTATTTCTTTGTTTCAGACAGACAGCAAATCATAAATTAACTTATGTGTCTTCTGACTTCTAATGCCTTGAGGCCTGATTCATAAAACAAGTTTACCAAATAGGTCAGGCTTATTCCAGTTAGTCTGACTCGACTCGCTGTCAAATGATTTGGTTCCATACAGCAAATTTAACAAAGATCAACCTCAGTCACTGTGGCTACTTATGCTGTAAAGCTAACCTAGTCTAGAGCAGGCAAACTGTCAGGCTAACACTGACCAATGGGAACGCAATGATATTGCATTGACTCTCTCACATACAATCATAGCCATGTAGCCTTTCTCTCTGGTTTTATAACAGCTGTACCTTTTATAGTTAGAACAGATAGCATTAGAACATTACGATCTAACATTGCTCTTTAAAGCATTAACAATCACTAAACTAAGTTAAAATCACTAAATTAAAAATACATTTTAACTGCTATAAGAAACACACATTAACTCATCTGAGCTTCGTTATTAGGACTGTATAAGCTTACATTTTATTTACCAATTACAATAGTCCCTTTACACTTACTGCTATCATAACATGCATATTTGACTCTGATTTATTGCGCTCCGTCTGTTTAGAGCGCATGCACACAGCAGCTCGTCCACTCACGTAGGCCCACTCCTGACAGCAAAATTGATATATTTGCATGACTTTCTAACATTTTCAGATTGTGACATTGTGAAATTTCACATGTCCGTTATGCACTGAGGAAAACACAAATGCATTAAACAGCACAAATATATTCGCTGTTTGCTATGGTGGATCGATTTGATCCATGATCGACATTTAAGGGCTTCTTAAGAATACGCATGCACAAATTAGTTAGGTTATTTAAAGTCATGTTTTGGACTTGAATCCCCGCTTTTCCTCGGGTCTCCTTGCTGTTGTGATTCGTCATATTCACACTGCAGTGGTGATGAGAGAACGCGCTTGAGAAACAGTTTCGAGAGGAGAAATCAATCTACATATATAATATTGGTCACTTTCTAAACAATAAAAGTGTATCGCATCCACTAGGAATTATATAAACATAAATAGTTTTATACGAATGCAAATATGTAAGAAACGATCCATTGCGACAGAAATGCCAACTTGTATCCGATGGACACTTTTTAAACCGATGCATCGTTAACTTTTTTGCCGATGCACTGAGCGAATCGGGGAATCTTCCTATCCCTAGTCAACAGTAAACTGTATAAAATGTAAGATGACGTACAGGTCTGGGGGCGGGGCCAGTTGGATAACTGCAGTAAAATATTTAAATCCCGTTATTTTTCATAACTAATTAACACGTTAAACTGACAGCCTGAGTTTTTATGCATTTACAGAAATGCTCCCTCCTCATTTAAATGTCTTTTTATCCCAGGGCCACCTCTCGGAAGCCTGGTCCAGGGTGACTAAGAATGCTATTGCTGAGACCATCATTGCGCTCACTAAGATGGAAGAGGAGCATCGCTGTCCAGTGCGCTGCATCGCCACCACTCGGGTACAACTCACTGCACACACTTCATCTGTCACAACTGAACATTTGCCAACTAAGTCAGTATTACTTAGCATCCTTATGCTGGAGGGTCAGAGGTGACTGTTGGGTGGAGTTTACCAGTCATGTGATCGGATATGGTTAACTAAATGCAATATCACTTGGTTACTTGTAATGTCTAGATCAGTGGTTCTCAAACCTCTCCATGAAGTATGCCCAGCACTGCACATTTTGTTTGTCTCCCTATATGAAACACCCACTTCAGGTCTTACAGTCTCCACTATTAAGCTGAATCAGGTGTGATAGATGAGGGAGACATACAAAATGTGCAGGGCTGGGGGTACTCAAGGACAAGTTTGAGAACAACTGGTCTAGATGAATATGAACAAGGCACCCGCTGTTAGGGGTGTGCGATATATATCGTCTGCGATATTATCGTAATTGTTGTTTTAACGATGTGCAATTTGACAATATCGAGTATTTTGCAAAAACCCAACTAACACCTACATAGTGCACGCATACATTAGCCTGCGTGGTAATGAAGGAGTTAAACAGTGCACGTGCGCAATTAGAGTGTGTTCTTTCACTGCATGGTTCAGTCAATTAAAATGCATTAAGAATGATCGCAATATTCAAGATATGGGGGCAGAAAATTTATATATTTACGTTTCATATAGTTAAAATCACAGGAAGGGTGTCGTTTTTTCTTCAAAAATAAGCACGATTACAAATGTGATATTGATTTTATTCAACAGTTCAATAAACAATAAGTTAATAGTAAGAGACTTACGTTTTACACACCATATTGCCTGTTTATGCTGCATTTCGCCGACAAAAAATTATTTCAAACAGCTGCAGCGATGTTTTGAGTAGCAGTGATTAGTTCCTGAATGATTCAATCGTTTAAATGACTCAGTTCAGTCGCAACGACTCACTTATTAACAGTGACGTGCTGCCACCTGCTGGCGGTTTAATTTTACATTTAAAGTCTATTTTCATTTTTAAAATAATTTTAAATATCAGTATTCAATGTTTTATGTTTAAAATGTCAAACAATTATGCATTTGTAACTGGTTAAAGCACTCCATGTCCCTCTGAGCTGCATTAAACAGTGTGTGAATACATCTAAACCTAAATGTGTATTATCTTAATTGACTGGTTAAATGTAACAATTTGACTCAAAATATGTACACTTTTAGAAACACAATTGTTTTTTTAAAGGTGAAAATCTAATTTAAACTTAAATGAAAAGATTAATTCATCACTGATGTGAACTGAGCACACAGAATATGAAGAATATCATAAACTGCAGCTGTGCACGGTATTCAGATATCAGCACAATAACACACTCAGCAAAATATTGTCTAATTATCGTTATCGAAAAAAATCCCCAAAAATATTGAGATATCTTTTTTTTTCAATATCGCACACCCCTACCCGCTGTCATAGAAAACCTGGATATATGTTTAACTTGAATTTAAATTTCAAATGGTTCTACTTCATCTCTGCAGCTATGGCTCGCATTGGCCTCTCTGTGTGTGCTGGATCAGGACCACGTGGACCGACTGTCTTCAGGACGCTGGATGGGCAAAGACGGGCAGCAGAAGCAGATGGTACGGCACATTGGGTCTAATAGGCCTCTAGGGTGCTATAAAGCACAATCAGTGCAATAGTACATTTAGTCCTTCTGCAGAGAATGAGCTCTTTATCTCTTCACCCTGACGTTTAATTCGCAGCCCATGTGTGATAACCATGATGACGGGGAGACGGCAGCCATCATTCTGTGTAATGCTTGTGGAAACCTGTGCACAGACTGCGACCGCTTCCTCCATCTCCACCGCCGCACACGGAACCACCAGAGACAGGTGAACTTGAACACTCGCACACTGCTAATCATCGACATGCATATCAATTATACTCCATAACCAGGCTTAGGAATCAAGAATCGTATAATTGTTGGTTGGTTGCTCATATGACATCATGTTGTTAAAAATACTCACAGGGAACAGAGTTAATATAATAAATGGTGCATTAAAAAATATGGAACCATTTGAAGTTTCTCATAACACATTTCATGTTGTGTGCAGGTCTTTAAGGAGGAGGAAGAGGCCATTAAGGTGGACTTACATGAAGGCTGTGGCAGAACCAAACTCTTTTGGCTCATGGCATTGGCCGACTCTAAGACCATGAAGGCCATGGTGGAGTTCCGTGAGCACACAGGTGACTTCCTCTTCCTGTAATAATGTTTGAGAATGTAGAGAGAAGAAGGGGACATGTGAATGCTGCAAACGGGACTCAAACATTGTCCATATAAACACTGCAGTGTTCCTTTTGTATGTTTTTAGAGCTTTATTTTGCAAAACCGTAAAACTGTAAAGAATGTCGCTAGTTATACTAAAGTCATGGGTTTGATTCCCAAGGCATTAAATGTGTACCTTAAATGCAAGTCATCAAATGCATAAATGTAAATGTATATTAAATTCTCAGTCAGAGCAGTTATGCCTGTTGGCTATAAAATGAGCTACAAGTAACTTACAAGACATGAGAACACTGTTATGTTACACAGCTCTTACTATAGATGACCGTTTCAAGCTTTTGGGAGTGCTTTCTTCACATTCAGTGTTTTTATTGCTGTTTTTATTTATTGGTTTATTTATTATTAATCCTACAGTCAACTGAACTCGCCTCTGAGATTGTAAATACAGCTACAGGTCACAACAAATGGACTAAACCCATCACTACACAAGCCTGATACAACATTTTACGAAATGTATGTTAAATGTTTGATAACAGATAAAAAAAAACAGAGCAATTCCCAACAGGGCTGCTTTCCCCCCCCCCCACAATTTAAATATTTGTGTCACTTTTGTCTCCGAGGCCTGAATAATTTCTGACCGCTATGCCACAGCTGTGACACGTCCTATTTTCAGTATTGCTTTTTTATTTGTCTAGTGACTTTATTTTATTTCTGGTTATAACTTAAATGGCATTATTGTGCTGTCCTTCAGGGAAACCAGCTTCCAGCAGTTCAGACGTCTGCCGCTTCTGTGGCACCAGGAACGGCACAGAGCTGTCTGCAGTAGGAAGTGTATGTTCAGACCAAGACTGTCAGGTATTCACTTAAAATGTCACCTTTTTGGCAGAATGATATGCTTTTTTACATTGTTAAATGTTTTCCTGTAATTCAGGGATCTCAAACATACTTTTGTATTTGAACTGTTGTGTAGGAGTATGCAAAGCTGGCCTGCAGTAAGACTCATCCGTGCGGTCACCCGTGTGGAGGGGTCAAAAATGAAGAGCTGTGTCTGCCCTGTTTGCATGGTTGTGACAAAACCACAGCCTGTCTGAAACAGGACGCTGATGATATGTGTATGATTTGCTTCACTGAGGCTCTGTCTGCCGCCCCAGCAATCCAGGTACAGCAGAATACTGTCACTGTGTGTGATGGCATATAGAGGATATAGAGTTACATACATACAGGAGATCAGCGTGTGACTATGTGTCCTGGCTCATTTGCAGATGGACTGCAGTCACGTGTTCCATCTTCAGTGCACAAGAAGGGTTCTGGAGAACCGCTGGCTTGGGCCCAGGATAACCTTCGGGTTCATGTCTTGCCCTATTTGCAAGGTAAATAAGCTAGTCTGGACTCACTTTGAGTTAAAAGTCAAGCTGAGTGAGCTATCACAATACAATCAAAATCACACGGTTGCATATTGCGATTATCTAATCGTCAAGATTGCATTTTAATTAGACATATGTGTTGCGTCAAAGTGAAGGACAGCACTGTGTTCATTTACACGTGAGTAGCTCCAGTGTTTTCAGAGTCTCAGGGCAGCTCGCTTCACAGTAAATAAACAAATTATTTTGGGAACCAACCATCTGAGAATGGCTGTTGTCAATAAAAAAGAAGCTTCAAGGGCTCCATGCAGTTTTCCACCAAATAAAAGCTTCATGGTTTAACGTTTGAAAGTCAAGTAATTAAGGCATAAATATTGGTATTGTAATTTCACAGTTGTACAGTATTTAAAAACAAAAAAATCTTAAATATTAGTATTTTTACTTGATGAAATAATAGTGGAACAATAGAAATTGTTATTAGTTTGTTTCATCTTACAATATAATAATTATAATTATAATCATAATAAACTAATAATATAATTGATAATTAATATTTTAGAATACAAAAATAGCCATATTGTGCAGCTCTGATTTTTTTTTTTTTTATCACATTTAAAAAAAGAACATTTTAAATCGCAATAAAAAAAAAAATTATTGTAAAAATCACAATTTGTTTTTTCCCCTAAATCGTGCAGCCCTGGTTAATGGAATAATTCATATAGAAAGTAAAAATTCTGTCATTTATTTACGTTATGTTCTAAACCCGTATGACCGACTTTCTTCCATAAAAGGAGACATTTTTGAAGAATGTTCAAGTGACTAAATGACAGAATTGAATGACAGAATGTTGTAAGTTTGCATGTACATTAAAATTCACCCTTGGCTTTAATATGTTATTGCTCTAATTATAAACATTTCATCCATGCATATTTTATTTTTACTTTTTTAGATTTATTTATTTGGACCTTTCATAATCACAAAGATATAAAAATTTATATATATATATATATATTAGAATGTCAGTCTTCTCTCTGGTCACATATGTCAGACTTCTCCAATCATTTAGTTCTCAATCATTTATACTTCTCTGTTCTTTATGAACCAAAGCCAGTCTGATCTCTTCCTTCATTCCTATAACTAGATGCCGCTCATGATATCCAACAGTTGATGTGCCTGCCATTTGATGCGTGTCTTTCCTGTTTCCGTGTTTCTTTTTAGAACAAAATAAACCATTCTGTCCTAAAAGACCTGCTGGACCCCATCAAAGAGCTGTATGAGGACGTGAGGAGAAAGGCTTTGATGAGACTGGAGTATGAAGGACTACACAAAAGTGAAGCCATCACAATGTCCGGAGCTCGATTCTACAACAACCCAGCTGGATTTGCCATGAACAGATATGCTTACTACGTCTGCTACAAGTGCAAAAAGGTTCGATCTTCATGAGTGTTGTTTGTTTTGTGTGGTGTTCACAAACCTTCAGTGGAGCACAGAAGCAGTGGTTTTAAACAATCTTCCTTGTATATTATGGCCGAGGAAGCTTTCGGAAAGAGAACAGTTGGGTTTGAATAAACTGTCCCTTTAAGGATGTCTCTGTTTACTATGAATAGAATGGAAAAACATGGTTGACAAAAACGATTAAACGCAGCTCACTCCTGTAGACCAATAGCTATTTGCCAGCATGAAATTAGATTTAGAAGAACAAGCATTTTGTAATCTGTTCAGATGACATTCTGCCATAATGAAGCCATTTCTCCAGCTGTTGTGCTAACAGTGTGACTTTTGACTCATCCAGGCCTATTTTGGGGGAGAAGCTCGCTGTGATGCTGAGGCTGGACAAGGCGACGATTATGATCCCCGTGAGCTCATCTGTGGAGCTTGCTCAGATGTGTCTAGAGCACAGGTCAGTTTGACATCAGTGTGTTTGTGAACAAAACAAAGCACATTTCATGTGCTTGCATGTTTGTTTGATTCTGTTTTTAACACAATAGACGGCTGCAGAAATGAGTCAGAAAACCCAGAAACCCAGTTCGGTTGTTCCAAAGTCAATGGCTTTTTAAGTATGGTTAAATGCCTAAAATAAGAGTTGTGATTAAAAACAAGCTCAAGATATTTTCAAGTTTTATCCTACACCATAAAATACATCAGTAATACCCTACACGTGATTTTTGTTTTAAAGCATTTCATTTTCCAGAGGAACATTTGTTTCTAACAAGTGCCTAGATGTGACATCGTCTGCTCTACATCCTCGTTGAGTTCATACTCGTGCTTCTGCAAACTATATTAACTCGTGACTAAAAGGGTTGTCTAAAGCTTAATTGACCCGGTACAGTTCATTTTTAGCCCAACTTTTGAGTTCTGGTGAATGTATGTAGGCTTCAAAAGTTCATTTGTAAAGATTATCACGTAAGAATCCAACTTTTGTTTACTGCAATGATGTCTACGCACGCGCATGACGTCACAGTTTCCAAAGATTCCCGTATTGGGTGTTTACACGGAAACGACAACGGCAGCGTTTTCAAATACTTGCTTTTTGAAATCCTTTTTCAAAAATATGCATTTTCAGTCCCCAAAACTCAGTTTTTGTGTAAACTAACAGGCAAAACTCATAAAAAGTTTCCCGTTTTTGTCTGAAAACGTCGTGTAAACGGCCCCTTATACTTCATCCAGGGATTGTTCCATATCAACAATGGTGTGGTCTGCGCATCCAAATGATTTAGTTTTACAAATGTAAATATTTACTTGGGAGATCAGTTTTATACAATGGCTCAGTCATGACTGTTTTTCAGTTTATCAGCACGTCTGTTTTCAATCAGCTTAATGGTTTTTCAAATTCATGGGTGAATCTCATAAAACCACTCAAGCACATGTATTTCACACTATAATAATTGAATTACATTTATATTAAAAAAAAAATATATTAATTAGTGGTGGGCATAGATTAATTTTTTTAATCTAGATTAATCTTGGAATTAATCTAGATTAAAATGGCTCATTTGAATTCTGCCGAAGGCATTCAGAATATGTGTGCTACCCAAATAATGACTAAAAGTAAGTCTTTGAGAATGGGTTTCTCAAGCCAGGTGGCGCATTAGACCAGGGGCCCATCTCCTGTTTCCAAAATGCATCACAAACTTTAATCTCTTCCCGTCCCAATCCCACGAAAAAACTGGAGGAAAATCCCGTTCCACTCCCGGAAGAATGACTCCCATTCCCTCCCACTCCCGTGTTGGTTTTTTTTTGTTTTTTTCGATAACTGTCAATTACAGTAAAAATATAGTACAGATCACAGCGTGCCCACCTTATTAGTTGAATAAAAACCCAAAATGTCGTTTTTTGTTATTATATTGAACTGAAAGCAATCTTATGCACAGTGTTGCACAGATTAAATTTCATGTAAATCATCCATGCTAACACACACGTCTTCTATTTTTATTTTTTAGACATTTCACTCTCTATAGATATATTTTTCGAAGTGTCTCGCTCAAGTTCACATGAGACCTAAAGCGGATCCTGTTTGCTTAAAAGCGCAACGTTTCGTTGTTATTCTGAGTGCACACAAATAAACGTAGAGTCTTTACAGATTCGAAAGATGTATTAGGCTACTTTTATCCGTATGACCAAATATTACGGAGATTTTAAGAGCAAGTGAGCGCACCGGAGCCTGTCCTGCAGCAAACGCGCTTCCACACAAACACTTCAATAGCGCACGTTTCTCTAGGTTAACATCATATTGAGCGGCCATGTAAAGTTGCTACTACATACATCTTTCAGATGAAAAGCCATATTTGAGGTTGATGAATGATAGGTGAGCGTTTGGATGTCCTGCCCGATTGTATTACCACATAGACCAGCCGTTAACAATCTGTCCATCACGGACTGCGAGCCTCTAGTTCGAAGACTCGTTCTCGCCCCTACAGTGCAATTCGGCTAGGTATACATCCGCGCTAAAATATCAGGGTGAATGTCATCATAGCTTGCGTAGTATAGACCCAGCTCCCAACCCAACTTTGAGAATAGATTAACGGCGATATTTTTTTTATCGCCGATAAGAGTCTCGCGTTAACGCAGCACGTTAACGCCGATAACGGCCCACCACTAATATTAATATAATATAAATACATTTATTTTTATTTTCAAATATTCTTAAAAATATTGTTAGAAAATAACATTATATTAAAACATGCTTTTAAACATTTAAACATTATAATAAAATGTTTTGATAAAATCAATCATATTGTTGTGAATTATTTTTCATGACAGTAAAACACATTCAATCCTGAAATTCATCACTAAAGCTTTTGCATTACAAAAGTATTGCTTCAGTTTCTGCGTTTTCATGTGATTGTTTGTAACGGTGAATCACAGCGAAAGAGAATGGTTGTAAGGAATGTGCTTCTTTGAGTTTGTTTACATCTCATTCTTTTTGTTGCAGATGTGCTCTAAACACGGGACAGATTTCCTGGAGTATAAATGTCGTTACTGTTGCTCTGTGGCTGTGTTCTTCTGCTTTGGGACGACTCATTTTTGCAACGCCTGTCATGATGATTTCCAGAGGATGACCAGTGTCCCAAAAGAAGAGCTGCCTCATTGTCCTGCTGGTACAACACTTAAATGCTTGAATAAAATAAGTGTTTTTTGGTCTGTCTCAAACTTGCGTATCATTAGTCTCTTGTTGAAATAGGCCTTTGTTCCATTTCAAGCTGTTATTGAAACTTCTTAAGCCAACAACATGTTGACTTCAATTTCTTTCTTCCCTCACAGGGCCAAAAGGGAAACAGTTAGAAGGAAGCGAGTGTCCCCTGCATGTGGTCCATCCTCCCACCGGAGAGGAGTTCGCTCTGGGCTGTGGCGTGTGTAGAAATGCCCATACATTCTAAACGCCAGTGTCCCGTAATGATCACCCTCTATATATATTCACCCTCCAGTGGCGGCCGATTCCCGCTTCAGCGCAGCCTGAGAGCAGATACACCGGACGTCCCATTCTGAGGGGGCTGTGACGGGCCGCTGTGCTCCATGGTGCATCCTCCCTCTCTTTAGACGCAGAAGATTGAAAAAAAGAACCAAAAAAATTACGTTGTGACGTGTTTGCATGCAGCCGTTGTAACCCTGCGGCTTGTATAAAACGTTGCACACCTCCTGACCACTGAAGTGTAACAATGTATGGAGGATTTTGGGATCCGAGACCACGTGGATGGGCCATGATTTCAGCTTCTCGAATACAAATTTAAGATTCTATTGTTGTATGTAAACTGACTTTGTTTGCGTTATCCTGTACAGTATTCCTTCACTTTGGAGTGCATCATGATTTGACGGCTAAAGATTCAAATGCTATAAGAGGACTTTAGAATGTGACGCTGGAGGAAAATAGTGTATGATTTATGTAATCTTGTATATAATGACAGTAACCCTTCATATGTGTATTCCGACGTTGCTACTCTACACTTCAGTTTCGTTTGATATTCTGGGTTATGTTTTGAGCCAGAACTTTTAATGAAGTGCAATACTGGGTGTGCCTCCTCGCAGATGTAAACAATATGGAATGTATGTCAATAAAGCCACTGTACATTTTTATACAGTGACACACATGCTGTTGTGTTTTCCCTGGCAATTGCGATATCATTTCTGTAGTCAGAACGTTATCGAGCGGCTTGTTGTCTGTGGTGTCTGCCGTTTTGTCTCAATAACGTGGTATAAACCTTTTTTCTGTCATTTTAAAAATGAAGGTGAGTACGTTCTGCTTTTGTATTGTAAGAACACGACTCCATGGGACCAGTCTCCACACCAAATCAAAGGAATGTGAGTCAAAACAAGAGATATATTAGAAATTTTGGCTATTTAGTGGTTGTTTTGGAGGCATATTGAGGGAATGTTTTTTTGGGGGGGGGGGGGGGGGGGGTGATAAACAGCTGCTGTAAAAGACAAAAAAATGCAACTTGTGAATCTGCTTTGTATTATTATCTGTGGATGGAGCTGAATGGTAATAATAAACCGGGTTCTTTGTGCAGCAAGGTACATTACAAAAGGAGTGCCCTGTGCTTTTCTTTCGTTTCTCATTCATTCTTGAAACTAAAGTATATAAAATACTGACGGTAAAAGTGATAAAATGGCGACTGTAAAGATGTTTTAGGGTTTCTCGGATGGGCAGAGCTTGGCGAACCGAGCGTCGTTTCTAATGCGGTGTTTTTATTTCCTGAAGTAAATGTAAGGTTAATTTGGGTGCCTTTAAATCTGGCTTTGGTTTAGACATAAAATAAAATATAAGCCGCATCAGATGCATTTTAGCGTAGTCAAAAAATTTCAGTTTTACCTATTTCAATTGCTGTATTGTTCTAATTACTTTCTCTTGTATATATTCTCTATTCAATGCAATGTGTTTTTGTCATGCCAATATAACTATTTGATTTTTTTCAAATAGGCCTGGACCACAGAACCATTCATAAGTAGCACGGGTATATTTGTAGCAATAGGCAACAATACTTTGTAATAGTATGGGTCAAAATTATCGATTTTTATTTTATGTCAAAATCATTAGGATAATAAGTAAATAAGATCATGTTCCATGAGTATATTTTCAAAATTTCCTACCGTAAATATATCAAAACTAATTTTTGTATTAGTAATATGCATTACTAGGACTTCATTTGGACTTCATAATGGCAATTTTCTCAATATTTAGATTTTTATGCACCCTCAAATTTCAGATTTTCAAATAGTTGTATGTCGGCCAAATATTGTCCTATCCTAACAAACCATACATCAATAGAAAGCTTATTGATTTATGATGTATAATTTTCAATGTCAAAAAATTGACCCTCATGACTGGTTTTGTGGTCCTCCGGGGTCACATTTACGTAAACTGGCGCATTTTAAACCACAAGAACAACAATAATAACTGTATTGTTAATGTTATTACAGAGTCATGGGTGCTGCTACTATTGTTGTCACATGGTGCGTGTTACCTTTCTCCGCATTTTTAAGCTCGACCAATCACAGTCGTTTGTGACTACACGTATATACTATACATACTAGTAATTAGAACCACCTATTAAGAGCGTCTACTCATAAATGTCTATCATTAGAAAAATCTGAAAACTGTTCTAAGAAGGGTCCATCTTTCTGAGCGCCCTCTAGAGGAAGAGTCCAGTCAGAACAACACACAGCGATAACTACTTGAAAGCTGCTCAGCGCCATTTTCAGCACCGGAGGAGGCGGGACCCTGGGATCTCCCATTGTACACAGAGCGGACAGCGGCAGCGCACCCAGCAAGAAGTAGGTCAACCAGTGAAACCGTCGAGACGTGCACACCCAGACTCCCGAGAAAACAACATATAACGACATAAATCCACCTTTGCTCGTCTCCAATGCGTGTGCTCTGCGCCGGCCTGATGTGTTCTGCTTCCGGTCCTGGTTGACATTCAGACGAGTTATCAGGATTTTGTCTATTTTTCACTGTTTGCGAGCGAGCTGAACGGAGATAACATGAGCAACACGCAAAACAGGTAACGTTAACGTTAATTAAATTTGGGATTTGCAGCAGCGCAGTAAGGGTGTTGTTGGCTTAATCTAACTAGCTCACTGTCCCTGGGACTAAATGCATGAGTGCAATGTGTTTATTGGATTTATGATGTGTTTATCCATGGAGAATATCTCGTCCATGGCAGTTCAGTTGCTCATAGTTGAATTCGTTCATTGCTCAGTTTAACGCAACTTAAAATAGCTTCGAACACACTTTGAGCCAAATGTGACCCTGGACCACAAAACCAGTTATAAGGCTCTTTTTTTGGGATTTTAGATTTATACAATAAATACGATTTGGTATGGTCTGAGATACAACTATTTTAAAATCTGGAATTTGAGGGTGCAAAAAAATCAAAATATTGAGAAAATCAAAATGTAAAGTTGTCCAAATGAAGTTCTTAGCCATGCATATTACTAATCAAAAAATACGATTTGCTATATTTACAGTAGGGAATTTAACATGATCCTAGAAAAATCTATGTATTTTTGGCAATTGCTATACAAATATAATCGAGCTGCTTATGACTGGTTATGTGCTCCAGGGTAACAAATATGAATTTGTTTAGTAATTTTGTTTAACTCACTTACAGGAAAGTTCAAAGCCATTTAAATGTAATAAATACAACTAAACCAGTAAAATAAACTCGTTTTAGGATGCATGTCCTGTTCAAACGTGCTTCTCTGCATGTTTGCATCTGCTACTGTGTGAGTGTGTGTTTGCATTAGGCTTGTTTATACTTCACTACTTCTGCTTCACATCTCTCTCAGGCCCCCAAGAATGAAAAGGAGGTTGAGCAGAGACTGTGAGGACAGCACCTCATCCTGCGAGGGACCGGTGGACTCCTGCAAGAGAGTCAGACAGCCCGCCGAGGACCCTGGAGATCTGCTGTCCAACTGGGATCGACTGCCACAGGAGATCGTGCTCCATATCTTCCAGTACCTGCCTCTCCTCGATCGTGCCTTCGCCTCGCAGGTCTGCCACAGCTGGAATCAGGCCTTCCACATGCCCGAGCTGTGGAGGTGCTTTGAGTTTGAGCTCAACCAGCCTGCCAGCTCTTACCTGAAGGCCACTCATCCTGACCTAATAAAGCAAATCATAAAGAAGCACTCCAATCATTTACAGTACGTCAGCTTCAAGGTGAGAGGCTCACAGGGAAGTTGACGGTTACCAGCTGGCTCCACATTACCGCTCACAAATCAAGCTGACCTTAAAGGCATAGTTCACCAAAACAAAAAAATAATTCTGGCTAAATTTACTGACACAAATCATGTCACTTCAAGCTTGTATGAGTTTCTATTTTTCTGCGGAGCATTAAGATATTTGGAAGAATGTTGGTAACCAAAGAGTTTTGGTTCCCGATGGATGGCAAACTGTTTGGTTACCAGGATTCTTATATGTGACCCTGGACCACAAAACCAGTCATAGTGGTCATTTTTTTAAATTAAGATTTATACATCATTGAGAGTCAGGTGAGCGTGAGCAGCTTTGGGCAGCTGCCTATTGTTCTGTGTTTGATTCTGGGGGTGCTCAGAAAGATGGCCCCTTCTTAAACATTAAGATTTGTACTCATGAAAATTACTAAAGTTAGTCAAACCTTTCATTAGAAGGGGGTGACCCAATACTTTTGGCAATTTAGTGTATATTATATAAACAAATTTTTTTTTTAATGCCCAGCACTAAATATTATAGATATGTAGACTTGCTTTAATTAAAAATCAGTGAATGTGCATATAACGGCTATTTTACAGTAATTCTTGAGCATGGCTCATCTGATCAAAAGCTGAACCGCAGTCATTGAGTTGCTTGAGCTGATGCTAAAGGCATGTGATCTGTGTGCGCAGGTGGACAGCAGTACAGAGTCAGCGGAGGCTGCGTGTGACATCCTGTCTCAGCTGGTCAACTGCTCACTGAAGACGCTTGGGCTGATCTCCACTGCACGGCCGAGCTTCATGGAGCTACCAAAGGTATCAGGACGCGTGTTTTGGTAGAGCTGTGTGTTGGGATGACGGGTTGGCTTGTTTCCTGATGTCTGATTGTTTTCCTTCTCTTCAGTCCCACTTCATTTCTGCACTCACCGTGGTGTTTGTCAACTCCAAATCTCTTTCGTCTCTGAAAATTGACGACACGCCAGTGGATGATCCTTCGCTCAAGGTCCTGGTGGCCAACAACAGCAACACACTCAAGCTGTTAAAGATGAGCAGCTGTCCACATGTTTCTCCTGCAGGTATGAATTACTCCTCTGCCGCTGGAATATGATGCTGTTTGAGGAACTGTGATTCTAGGATGTTGGCCAGTCCAGAAAATATGCTCGACCAACAAATTCAGTTGATTTGAGCACATTATTTTATTTGAAAATTGTATTCATTTTAATTAAAAATATTAATGATTTGATTTGTAATTATGAACAATTATTTTAAGTATAATTAATTAGTATATATTCTCAAGTAAATGTAAATTTTTCTCATATTCAAATGATTAAGCAAAAATATGAAATGGTGATTAGTGTCTAATAAAAGAATAAATACATAAGTAATCAAATGCATAACAAACTACTTATTTATATAAGCTATTATATTTATTATTATTAGTAGTAGTAGTACAGAACATTTTAATAAAAGCAGTTCTTTTACATTTTGTTCATCAAAAAATCCTGAAAAAATGTATCATGATTTACACAAAAATATGAAGCAGCACAAATGATTTCAAAATTGATAAAGAATGTTTCTTGAGCAGCAAATCAATATATTAGAATGATTTCTGAAGGATCATGTGACACTGACGAGTGAAGACTGGAGTAATGATGCTGAAAGGTCAGCTTTACCATTACAGAAATAAATTGCATATTAAAATCTATTCAAGTAGAAAAGAGTTATGTAATATTGTGGAATATTATTACAGTTTAACTGTTTCATTTGAGCCTTGGTTAGCATAAAAAACTTTTAAAAACATTTAAAAATAAATTACTAACCCCGACTTTTGAATGGTAGTGAAAATTGTAGAAATAGAAAAGAATCAGAACAATGTTGTTGGCCATTCACACATTGGGATATAATAACCTATAATAGTTTATAGTTATGACCTGTGGAAAGTCTCACAATGTAATTTGTCTGTGACTTTTGTTATTCAAACTCGTGTTACTTGTTCTTAGTCATGTGCTGCTAATAAACAAGGTGTGTACAGGCAGCATATGATAACGTGTTTACAGCTTATTGACAAGACTGGCTGGCCAACTCAATGGGGGCGGGGGAAACAAAGCACCGCCTTTCTCCAACTCATAGAGACTACTGGAATTATTGTAATAGGTGCACACCAATATTTTCACCCCTTTCTGTTTGGACTGATGCTACTAGTACAGATAGAGTGAAATGATCTGTTAAAGCCCCGATGAGCTCCTACTGTATGGCAGATATACTGAAAATAGAAAGTAACAACACAAAACATTCTGTGATGTTTGTTCTCATTAGTCCCTGTAGTTTTAAAGCCAAAATAGCAATTCTGTGATCATTTACCCTCACTTGATTCCAAACCTGCATAACTTTCACTCTCCAATTGAAGCCAAAAATTAAAGTTGAAATAATGCCCTGATGGGTTTTTTCTCCATATAGTGAAAGTAAATGGGGACGGGTGCTATTAATTAACAAATCAACAAAACAGTACGTGGAAAGTAATCCATATCACTTTAGGTTTTAGTCTTTCTTTAGGTAGCAAGTCTTTCTAAGAATCTCATGCAAAGCAGAGGGTAACAAAGCAGTTTAATAATAAATCAATTAACTTCCTTAATTCTCCGAAAATCTCTAAAATAGTTTACAAATGTTGTATGGACTTCAGATATGGAGCACTGACAGCAAACACCATTAGGTTTTTTCACATTAAATGGATAGTTCACCCAAAAATGAAAACTACCCCATGATGTACTCTCCCTCAAGCCATCCTAGGTGTATATGACTTTCTTCTTTCAGATGAATACAACATTTAATACATTTAATAAATGACTTCTTTATCTTAATGAGGCAATATTTTGAAAATAAACAAAAGGCACAATACTGTTCAATGTTGCCAGCACAGAACTGGATAACTAATATATAATAGCCTGCAAAATATTAAATTTTTCATAATCAATATTACTTGCTGCATTGTGGCTTTGTAAGTTAGAATCTTAAACTACACATTCATTTTGCCGTTTGAACAGTCCGAGTTTGAACAGCTTTGAGTAGAATGTCCGGCTTGTGATCTAGCAATTATGGTAAATATGACATGCCACGAAAGCACCAATTCTAATGTTTTCACATGTGTTTTGTGTCAACATTGATTTTAGTGTTGCAATACCTCCATTTGGGTGGAAGATTTTCAGTGATTAACCACTTAAATTGAAGTCTGTCCCTCTCACATCGACTTTAAATATAGTCAGTATTGTGTATGACTATGTCATGAATTTGGAACAACATGAGACAACATGAAACATTTTGATTTTAGGTTAACTTTTAAATAATCTGGGTGGGGGGGTCAGGGTCAATGTTAAAAGAATAGTTCACCCAAAATAAAATTGCTTTAAAATGTACCCTCAGGCCATCCTAGAAGAGTTTGTTTCTTCATCAGAACAGATTTGGAGAAATCTAGCATAACATCACCAGTGGATCCTCTGCAGTGAATGGGTGCCGTCAGAATGAGAGTCCAAACAGCTGATAAAAACATCACAATAATCCACACGACTCCAGTCACACTTCCATTCTGACACTTCACTTTATGGAATTAAATTGATGTTTCTTTTGTCAGCTGTAGGGCTGTCACTAACGATTATATTAGTAATCGAGTAATCGGTCGATTATTCTGACAATTAATCAATTAACCAGATAATTATAATATTTTTTGAGGTAATAAAAAAGGCTAACAATAGCCTTTAAAATTACTTAAAATACATATATATAATATCAATGAAGCAATTGGTTCAAATAAAGTATCAAAAGCAAGTAATCATATGGTAAAATGTGTAAACTCTTGTCAAATCGAAAAGAACATATGTTTGCATATTGAATATTGTAAATGTGCATTTTGCACATTTATAAATGTTTTGCCTTACAAATATGATCAAATGGCACACGTTGCGTTCCCAGGTGAATGTTATAATAAACCTAAACTCACAACATGCAGAAATAGAGTTTGAGATGCTCCACACATGATAAATAACAGTTCATCTGGAGTGGCATTTACTGTGAACATAGCCGCTCCGACACACAATCATAACCTACATGCGTGTAAATAATTAAAGCACATATTAAACCTGCATTGCATATATTTATTTAATTGAATTGTGACTTTTGTGAATTCACAGTAACATTATTGTGATTTTTAAATGGGTTTAATATATTATGCAGCCTTGGAAAATAGTCTAATAATGCGTTTCATGGATTCTCGCCCCACTTCCGGTATTTTTCCGGTTACTCGACAAAATGTCAAGGAATTGAATCGAGAAAACGCGACATCCCTATTCAGATGTTAACACTAACTTAGATCAAGCTGCTGTGTTTGTGCTTTAGAGTGCAGCGATGTCAGTCAGACTGTATATCATTTGTAGTGTCTAGTGCAGGTGAATCTCATCAGTCTGCTGTTGTTGCAGGTATTCTGTGCGTCGCTGATCAGTGTCACGGTCTGAGAGAGCTGGCTCTGAACTATCACTTACTGAGCGACGAGCTGCTGCTGGCGCTGTCCTCCGAGAAGCACGTGCACCTCGAGCATCTGCGCATAGACGTGGTGAGCGAGAACCCCGGCCAGCAGTTCCACACCATCAAGAAGAGCAGCTGGGACGCCATGGTGCGCCATTCGCCCAAATTCAACCTGGTCTTGTACTTCTTCCTGTACGAGGACGAGTTCGGGCCCTTTTTCCAGGACGAGATCCCCGTGACGCACCTATACTTCGGCCGCTCAGTCAGCAAAGAGGTCCTGGGCCGCGTGGGCATGAACTGTCCGCGTCTGGTGGAGCTGGTGGTGTGTGCCAACGGTCTGCGGCCGCTGGATGAGGAGCTGATTCGTATCGCCGAGCGCTGCCAGCACCTGTCGGCCATCGGACTGGGCGAGTGCGAGGTCTCCTGCGGTGCTTTCGTGGAGTTTGTGAAGATGTGCGGCCGCCGTCTCTCTCAGCTTTCCATCATGGAGGAGGTACTCATCCCAGACCACAAATACAACCTTGATGAGATCCACTGGGAAGTGTCCAAGCACCTCGGGCGTGTGTGGTTTCCAGATATGATGCCCACCTGGTGAAATGCTCCTCTGTTGTGTTCAGAAGACCATATAAAGTAATCAGACTGGGACACTTGTAAGCCTTTGGTAACATGGACTCGATGGCTTTCTGTGTGAGTTTCACAGTTGGTTTGTACATACATTTGATTTGAGATGTATATTCCCACACTGCTTATAATGAATGTGGACCGTTATAAAGGGATGGTTCACGCAGAACATGTTGTCATCATTTACTCACCCTTAAGTCCTTTCAAACACGTATGATCTTCTTCTGTGGAACATGAAAGAAGATATTTTGATATTAGTTTTGGTATCCATTAACATCCATTGCATTGAGACACACGCACACAAAAAAAGGTTTCCCAGAAGAAAGTCATACAGATTTGTAGAATGAAGTGAGGGTGAGTAAATGATGACAGCACTTATTTTTTGGTTGAACCATTTCTTTAAATGGCATATTGTGGCAAATCTCCATTTAATGAGACAATATCATAACATTTCATCTTATTATCAAAACAGAAAAAAATTAAATTAAAAGATGCATTAAAAAGAGATGAAGCCCATTTAAGGACCATTTGCCAAAACAATTAAGCATTTTTTCCAATTTCATCTCTTTGAATTATTGTTTGACTTATTAATCCCATTAGATGCTCATTACTGCAATAAAGTAATTGCTACAGCTCTATTGTAGCAATTACTCGGCATAGAGACAAAATTTACTATCATCTATGTATAAAAAAGTACCAGGATCTAAATATTTAACATTATAGATCACTCAGCTTCTTTGTGAAAAATAAGTTTGCATTATTGATTTTTGAAATGTAACATAACCTGGGCTGCGTTTCCCAAAAGCATCGTAAGCCTAAGTTAATCGTCGCTCCATTGGTTGTAATGGGTCTACTGTGTTCTTAGGCTTATGATGCTTTTGGCAAATGTTTTGCTTTTGCTTTTGGCAAATGTAAAATGTACTAATTTATATATTTTTTTTCTCGACATTTCCTTTATAAAACTAAATCAAGGATTGCTGTAAATGACATAACAACATGTAAATACTGTAAGTTATATTTTTAGGTTATTTTGCAGGACACAAATTAGAAATGTAATCTAGAAAAGAAAGCTGTTTTATTTCGATGCAGATATTCTTTATTCATGTATTTAGATGAATAGGCTCTTTGTTGACATTCTCAGCAGATGCTTCACTGTTTCTTAGCCCCGCTGTGTATCTGGATCTGTCTTCAGTGGGTCAAAATTTTTGCAACTAACCATCATTTTAGCTACTTTCCCAAATGCTTGTCCACAGGGATCTTGCGTTTTGATTAATCTGACCAACTGAAGGCTACTTTGTGTAGCAGGTTCTCACAGGAATCTTCAGCAGCTCCTCTAGTGACATGAAAAGCCATAACACTAATGAGAGCGCTTGTTCCTTGCTAACTAGTGTTCTCTCACTGTTCACCAACACAAATGTGAAAAAGAAGTGCACAACCATCAGGGTTGGGTTTATGGATTATGTAGATGGATGAATAACTATATTTCACATGATTCAAACATTTAGTGAAATAACAGGTTTGGTATTGCAGTGCTTTTGTACAAATATGTATAGTGAATAATATGCACCTTATACATACCACATTGAAATCTCTCTTTCTGGTGGTTTAGTTGATCGTATTTGGGTGTTGCAGGGAAGATGATGCAGCATAATCAAATATTCAAGGTCTTCGGTATGTCAGAGAGGAAGGAAATAAAAGGATCAGTGTTTGGCTAACAGCACACTTGTGTCCTCAAATTTGGAAGAAAATAGTAAAAGCCTCTTAGGGATACAATGAAGCGTTGATTGGCTTCTAATTAGATTGCATGAAGAATGTTGTGCAATGACCGATTGAATGCGATACGATAATATAATGAATGAATTAGTCTGGATATGCACACAATGCACGATCTGGCTGTGTTAAAATGCGCCCCTTCGCTTCAATATGATTTAGTATTGGAGTGAAGCAGTGAAAACATTTTCCTTTAAGAAGGAAGTCTCACGTGTCTGTATGAAAAATGCTGTGTGTTTGATATAAATAGAAAGACTTATTTCTCTGTGGAGGTTTGAAGTGTTTCTGTGCTGATATCTTTCAGATAAGTGGGAATTACTCCTTGATGGATCGTTGTTCCCTTATAATTAGATTTGATCAGTCTAATTTATGAATATACTTTTTATTATTATTAATCGCCTTATACTGATACTTAAGCTTTGAGTGAGATGCTTTGATTTATATGCATATTATATGTCAATAACATGAAATATATTTGTAACCCGTTATCAAGAATTAAAGCGGTTTTAGCTTTTGTAAATTGTTGTAGCGACTGAATTAAGTAAATTAACATTCCTGCCAGCATTTGAAAGTGAAATATGCCTGAAAATGACCAGAAAAGGGAAGCCATAGCCCAGTAGTTCACATACAAATGAAAATCCACGAGCTCGGCTTTATTCAGCAGCGCATATCTTGCCAATTTGACAAAAAAAGCTTTTTGTTAGACTAACTTTTTTGGACGTGCAAGCTGAAGAGCATTACATCAACTCCATGTAAACCAGAACGTAGGAAATTAGACAAATTTACAAATAGCATCAAACCCTGTGCTTATGTATTTGATTTTTTTCTGAAGCAAGTGAGTATATTGCTTGTATTGCGGATATGAAAGCATATTTCTTTTTAGTGTTGTTGTAAAAATATAACATTGTCTTTTATTGAAATAAGGGTCAATAAACATTGTGTGGAAAATTGTGTGGCTGTTTTACAGACCAGTTACATTAAGTCAACAATATTCATCATTCAACAGCAACAAAAATAAAAACATTAAAAATGATTTTTGCATTAGTACAAATTATTAACAACGTATCTGATAAATCTGACATCAACTTGAAATAGAAAATGTCAAATGTAATTTTATTTAGTAGCAAAAACAATATGGTGGTTCTTATGGTAAAGGAATCTCCTCATAGGTTATTTTAATGTAAGGATATTTCATAGGCAGCTTCCAATATTCAGAGTTGTAGTAGAAATAGAAGGTCTTCTCTAGGACCATCTTTTCAAAAGCCTCCAACAAGCTCTCAATCATTTCCACGACTGATTGGTGAGAGCGAAACGAGTGGTAGAGCTTCTTGATGTCTGTGGCGAGATCTTTCGTGGAAGACTGTTGAAAGATGGAGTCATCTCCCAAATAGAGCGGCTGCCCGCTGTACAGAAAGATCTTTGTGTAATATGTTGGCGTTTGGCTGGACAGTTCGGCACCCATATCCAGTAACGTCTTATACGTGCGGTGCACAAACTGAGAACAGTCGTAGGACTCAAACCATGTTGTGGCGTTTGCACCAGGATCTGACTTTACCATCCAAGTCTCGTAATAAACCCCCGTTTCATTGTCCTCCTGAACCCAGCGAGCCATCTCATTGAACATCTCACCTGATAAAAATAAAATCATAATGAAACCGAAAACACAGTTTCAAGCTACTCCTACATTCTTAATTCAGGATAAATTCTGTTTTAAAGTCTGCTTACATAAACATCACCAACGTAATATTAGCTAGCTGACATGAATGTCTTTTTTTATTATTGTTTTATACATTTGAAGTGAAAGATATTAAATATTTAATATCTTTCAAATGAAAAGTAAAAGAGTTTGATTACAAAATTTCCGCAATTAATGCTTTTATGACTTATTTAGTTTTGTGTGTGTCCTGGTATTCCCTTCATTATGGGGACAAAATGTCCCTGAGAAGATGGCAATATCTGAAATTATTTTGTACTTGTGGGGATACTTTTGGTCCCCTTGAGAAAAACCGCTTATAAATCATGCAGAATTATCTATTCTGAAAATCTAAAAGTGCAGGACGTTTTGTGTGAGGGGTAGGTTTAGGATAAGGGGATATAAAATACAGCTTTTACAGTAAAAAAAAAAAAACATTACGTCGATGGAATGTCCCCATAAAACATGGAAACCCAACATGCGTGTGTGTTTAATAATATAATACTACAATTGTTTGGTCCTTTAATTGTGTGTACGCCAGGCCTACCTGGAATCTCTCCTATCTTCTCCAGAGTGCCGTTCTGTTTCCAGTGAATATCATCGATGCCCTCATAGAAGCACGCGGCTCCCTGATTACACCAGAAGGGCGCGTTCACGCTCGCTCTCTCGTGCGGGAAAGTGCAGTTTCCCAGCTGAAACAGCTCGTACCACTCCATGGTGAAGTTTCTTCCCGTTCTTGCACTTCCAAAGCCAACGGCATCATGCATGATATGCTGAACAGTGCAAAACCTTCGGTTAGACTCCAGTGAGCAAACTCTTACAGGACAGGGGTCTGCTAATCACTTACAAACTTTCCCAGCGTGTCTCCATATTTGAACTCCCACACCGGAGTCTGCAGTCTGAACACCGAGATGATGTCCGAGTCGCTCATCACGGGTAACCGGCCGTCTGGATCCCCGGTGGGGCAGAATGGGTATAAAGCCTGGCAGTAGGGATCAACATCTGGACGCCTGTCAAGTCGCCTAGAGATGAATATGACATTGGGTTGGTGTATGCAGCATGTCATGTAACAAAATTAATGGACAAATGTATTGGGACACCCCCTTCTTTAGAACAGAAAGGGGTACTTCCAAAAAAACCTGTGGCAACAAAGATGATAAGAAAATAAATGTTTGGCTCAAGTTCTGTATTTAAAGTCACACCAGAGGTTTATGCAGACCAGTCAAGTTCTTCCACACTGACTGAATCATGATTTCTATTTGACCCTTGCCTTATACACAGAGACAGTCATGTTAGAATAGAAAAGGGTTCCAAACTGTTTCTATAAAATTACAAGCACACAATTCCCTAGAATATCATTATATGCTTAAACATTAAGATTTGTACTCATTGAAGTTACAAAAGTAGTCAAACCTGTTTATTAGAAGGGGGTGACCCAATACTTTTGGCAATATAGTGTATAACTGTATGCATGTAAGAAATAATTAGTTAAACATTCAAATAGTGTGATTTATTTTCTTAATAATATTTGAATAGCCTACTAACTGAAAACAACATTGTGAAAAGTAACTTGAAAACAGTCGACTGGAAACGAAACGATATGAACACATTAGTCCCTACTGACAGAGTGAGTGAGTGTGAACACATTTGATTGTGGTTCTGCGACTTACTTGTAAGGCACTGGCCAGACCTGCTGTCCACTGACGCTAGAAACGACCGATCCCACAATCCAACAGTGCAGCGCCGCGAGGATGAAGTAAACCAAATAGTTCATGTCAGCACAGGCTCGCAGAAATAATAATGTGCTGTCTAACTTGCAGCTGTCTATATTATTGTTTCTGTCTCACATCCTTATTTCAGAGAACACTGATGATCACGTGACTCTCTAAATTAAGTCATCTGCTCAGTCACGAGCTTTCTTGTCACGGCTACAATCCTGTCAAAATAAAAGCCACGTAATTATGATACATAATAGTAACACTGATATGATTCAAATTATATCTAAACAAATATAATAACAATTATTGTTATTATTTTTATTTTATTTCAGATTTAAACTTTTAAAGATAATATAAATATAATTTACAACACAAATCAAAGTAAAAACACTGAAATCAAACATGAGGAGTCAAAAACAACTTTATGATCATTTTTTTTAAACGCCATTGGGTACAAATTATTGTGTGTGTGTGGGGGGGGGGGTATTTTGTTAAGAAATAATACATATGTGTCAAATTTTGCAATTGTCTCCAAATTTAACTTAAGCGTTTTTAATAAGAAACATTCTGTGTGTGCCCCTTGATAAAAAATGAGAGAGATATACAGTGAAAGTATATGTATGTTTCTCTGTTTCGTTTATATCACTGTAACGTGTCAAAATACTTTCACTTTGTTTCAATAGAAATTTCATTAATGTATATTTTATATTCCTAGACAGACAGACAGAGAGACAGATATACAGATAGATAGATAGACAGACAGACAGACAGACAGACAGACAGACAGACAGACAGACAGACAGACAGACAGACAGACAGACAGACAGATAGACAGATAGACAGATAGACAGACAGACAGACAGACAGACAGACAGACAGACAGATAGACAGATAGATAGATAGATAGATAGATAGATAGATAGATAGATAGATAGATAGATAGATAGATAGATAGATAGATAGATAGATAGATAGATAGATGGATAGTGTTTAGGTTAGTTTTATCATTCAAATTATTGGTTTATTTTGAAAAAAATATTATTTAGGCTATTTATTTATTTTGAGTTCAATGACAAACAATAAGGTAACGTTAGTGTCGTACAGTTCAAAGTATCTACAACAGATAACAACAGCAAAAAGAACATCAAATGAACATATATATATATATATATATATATATATATATATATATAAATACTAGGATAAAAATGTGCTATATGAGAAAGTGTTATTCTTGGTCGAATGTCACTGCGCATGTCTGTTTCACTGCGCATTGCTATGGTAACGGCAAACAGTCTCGAACTGAAGTTTTTGCTTTGGCATTGTTCCCTCTTCTCTGTTCATTAATCTCTAGTTCATCATGTCAGACGTTGGCTCTGAAGAGTTTGACGAAGAGCAAGGCTCTCTGGGGGTGAGTTGTTGTCAGTAACGCTATTAGGCTGAATTGACAGTCGATGACAGTAGTCGTGTGCTGCAGGAGTATGAGGGAGAGAGAAATGAAGATGGAGAGAGACATGGACAGGGCAAAGCTGTCCTGCCGAATGGAGACACTTACCAAGGAGCTTATGAACACGGCAAGAGATGTGGACAGGTCATTTTACAAATCAAACTCACTCAATAGCTTTACTAAAAAAAACGCCTTTGCTAATTTTGCTCAGTTGCCTTTAACCTGTTAATGCATTTTCTGTTCTCATAAATATACGTTACACATACGATACACCTTATGTTGTCTGTATATCAGGGGACATATAAGTTCAAGAAAGGGGCCAGATACATTGGAGAATGGTACATGAATTTAAAACATGGACAGGGTATATTTTATTACCCAGATGGCTCCAAATATGAAGGTAAGTCTTATAAGGAACAATGTACTTAACACAGAGAGTTGTTATCTTTAAAACTATTAAAAATATCTTTGTTAATTAAATATAGCAAAACATTTAAATAACATAATAGCTCAAATAAAATAAGATTCTATGCTAACATCAGTTTAAAAAAATGTAAATGCTATTTTTTAAATGCTAATTGAAAAAAGGGGAAATACTGAAACTACTAACTGAAATAAAAATAATACAATAAATTGAAATAAAAAATATGAATTAATTAAGACTATTTAGAAATATTAAAGAAATGTTGAAAATGTAAAAGCTAATTCAAAATATTAATACAAACTATAACAGTACAAGTAACAATAACAGTAATTTGTCATTAATTAAACATTAATTCAATACTTATTAATCTGTTATTGTTAATTTCTACATATTTTTAACATTACGAATTGTGTGAATGGACATAATTTATCATTTATTTTCATTTAAATAGTTATTTGTAAGTACATTTATTCTAAACATGAACTAACAATGAACAACAGTATATATTTATATATTCATAATAACATTTAGAAATGAATGTACATTTTTCGTATCAACTTTTCACTTTCATTGTTATGCTGGTAATATAATTCATTATTACAAATATTGTATTCAAGTAGAAATAAATAGTTATAGTGGTCTTAGACTTTTTAATGGAAAGCCCCCCCAAAATCAAATTTCTTCCACAGGAAGCTGGGTGGATGACCAGCGGCAGGGTCATGGTGTTTACTCATACCCCAATGGAGACACATATGATGGTGAATGGCTGCACCACCAAAGGTAGTTTTTTTTTTTACTCTCTTTCTCACTGATCTAATCTGGCAGTCTAATATGTCTACTCTATGGATATTAGTTATAACAGCATTCATAACTTCTTCTGTTCAGCTAAAAAGGAATGGCAAAACATTCTTATTAAGTATCTACTGTATCTCTGTTTCTCTCTTAGACATGGGCAGGGTACATATACACATCACGAAACTGGGTCTCAGTACATGGGCACATGGGTCATGGGAAAGAGGGAGTCCACCGGGGAGCTGATCCATCCGGACCACAGATATCAGGGCAACTTTGTCAATAATAATGTGAGTAACACTCTACATTTGAGGTTCTGAGCTGGTGGGCAGCAGAGTGGGTTGTGAATGCAGACAGCAGGGAATAACCAATACCATTTAATAATAAAATGCAACTGTATAGTCCAAATAGCAGAATAAATAGACCTAATTGACTTTAAAATGTGTGCATCCTGAACAAAACCACTGTTTTAATGTGTTCTACATTAACTTCAGACTTAAAAATAACCATATACTTGCATTTCTCTCACACAGTTACCTCTTATTTCTTGTAATTGTTCTTTTGTAGCCCTCTGGTCCCGGGAAGTATGTGTTTGACATCGGGTGTGAGCAGCACGGAGAGTATCTCCAGTTAGAACCGGTATGTCTCTTCATGCTTTACAAGATATCTTTACATTCCATGAGAATGTATTTTAGGTCAAATGATCATATAAACCTGCAGAAACCTGTTTCCTCAGTCTCACCAGTGTTTTGCTGGTATAGCTTGTTAAGAGAATTGTTTATATACCCTTGTGAGAAAGAAGTGTACTTAATTGTATAGAATGTGTCTACACATAGAATGTGTAGTGTTGTTCAAATCTTAAAAGTATATGTTAAAAAAACAATATTATCATTAATATTAATGAAATAAAAAAACAACTTATGTGTGTAACAAAGTTCGTAGGAAGGAAGGAAGCGGACAGGGTTGGCTCGTGAAGACTCAGGTGTTTTTATTAACACAGATAAACTCACACAGGTGCGCACTCTGCGTCACCCGGACACATCAACTCTCTCGGTTGTCTCAGCGATCACTTTCTGTATTCGTTCCGGCTGTCTCTCTCTTGCAGCTCGTGCGCCCGAGTCTTCACTCCGTCTCTCTCCCTGAACTCCCGTTCCACGGTGGCTTTTATCCGGTCTCCACGCCAATTACTGCAATCAGACACAGGTGATCCTCATTTTGCACTTGACCCACTTACTTACCGCTGTCTCCTGAGTCTTTCTCCCGCTGCAGACTTCGCTGAACCACGCCCCCCTCGCCACAATGTGTATTTAAAGAGAGCACACTTTCAGGATTTTTCTTAACACACTTAAGTACACGTTTACAAAGTTTTACATTGAAAGTGCACTTTAAATCGTTATGTTGTAAACTTTTATCATGCTTTAAAGAAGTACACTTATTTTGATTTGTTGGCTTAACACACTAAAGCACATATTAAGTACTAAATTATTTTAACTATCATGTGTTTGTCAATATTACATTTAAAGTTTATGTATTTTAAATGTAATAAATTGCAACTTCATTAATCAGAAAAGTGTAATTAAAGGTATATTTAAATACTTAACATACGAGTGTCAATAGAAATGACATTAAAGTATATTTAGTTTATCATAAATGCTTGTCAGTACATTCGGCAGTAAACTATAACCATATTTCAAAGATAGTGGAAGTAGTTATGAAATGACATATAAAGATGTTCTTAAGTCCAACTCACGTGGATCAAAAAGCACTCTAAAGTTCAGCTAATTGCACTTAATATAAATTTAAACTATAATACATTTTCACTTAATTGCAATTAACATGCAGTTAAGTTTCCTAAAATATACAGTTAAGTTCATATATATTTGGACACTGACACAAATTTCATAATTTCGGCTCTGTATGCCACCAGAATACAATTAAAATTAAACAATCAAGATGAAATTGAAATGCAGAATTTAAAGGAACACTCCACTTTTTTTGGAAATAGGCTCATTTTACAGCTCCCCTAGAGTTAAACAGTTGAGTTTGACTGTTTTTGAATCCATTCAGCCGATCTCCGAGTCTGGCGGTAGCACTTTTAGCTTAGCTTAGCATAGATCATTGAATCTGATTAGACCGTTAGCATCTCGCTCAAAAATGACCAAAGAGTTTCGATATTTTTCCTATTTAAAGCTTTACTCTTCTGTAGTTACATCGTGCACTAAGTCTGACGGAAAATGAAAAGTTGCGATTTCTAGGCCGATTTGGCTGGGAACTATACTCTCATTCCTGAGTAATAATCAAGGAACTGTGCTGCCATACCATGGGTGCAGCAAGCGCAATGATATTACACAGCGCCTCAAAATAGTCCCCAGGTAGGTAACTAGTTATGATATAGCTTGGGACTACTTTAAGGTGCTGCGTCGTTTTCTCTGGATTGTAGACTTTGACAGTGACACGTCTACCTCCTGGAGAGTGTTCTTCTCTTGGCTGGATGTTGTGAAAGGGTTTTTCTTTATCATGGAGAGGATTCTCTAATCATCTACCACTGTTGTCCTCTGTGGACGTCCAGGCATTTTTATGTTGCTGAGCTCAACAGTGCATTCATTTTTTTCTTCTCGGAATGTACCAAACTGTTGATTTTGTTCCTGCAATCTCTCTGATGGATTTGTTTTGATTTTGAAGCCTAACGATTGTCTGTTTTACTTGTATAGAGAGTATACCCACAATGAAATAATAATAACGAAGGAATAGCCCACATCTGTCCATGAAACAGCTTTTGAGTCAATTGTCCAATTACGTATGGTCCCTTGAAAAAGGGGGAGGTACATATTAAAGAGCTATAATTCATTAACCTTTCCTCCAATTATGATGAGAATGTTAAATCTCAGAGTGTGCATAAACCCATATTCATTATATAACTACCTTGAACATGTTTTGTCAACAGCTAAAATAATACAAATTGTATAAATATATATGGACCTAACTGTAATAATCAGCTCAGTTTATTTAGTATTAAGTCCTCTTTTTAAAGACATGTTATGTGTGCTACTTTTTCAAAAGGGTCATTTTCTTGTTTAAAATGAACTTCCTTTACTAAAACTCCAGCCGGCACTAGATGAAGCAACCAGTAAGGAAGAAAAGGCCGTGAAGTTGCGTTCTCCTCATCGTGATCAGGGCCAGATCCTCTCTATTACCATTTCAGCTTTTGGAGATGGGGTTTTATGGGCTACCTTCTGCCTCTCACTAGTGCCTGTTGCCTGCTGCATGTCAACAGAGTCTTAAGCAGTGTTCTTTCCCTTGATAGAATGTAGTCAGTAGTGAAATGTCCTTAGAGCATCGAGTGGATGAAGCACTTCACTGGAGTGTCAGAAGTTGTACAGCTTGGTATGCTAATAAACATTGCCAACCACTATAGATCAAACTAAATTAACTATATCTCAATAATTTTACAAGCAAATGAAGCCTATGAAACAGAATATGATAAACCTGAATACATGAAATCATACCAAGACACTAAAAACATTATATTTTAGAATAGTAGGGTACAAAAGGGCAAATTAATGAAATGTGTGTCAGTTATTTTAAGATTTTTCACATTCATTTTTTCAATTAAAATAGTTTTTGATAATCATCATACAGTTTGTGGACAATCATTTTAGCTCTATTGTACCCTATTAGCCTGATAAAAAAGATGCATAATATTTTTGCGTGATACTAAATCCTATTTTTTTATAACATTTTTGAACTGCAGGACAAAGGAGAAGCATTTGAAGATGAGACTCTCATAACCACCTCCTTAAAGTGGAAACCCAAGGCAGTTACCGGGCTTTCTGTTTGAGCCAATGAGAAGGATTCTGCCACCTCGGGTACATCATATCCAGTTCTGAATATCAAACATAGTGATGATGTACTGTAGGACTGCATGTACATTATGCGTTGTGTCATTATATAGCATATGTAGTCACCTCCTATCACCTTTTAGGGACTTTTGATGTCACTAACCTGTTATATTCACAAATATGTAAATGTAAGAAATGATACAGAGTGCATCCTCATATAAACAAAATCTGGAAGTGCATCAGTTTTAAAACCTCACATATACTGCAGTTTCACCATATCTTGACAATAAAAATCTTTCATATACAGTAAGTTGAACTGAAGTATGGTGTCTCCTCATTGCAGATCAAGCCGTGGTGGAAAAGTGAGAAAGGCATACAGACAGTGAGAAACACAGAACACCGATAGATGAAGAAAAAGAGGACCTCCGGTTAATTATGCCTGCACATATCTGACCCTGCCACTTCTCAGGTTTAGCAACAATGGGATCCTGTATCAGCCTAAGTGTTTCTGACTGTATATTATCACGCTTCTTGAAATAAATAAATAGACATGAACTATTTGTTTGTTTTTATTAATTAATCATATGAGAAGAATGAGACATGAAGCTGCCACGGTGATGTAGGAAATCAGTTGTTTGTGTCAAGTATACAGTTACACTAAAATATCTGACCACAGAATGCAGCAACTGAGCAATCAGAGTCAAGTATTCCAGAGATTGAAAAGTATAATTCATTAATAGAACAATTGATTTTCACATGATTTGGATGCGCTGTAACAATTGTTTTGTAATTTTAAAACCAGCAGAGGGCGCAATACACCAGACAAAAAAGACCTGTAACTGAAAGTCTCTAGGAAACCCAAGCTGGTTCTTTTATTTGCATCATTGCATTTTTCCTCATTGCTATTCATTAAAACACACTACAACAACGGTCTTATTTTATTGTGTTTGATACAGTAAATGTGACTATGTTAGACATTTACTAACAATCATTTAAAATGTTTTCCCAATGTTTGAAAAGCACCTAATTTGCACATATTTCTAAGCAGATTTAATAATCATATATCTTAATCAGTCATGGTCTAAGTAAAGCGGTTCCTTGTCAGAGATACATGTGGAAAAATACAAATAGTTGTATCTGAATCATATTTTGCTTGTCCTCATATCACTCATATTATGCAGTATACTTTCATCATTCAACAAGTGATGGAGAATTAACTTCTGTCTTGAACTTCTCAGTTTTAACATAATCTTGTTGAATTGTGGGAGGATTTTTCGATGGATTTGTAGACATTCAGTCTTTCCCTGATAATGTCAGGCTGAAACCAGACCAAAGCTGAAGACAGGATTAATCCGAGGGAAGTTGTGTCTATTTGGAGTTCAGGGAAGAGGCAACGTGATTTCTGACTGCTTGGATTTGTAGCCATTTCTACCTTTGATTAAAATACAGCAACTGTAATATTGTAGAATAGTATTACAAATTAAAATAACTTTTCTATTTTAATATAATTTAAAATGTAATTTAAGATCAAAGCTGTATTTTCAGCATCATTACTCCAGTCTTCAGAGTCGCATACTCCTTCAGAAATAATTCAAATACGCTTATTTGCTACTCAAGAAACATTTATTTTATTAATTTATTATTAATAATGTTGAAAATAGTTGCGCTGCTTTAATTATTTGTGATTTTTTTTTAAGGAATAGAAAGAACAGCATTTATTTGAATAATAAAATCATTATTTTGTAACATTATAAATGTCTTTAATGTCTCTTTAGAGCAAATGAATGTGCCCTTGCTGTAATAATATCCATAAAACCTCAGGGTATGCGGTTTGACTTATTTTCAAATTCTCATTATTTTCAGCAGTGATTATCATGAGATTCTATAATTATTATTTTATTGCAATGTGTATTTACTATTAAAATGAATAAATGCTTATTCAACATAAGTACTGATAATTAGAAAATGAAACAATTACATCCTCAAGCAGCGTCTTCAGTCACAAGCTGAAGATTCACTGATACAATTCATCACACACTGCATCCTCTGACAACACAAAAACACCGTTCACCATCAGAAAAACATTGCTCTTATCCCAGTTGTTTTCATCACCACGCAAGTGGGCTATATCAAATCTAACAGAAATAACGGTTATCTCACGGTTCACTTTCTACCGTTATCCTTCAACACTTCCAGAACGGGTTTGTCAAACTGTCACATCCATATACTAATACTCCCTCTTCTGCCATAACCTGATGAAACAACAAAACCAGCCAATGCCGTTCTTCTTATTTTTACTAACCATGATTCAGATGAATGTGTTACAATTAGTGGAAATGATCAGGAAACAAAATATGGGTGTTATGAATAGACACGTCTGTGTAGGCCAGCTTTGTCAATAATAATTTAAGATGTTTCCTGAGCTCATTGTTGTCTCATATACAATAGCGGGTGCAGAGGGCAAGGGCAACGCTTGGGTCACCGCATGTGCTCTTTCAATGCCTTTTTTAATCATGTCACCCACACCTCTCCTGCTAAACAAGCGTCACCCTCCATTCCTCAAACAGATGTCTAACTGTGACGGGGGTGTGGTTTTAAACTGGCTTGACCAGATTTCCCAGCAGTCGTGATCCTTTGATATACAGCACATAACTGCCACCAGCGGAGCAGAGGGAAAACTCACACTAGCACATATTTGTGTTGCTGGGAGCTGAGAATATGCCAAGGGCTTCCTGAACGCGTCAACAGATCTGGCTTAGAGCTCACACGTCCATGCCTGAGTAAAGGGATGGCTAAAGTACCGGGCAACTCAAAATTAAGCAATATTCAACCATCCAGGGATTAAAAGCAATACGAGGTAATATTTTTTCTCCTAAAGTTTGTCAGTTTAGTAGAGAAAAAGAGAAACCATGATATATTGATATCCAGGGTTTAAATATTTAAGAAATATTCTTCTATAGATCAATGGAAGATGTAGCTATGGAATAGAGAAATAAAGCTTTGTTATCAAGAATAAAAATTCAAAATACTGTTAATATTAAACAGTTACTTGTTAGTGTTAGCTGATATATTAAATGTTTCGTGTTCTCGGGTTTATATGCAACATTATTAATTGTAATTACATTAAATTATCACAAAAATTCAGTTTTACAACAGTATGGTGTGATACATATGGATACATAGTTGAACATATATATATATATATATATATATATATATATGTAAACAATCTAAAAGCTGCAGATTAAGAAAATTATATACAAAAGTAATGGTTATATTCCGGTTTGCTGTCTAAAGTTATCCTTCCTTTCGTTAACTTTATATATATATAGTCTTTAAGCCATTTAAGTAGGACTTAAATATGTCTTTATACTAGTGGTGGGCATAGATTAATTTTTTTAATCTAGATTAATTTTGGAATTAATCTAGATTAATCTAGATTAAAATGGCTCATTTGAATTCTGCCGAATGCATTCAGAATATGTGTGCTACCCAAATAATGACTAAAAGTAAGTCTTTGAGAACGGGTTTCTCAAGCCAGGTGGCGCATTAAACCAGGGGCTCATCTACTGTTTCCAAAATGCATCACAAACTTTAATCTCTTCCCGTCCCAATCCCACGAAAAAACTGGAGGAAAATCCCGTTCCACTCCCGGAAGAATGACTCCCATTCCCTCCCACTCCCGTGTTGTTGTTTTTTTTTTTTTGATAACTGTCAATTACAGTAAAAATATAGTACAGATCACAGCGTGCCCACCTTATTAGTTGAATAAAAACCCAAAATGTCGTTTTTTGTTATTATATTGAACTGAAAGCCATCTTATGCACAGTGTTGCACAGATTAAATTTCATGTAAATCATCCATGCTAACACACACGTCTTCTATTTTTATTTTTTAGACATTTCACTCTCTATAGATATATTTTTCAAAGACGGATTTTCGAAGTTTCTAGCTCAAGTTCACATGAGACCTAAAGCGCATCCTGTTTGCTTAAAAGCGCAACGTTTCGTTGTTATTCTGAGTGCACACAAATAAACGTAGAGTCTTTACAGATTCGAAAGATGTATTAGGCTACTTTTATCTGTATGACCAAGAATGACGGAGATTTTAAGAGCAAGTGAGCGCACCGGAGCCTGTCCTGCAGCAAACGCGCTTCCACACAAACACTTCAATAGCGCACGTTTCTCTAGGTTAACATCATATTGAGCGGCCATGTAAAGTTGCTACTACATACATCTTTCAGATGAAAAGCCATATTTGAGGTTGATGGATGATAGGTGAGCGTTTGGATCAGGGGCGTAGCCACGGGTGTGCCAGGGTGTGCCGGTGCCACCCACAGTGGCAGCTGGCACACCTAAAAACAGATGCAGAATTATAATTTTTTTAATCGTAATAAACATGGGCAGCGCAAAGGAAGGGCTAGCAGATGCTTCAGCACCCCCAAGAAAGACCAAAGCACCGCCATTGCACCCATAAGAAATGAAATAAATTAAAAACATTTTACTTATTATTACGCATTCATAACTCTGCATTGCAATATAACGTGACGTGATTAGCAGGCGCACTTTTCGAATTGACAGCATTTTATTTAAAAAATTGATCGGTTCCTTGTGCCAAGAAGGCCTGTCCCCGACTAAAGATTTCACTAGTCACACATAAATTGATTAATATAATAACTTAGGCTACTAACCATCCTTTAATATATAGGCGTATTCCGCGCCCAAGCGCACATCTAAAGCTTGCAACGGCAAAAGTAGGCTAATGATTATGAATGTTGGGGGAAAGGCAAAATAAAACATTTTAATTATTCGTTAATAAACTAGTGATTTCTTCTCAGTCAGTGTTGGCTGAAAAGATAAAGTTGCAGAATGCGACGCTGACTTTAATAAAGAAATGCACCTTTTCATTCCGACTACGTAATTAAAGATGTTTATTTTTTGGTTCGTTCGTTCGTTTAATAAAGTAGCCGGTTCATTTCTGTGACGCTCCACTGCATGAGACGGCAGAAAGCGCATCTTGTTTCTCTATGTATTGTTTCTCTGTGTAGCCTACATAAATAAAAGCATATATATATATATATGAACTTGTTGTTGAATTTTGTATTTTTGAAAGTTCAAAGTCACCATTGCAGGATGTGCAAAATGTTAATGATTTAAAAAAGGAGGGATTATTTAAAAGCATTTTGTTTTTATTTAGTAGAGCAGCTACAGCTGTTTTTTACATAATAGATTTTTACATAGCCTAGTCACTGATTATTCTTTGATAAAGTAAATGTGCTTTGCTCACTGCATAATTTGTTCGTTGTTTGAATAACCGTGGAAATGCGGTGTTATAATTAGAAACTTAAAATGTATTTTTATTAAACCTGTGATCATCAGGTTAAATAGGAGTTTAGTCTTATTAAAATATGTGACATAAATTGTACTGGCCTAAAAGGGGTTTATGATGTGTGTAGTTAATGATTAGGCTACAGTGAGCGCGTTTGACTGCAGTTAAAGAGCTGTTGTAGGTTATACTGTATGTGATTTTCGGTGACCATCTTGAGCGAGAAAGCTTCGCAAAATGGAAAAAAACAACAACAACAAAAATATAGCTGCAAGCAGCGATAACCAGGGTTCAAGAATTTTAAGGTGGTATGCTTTTAGGGTCTAGGCCAACAGCTGGATGCACAGCTGACAGTGAAACTCATCGAAAATGGACAATAGGCTCACAGAAACACACACACACACACACACACACACACACACAAATATAAATGAAATGGTTAAACTATCATATTAATAATCATTAAGCTTGCTTACACAGATACACACACAGACACACTCATACGGACATACATGCACACATATTTTGTTGCAGATATAGATATTTGAAATAAATGACAGGTGACAATACTCTTTGCAAGTCTTCTCTTTTTAAGAGTTTATATCAGGGATCTCCAACCCTGCTCCTGGAGAGCTACCATCCTGCAGATTTCGGTTACAACCCTGCTCCAACACACCTGTCTGAAATTAACAAGTAGCCTTGAAGACTGTGATTAGCTGGTTCAGGTGTGTTTGATTGGGGTTGGAGCTGAAATCTGTAGGACGGTAGTTCTCCGGGAGCAGGGTTGGAGACCCCTGGTAGGCCAACGTGAAATGCAGGGCTGACTATAGAACACATTCACAATGGAGAATTCATTAAAACTGTCTCTCTCTCTGTCACATACACACACACGCACACACACACAGAAATGAAAGGTTTAAAAATGCTTAATAAACAGTAAGCATTCAAACACACACACACAGACATACGCAGAAATGAAAGGTTTAATAATACTAAATATACAGCACGCATGCTAACACACACACACACACACACACACACACACACACACACTCACTTTGTTGCAGATATAAAATAGGGATTTTCAAAGACATCCAAAACGGAGAATAGGTTAACAGACACGTGTAGCCTACACAAAAATGAAATGGTTAAACTAACATATTAATACCCAATAAGCATGCATATTTTTTATTTTATTTTTTAAATGTGGCACACCCAGTTTTTCTGATGCACATCCAGAGTCTCCTTTCTGGCTACACTCCTGGTTTGGATGTCCTGCCCGATTGTATTACCACATAGACCAGCCGTTAACAATCTGTCCTTCACGGACTGTGAGCCTCTAGTTCGAAGACTCGTTCTCGCCCCCTACAGTGCAATTCGGCTAGGTATACATCCGCGCTAAAATATCAGGGTGAAAGTCATCATAGCTTGCGTAGTATAGACCCAGCTCCCAACCCAACTTTGAGAATAGATTAACGGCGATATTTTTTTTATCGCCCGATAAGAGTCTCGCGTTAACGCAGCACGTTAACGCCGATAACGGCCCACCACTACTTTATACATAATTTCAGTTTGTTTGTTTTTGTATTGTCGAATGTAGTGAAAAACATTAATTTATCAATAATAATACAAATAGATAATAATAATGTACACACAAACACACACACACACACACACACACACACACACACACAACTACATTTATTATTATTACACATTTTGTTGAAATGTTGTACTTTTAATATATAGTTTTAAAATATTAACTGTAAATGTAATATCATACAACAAACTCCAGTTAAAATTATGAAAATAATTATAATCGAATAGCACACTACAGTTAAAATTATAATTAAATACTTCAATGTAAGTCATCAAAATTAGGGTACTTCTGAAAAAGTGCAACAAAAAACATTCATTATTCACTGTCAGAATGGACCATCATTAGATTTAGACCAATATATCAGCTTGCATATATATTAAAACATAAACTCATGGCTCTAATGAAAAGCAGAGACACTCTGATAAACTAAAGAGGCACCTACGCACAATTTAATATGACCTAGTTTGATCCGAAGTCAGTAAACATGTCTGAAGACTGGATTAGAGATTGTTGTGCAATGCATTGGTAGGTGTGTGTGACTTCCTCAAATGTCCTGCAGAAAACAAAGGCCACTCTTATATTATAAGCTTTCTCCCTAAGGAGCTTGGGTGGGCTGTTCTCACACACGCATGCGACTGCAGTCTTTCCTGTTTGAAATCCCTCTAGTAACCGGATAGCCGGTGATTTGGAGCGCTCTATTTTACTTTCCTCAGACAAGTTCAGAATACCACCCCTTGGCGTTATGCTCACTTTCCAAAACCACAGTCCAGGCAGCTAGACTAAGGATAAAAACATCAGCAGTCATGCATCTTGCTTTTCGTGAAGCGAGCCTGTCAGTGAGCTATTTGGAAGCAGATTCCAGTGAATGCTAATATATCATGTTCTGTACAGTGTCAGAACAGACTTTATAGATTACAGTGATCATGATGAATGACTGGGAATACAGCACAGGTTTTGAATAAAAGCCTTGGTTTAATCCTTCCTTTGACACAAGAGCTGCAGCTGAAGGCATAGTGCATGGAAAAGCATCTGACAAAAATGTGACCAGTACAGTCTGTTTTCTGTAACAATACCAACTGGAACCTCTGTGATTTTAAAACAACATGATCACACCAGGATGTTTATTGTTAACTAAAATTAAAAATTGTTTTTACAAACAATTGGGCTGATTTTGATTGGATGATATTTCCCTCCTTTAGTAATAAGTGATAAGAAAGACTGAAAGTGTACAAGAACAAGCTGTTTATTTGCTCTATAACAGGCTAAACTGACCTTACAAAACAAAGCAAAACAAAACCGCTGCATTTTAATCACAGTTAAAAAAGATGCTGCATATAGCATGTTTTTTTGTTTCATGGTATAATTTTAAGATTTAAAGCAAACAGAATGGTTTGACTGACTACTTGGTAGATTTGAGAAATTATGCTAAAAACACAAACGTACTCCCCGACAGCCACAATGATGTGTTTCCATGGTTACCGATGTAAATAAAGCAGCTGTATGCTTACTGACGCTACTTTAATATATATTTTAATGCAGTAACTTCTCTTCAGAGGTATGCTACATTCATATAAGCCCCAACAAACAAACAAACAATCAAAATGTAGCCTAAACTTAAAAATAGAAGCTTATTTAAAATATTAATAAATACTACAATAGCAGCTATATAAACAATAGGCCTGGTGGTACTACTAATACACTGCAACACTGTGAAACACAAAAAGATATAGAAGTTCTAAATATTTTTATCATTTCCAAAGTTAAAATTGTTACTTGTAAATAAAAGGTCTCATTTAACAAAGATAGGTGCATTGTCAAATTATTATTAATTAATATTTATGAAATATAATATAAAAATGAGATATCTATTTGTTAATGCTTGCTTGAATTGCTTTTTTGTTTTTTGTTCTTTGCATTCCCCCAAGAAACTTTGCCTTTACACGCAAAACTTTTATATTCTTTGTGAGCAAATGCAAAGCTTGTGGGAACACAACATATTTTCGAGTGAATGCAAAAAACACTGATATGCATATATATATTTTTCCTCCCACCTCATATTTTTTCCATCCCCATGTCTGTTTAGGGGCTCTGTGATATTGTTTCTGTGAAAACCTGACCTGCTAAGATCCACAGTTTTGGCATCACTAATGTCAATAGCATTGGTTTTCATGTGTGATAATACAGATTTAAAATCACATGGATTATGTGTGTTTTTTTTATTAATTACAAATGTTTACATTTCCAGTGATATCGTCGACTTGATCGCACAGATAATATTTAAACTGAACCGAGCTGGACTATGACTGAATTCAATGATGAACTGCCTTTAACTGAACATTTAATGTTTACTATTGTCTTTTTGCATTATTAATAATACACTAGTTTCCTATTTGATACTGTAAATCTGCTTTGACACAATCTGTACTGTTAAAAGAGCTATATAAATAAAGATGACTTGACTTGGCCACTCTGAACTGCAATTGTAAACATAATCATTTTCATTAAAAAAATCATAAAACTAAATCATACAAAACAAACAAACAAACATAAAAACCAATTCATTATTTAAAAAAAAATATATTAAAAAGTATAAGATAACACTAAAAAAACTAAAATAAAGAACAGTAACTAACTATACGTTTTTTTTTAAATGACAAAAACAACAAAATGTGTAAAACATTAACTAAAATTGTATTACAAAGGAGAATATTAAAATTAAATCAAATACAAAATAGCCATATAATCTACAATAATATATTATTGATATTACAATAAGTCTGGTTGTAAGGAAAAAATAATAATATCAGCTTATAAGTTTGGAACAACATGAGGGTGAATTAATATTGACAATTTATATTTAAGGGGTACTATTCTTTCAGGAATTTAAATTTTCAGTAAAAATAAAACTGATACACTGAAAATGAGGACAGAAAAGATAATATGTGACAATACTGTTACTGTTATTTTTAACTCAATATTGATTCTCTGGTTATTTACAGGGTATGAGAAGCAGAGGAACATTTTACACACAGACAACACTCAAATCTAAGAGAACATCTGACCTGGTGTCCATCAAGGTCTTCTTCCCCTGCAGTCATGAAGGACCGCATGGAGGAGTTGCGTCAGCAAATGAAGGCCAGCGATAAGCCTGTGGACAGCAACCCCTTCAGCGAGGAGGAGGAGGACATGGACCCGTCCTCGCTGATAGGCCTGCAGGCTGTGATCTTCGAGGCAGAGCCCGTCCTGGAGAACTTCCTAAAGGAGGCTCAGAGCATTCGTGACAGCATCGAGGAGCTGAACTCTGAAGTTAGTAAGTTCAGCCAGCAGCAGAGGAACTTTATGGCCACCATCAGGCGCCTCAGCATAATGAAAAAGGAGAGCAGCATGACGCGAGACATCAAGCTGTTGGCCGAGAACCTGCTTAAAAGGTTAGACGTGCTTTCCAAGCAGGCTAAGCGAACCGAGGCCGAGCTGGGCCCGGACGTCACCACGTCCCGTGTCCAGAAGGTTCAGCACGCGGCCCTCTTTCGCCAGTTCCAGCAAGTAATGCGCCAACACAACGACGCGATCCTGAGCAAGCAGAACAAATGCAAGCAGTTCATCATCCGGCAGTTGGAGGTATCGGGTCGCGAGGTATCCGAAGATGAAGTGGACAACATGATAGAGCAGGGCAAGTGGGAGATCTTCAATGAGAACATCATAGTGGATGCAAAGATCACTCGTACGCAGCTCTCAGAGATTGAGCATCGCCACAAAGAGCTCCTGAACTTGGAGAGCAACATGAAGGACCTGCGAGATCTCTTTCTAGATGTGTTCATGCTGGTGGAAGAGCAAGGCCACCAGATCGAGAACATACAAGCCAATGTGGAGAAGACGCAAGACTATGTAGGGGTCACGAAGGAGATGTTTAAAACGGCTGTGAGATACAAGAAGCAGAACCCTCTGAGAAGACTGTGCTGTTGTTGCTGTCCTTGGTTCAGATAGCAGGGCAAGGCTGGCCGAGTAAACTATGGGAATGTTGCTCATTTACTGTGCTCTCAAGGACTGAATACACTAACTGCAGACATTGACCTCGGTCTGATGACGATAAAAAGCAAGGGCACAAAGCACTTTTGGACAATATTAAAACAGAAAGGATACATTCACTCTTAAAAATGAAGGTTCCAAAAGGGGGGTTTCACAGTGATGCCATAGAAGAACCAGTTTTGGTTCCTCAAAGAACCTTTCAGTCAACAGATCTTAAAATAACAATTTTTCTTAGTGTGAAGAACATTTGAATAATCTAAGAACCCTTTTCCACTGTAAATTATCTTTTGTGGAATGAAAAGGATGGATTGTAAAGGTTCTTTGGGGAACCGCTGATGCCAATAAAGAACCTGTATTTTTAAGAATGTAGCAATGAAGACTTTTAGCTGGGTGTTGACATGGAATACAAATGGTTATATGATGATTTCACAAAAGGTTATTATGTTTTGTTACATCACATACGTTATGTATGAGGTAATCAAAGGTAAACTTATTTTGTATTTTGTTATTGTGGAAAAGGTGCACTATTTTGGAAGTTGCCAAATTCTTCTTCAAGACGTCTGTTTTTTCCTTTCAGTATTATTTTTAATTTGTCATTGTTAATATTGTCTGTTTTATGTTAATCCAATATCTGAGATGAAAAATCAAACATTCTGTTAGCCTATAAGAGATAAGACTAAGCAAATACGTCCTATATTTTCAAGCAAAAGGCCTTCTGAAAGATTTCTGCAAGTCTACATCTAAGGGAGCGTTTACACAACACTGTATTCACTAAAAATAGAAACTTTTTATGCGCTTTGGTTGTTCATTTACACAAGAATGGCATATTGGGGGCCTGAAAATGCTAACTTTTGAAACTGTGTTTCAAATTGCAGATTTTTTAAAAGAATACGGATATTGTCTCCGTGTAATCTACAAAAACCAGCAGTGCATCTGAAATTGCGTCTTTGCATTTGAATTTATTTCACAACCGTTGAAAGAGTATGTTCTATAGTAGCTATGAATGAAACTCGGATGCACTACATGCTCCATGCTGTTACTGTCACACAATGACCAAATTGCATCAGTTGCATTATGTGTTTAGTCTAGGAATGTGCATGTGTGCAGGTGCATAACGTTTCTTTACGAAGTGACAACTTTTCCGTTTTTAGCAAATCGTTGATTTGTGTACTAAAAATGGAAAATGTTCAATTGCATTTGTGAAAATGTTGACGCATAAGGACAACGTTGTCAAAATATCATATCCGTGAAAATGACTAAAAACACTTTATTCTCCATGCCAGCTGATGGCAATGTCATGTAAAGAAACACTATGATTCAATCTGCACACATACGCATTCCTACAGATTCACTTTTTTTTTGTAGAAACGATAAAAACTTGCACTCTGAAACCTGTTTTCAAAACAAAAACTGTTGTGTAAATGCCCCCATAAAGGTGGGGTCACATGTATTAATTATTAATCCATTATGTCAATAGACCTTAGTCAGATTAGACACCATGCTGAATTTAACGTGGATGAAAATGAAGCTGAGGGATAGTCTTAGCCCGGAACACACCAAGCCAATGGTCGTTTGTTGGGCAGTCTGCTTTAGTCGCCACTAGTTCGTCGGCTTGGTGTGTTCCGGAGTCTTTACAGTGACTGACACACACTTTATCAAGATAGGCTACTAGATCACATATATTTCACCACTTTCGAAACTGTTTTGTCGAAGTGGTTCTTGAATTTGTATTGCCTTTTTTTCTTTTTCTTTTTTTACAGCTGAACAATCCATTGCCTACTATGTAGTTAAACAACATTACAATCCATTAAGCACATCGATTGCTTCATTTCAATCAAACAATTAAATATGGTGCTATACCATCGCGATCGTGAGAATAGTTTTCCCCACCGATTTGTGTGAGCTGTGCAGATAGCATGAGTAGCCTACGTCTTCAAGATAGGCCTGTGCTAAAAAGCGCTTAATCTTGAAAGCATCTGCAGTGTACAAACATCTGATAAACATCTTTAAAAAGTCAGTTTTACATATTCTAAATCTTCTAAACGTCTATTTATTTCCTATATATGACAGGAAATGTCTTAGAGACGTATTGCAGATGAGCAAATACTCTAAAAAATAGATATTCCAGATGAAAACATTCACATCAAATAGACGTCTCCAAGATGTAGGCCAATGTGTGCTATCTATCAGGAATGTATCACTAAACTAATGGACAATTTCGCCAATGTGACCGCACCTTAATTCAGATGAAGTAATCAGGCTCACCAGAATAAGAATTTTTAGCTGGTGAATAAAATATGAGTAACCGTTTTAACATCTGTAAAATGTAATCTACCACAGGCAGTCTAATGTTTGCTCACAGTTAATAAGCCGCTGTGCCACTAATTAGTATGAAACTGGTTGGTCACATGATGAAGTGAATAATGAAGGCATGCGGTGAGTCAACAGAGGATCTGGGCGTGTCTCTGTACTTTCAGAAGAAAACGTGTTGCCCAGAAATATTATTAGAAAATGCAATGAAGGCAAAACAATGTCATTGTGTTTTACAAGAGTTCATTTTTTATTTGAGTATTGAATTTGCATGACTCTTGCTTAACTTTTTAATTGTGTAGAATTTTAATTATTTTTTTGTTAATTCACAAAAAGCAAGTTCTATGAAACATTACAGAACTGACAATTAAATATGTGTAGCCTACCGACTAGCTTACAGAAATCGCAGCTTTTGTTGAGTTGATGTTTATAGATACTTGCTGCGTCCCAATTCTCATACTATCCGTCCTAAATAGTATGCGAAAATAGAATTAGTAAGTCCAAAATCATAGAATGTTAAAAAAATTATGCGAACGATTCCCGGATGGTCTACTACTTCCGGTTAAAATTCGAAGTAAAGATCGATGCACACTACGGCTACAACAACACATTGCGCGGTGGACGGGGGATTCGATTAGAACTATAAACTAGAGGGTGACAAAAAAATTGGGGGAAAATCCCGTCCCGTTCCACTCCCGGAAGAATCACTCCCATTCCCTCCCACTCCCATGTTGTTTTTTTGTTTTTTTTCGAAATCTGTCAGTTACAGTAAAAATATAGTACAGATCACAGCGTGCTCACCTTATTAGTTGAATAAAAACCCAAAATGTAGTTTTTTGTTATTATATTGAACTGAAAGCCATCTTATGCACAGTGTTGCACAGATTAAATTTAATGTAAATCATCCATGCTAACACACACGTCTTCTATTGTTTTTTTTAATACATTTCACTCTCTATATGTAACGGATGTATGCCAGTAAGGGCTGTGTGTAAAGCTCACTCCCCTGACCTCGAAAAGAGGCGCTCTAGCGGCCCGGGTTCGAGACCCGCTCGGAGTAAGAACGAGTTGTGGTGGTGTGGACCCGTGAGGGGGGGTTACATATAGATATATTTTTCAAAGACTGAGTTTCGAAGATTCTCGCTCAAGTTCACATGAGACCTAAAGCGCATCCTGTTTGCTTAAAAGCGCGTTTAGTTGTTTTCTGCGTGCACACAAATAAACGTAGAGTCTTTACAGATTCGAAAGATGTATTAGGCTACTTTTATCTGTATGACCAAAAATTACGGAGATTTTAAGAGCAAGTGAGCGCACCGGCACCTGTCCTGCAGCAAACGCGCTTCCACTCTCCACACAAACACTTCAATAGCGCACATTTCTCTAGGTTAACATCATATTGAGCGGCCATGTAAAGTTGCTACTACATACATCTTTCAGATGAAAGCCATATTTGAGGTTGATGAATGATAGGTGCGCGTTTGGATGTCCTGCCCGAGTGTATTACCACATAGACCAGCCGTTAACAATCTGTCCATCACGGACTGCGTCATTCACTTAACCAGCCACACCAAAGCAAACAGGAGGAGAGCATAAAGAGACAGGGCAACTAGAATTGAGTTCAGAATCAAAATATACAGTTTATAGTTTATTTATATAAAAGGTATATTTGCGTGAAAAGTTGGGTATCATTAGCCTACTATTCCCGGTCCCGCCCACTCCTGATAAAAAAATTTCCGCTCCCGTCCCAATCACGTGATTCGTAGCGATTTTGTTTCCCATCCCGCGGGATTCCCGAAAAAATGTCAGCCTCTACTATAAACACGAATAAAAAGTGTTAGAAAACTACAAACATGGCGGATATGCGCGACCGACGGACAGGTAGAGAAAGGGATTTGAGTGATATTAATCGATGTCTAACCTGATTAAAGATATCAATTTAATGTTAATCACGTTATTTTTCATCTGCAGCAACACTGTGAACTTTTATAATGATACGTTTGCTCATTAACTTAACATTAAATGCATCATTATGCAAACACATGAGCAGAGTTCTCGGCATGAAAGACCCACGATGTGCCTCTTCATTTCTCTCAAATACGGTAAGAAATGAAATTAAACGAAATGTGGATGATGTTAACTGTGACAAGATTTTTGACAGGTCAATTTACTCAGTTACAGGATGCGAAAGAGCAAGAAGCAGTTATGACAAAGTAGTATGTCCCACTCCCAAAGCGTGCCTACTATTCTGCCACGTACTCATAAGCACTTTTTCTTCACAAAAAGAGTACGTACTTTTAGGGAATAGTATATAAGTAGGCGAATTGGGACGCAGCCATGACATTTCAAGGCCCTTTTCAATCCCAGTGATCTATTTTTTTTTTCAAAATAAGTCAGAAAATAAATATATAAATGTGTTGATATTCCAAAAACTAATATTTGAATTGTACTACCTTTGACTACATTTTTTTTTTAAATAAATGATTTTATTGTTTTATTTCAAGCTGCATACAAAGAGATTGCATAGAATGAATCAAATTAAATATACATTGCCAAAGAAGGAAGTCCTTATAAGAAAATAAGCAGCACGTTTATACGTATTGGACAACATTGCCATCTGTTGACAAATCATTTAAGTACAAGTAAATGTCTGGCGATTGGCCTTCATTTTTGAAGGAGAAAGCACATTATACCCGTGAATACATGCACATATTCCTTTGACTAAGTTAATGAGGAGGACATCGTATATACACAATATGGAGGTTATTGTAGCTTATTTTCTAAACCCCAACACTGATTATTTAATGTGTTTATTAAACTATTTTTCTTGTGGGGACCATTGATCCCCAATGGGAATACACAAAAAGGCGTTTTCTGGTTTAAATATACTCGTGGGGACATTTGGTCCCTATAATGAAGGCAAAACGCACGCACGCACACACACACGCACGCACGCACGCACACACACACACGCACGCACGCACACACACACACACACACACACACACACACACACACACACACACACACACACACACACACACACAAACTTGCTTGTTTTTGTGAAAAGTGGGGACATCCCATAGTCGTAATGTTTTTTATACTGTACAAACTGCATGTGCTATTGCCCTACATAAACCCTACACCTAAACTTAGCCCTTACAGGAGACTGTGCATTTTACTTTCTCAAAATGCAAAATTAAAATTGCAAAATGTGTACATGGGGCACATAAGTCACCTTCTCCTTGTAACACCTATGTCATAGCCATGTCATTATAACATGTATAAACTACACATTTGTATAATGTGCATTACACACACACACACACACACACACACACACACACACACACACACACACACACACACACACACACACACACACACACACACAGAGAGAGAGAGAGACTTGAACAAAGAACATCCCATGCGAGTCTATGTCATTGTAAAAATGTCCCTGATTTTCATTTGACCTCAGCATGAAGTCTATTTTAGAGAAGTCCATGTGGGACGTCACTGAACAGGTAATGTCACAGAAGTGAAGTATCATTATGTTGAAGACTACAAAGACGTATAGAAGTACTTCTGATGTTAGCAGACAGACTTTCAATCATCATCTGAGTCAAAGGTAAACGGTGTAGTTATGTCAATCACAGCACTTCAAATCATACACGAGAGTCTTTAAAGTGCAGTTCACTCAAAAAGGCTCTCATCACGGACTCTTGTTCCAACACTGCAGCGCTAGTATTCTTCAGTGGAACACTAAAACATTTTTTCACGTATAATACCTGTATAAATAATGACATAAATATTAATTTGGGTAATTCATCAAACACGTATTGATGCTCTTGCTGTTGAAGCATTGTGATCCAGTCAGAGAGTCTTGTGGAGCTGCTCGAAAGCGAGTAAGCTAACTCAACTTGTAGAGTTTAGCGAATAGTTAAATAATTCAAAGGAAAATTTAGTTTTCATTGCATAAACTCTTTTTAAAATGTTGGCATCTTTTCACAGTCTATAAGATCTTATAGGCTACTGTAAGCTGATGGACACTAGATGGTGCTACAACAGAAGAGTTTAATCAACCACCACAACACTGAAGCAGCTGCAAGACGATGAGATTCATCGGGACAAATCTTGAAAATGTTTGTGGGTGTGAAATATTCCGCTAGGTCTATATCGTATGCTATATGGTCTATGTGATATCATTATCAAATTAGAGTAAGGACACTAACAAATAAATGCTTATAGTCATCCATTCAGTAACAACAACCCACCTTTGACATACATCTGAGAATAATTGTCACAACATATTTATGAAATGTTCTGCTAATATAGGCTACATAAAGATTTTAGTTTACAGCTTATATGAATGTATTAGGAAAATATGCTGGCGTATACTAAATGTAAAAGTGTTTTAGTAAGGTAGTTTAATCAACATTTCCATTCTTCAGATAGGACATGATATTTATATATTTGTCTGTTTTTAAATATTGATTTCACTTTAGTCAAATAGTAATACAACAATCAGCTGCTAAAATGCTAAAGAACATACAATTTTTGGGCTGTTCTCTGGAAATAAATACTATTAAATTATAAATATAAATATTTCTATTATATTACATCTCCTAAACATTTTTGAAAGGCAAAGGCGAAATAAAATCATAAAAACCCACTCAACTCCCATGTTTCAAATAGTCTTACTAAATTAAATGAAAACGACATAATTAATAACCTTCACCACAATAAATAGGATTCTGTCATTATATATGTTAGAGAACTGTTCTTTCTATGTAACAAATAAAAAATGGCCAAAAATGGAACTAAGTGTGTTTCACTGGAGAGTGGTTATATTCTATTCTAACATGGTAATATCTTTATCATCATGTCAGTCTCTGCTCAGAGATGAATTATTTTATGGCTACAGCAGCATATTATTTTGGCTGGATTGACATTTTCACTCAGGTTTAAAGAGTTTATGGACTGACATTGGTACAATATGATTAATACACCCAGATAAAAAGATTAAACACCCCGATAGCTATATCATGCTATTTGTCCAATTGAATAACTTGCTGTGATTTTGTTAGAGGCAGTGTGTGGAGAAAACTCAGCACTTTTTTTTGCTTGCACAATCACAACCGAAATCTTCAGAGAGTTTGTGCTTTGTAAGGATGAAAGTACATCCTATTAATTCTTTCAAGAGGACAATAAACCCCTCTGTTCAGAGGTTACTGTTAAACAAGTGCATTTAAAAACATGAAAAATGAAAGTACAAGGATTTTCTGGAAAAGATGAATGTGCACCGTTCTGAAAAACTGGCCGTTTTTTTTCTCAGGCCAATTATAACAATGAATTGACCCGTACTGTGGTGTAAAGTATATGTTACATATATAATACGTAATACCATTATCTCAAAGCATTAATATAACATTTATTGAACTTCCTACCAAGTAGGAAGCAGAAAAGGTCAAAAGTAAATGTGCTCATCCTTAACATGAATTACATCAGTGATACAGCTTTTAAAGATCACATCAGTGGTTTAATAAACTTTCACTACCCGACCGCTTCAGAACAGAGTGAATAGTGCTCTTTGTTCCCTGGTCCCGCTCTGTAATATTTTGGCTGGAACCGCCGGGTCCCGATGAGGTTCATCAGCTCGGCAGACTGCAGTGTACCTGGAAGAGTCTTTCACTGCCTCAGGAAACACTTGCACTCAATAGGAGCCACCCCAGCCCCAGCTGGCCCGTCTCATTTACCGCCACTGGTGACACACATGCTTTGAACCGTGAATATTTGGAGGGCCGTACTTCCCAAATACTTCTTTATTTTGCTGCCTCATTAGATGAACAGGGCTCCAGGGATGAACTCACTCTTGGAAAGGAGTGAGTTTAGTGGTGGATCATTTTGTAAATGTCACTCAGGTGATGGGTTTCCCACAATACCCAAAAGTGTGTTTTCTTGAAATCACTTTTCAGGAAATAAAAAGGTCAGTTGTGAGATTTTAAACTGAAGTGACGAAGACTAAAAGCTCAGTCTCAATAATATGGTTGTGACAGCATGTAAAAATAGTTGTAAATAATATAATATTTACATATTTATGTCTAATTGACAGGTCATGACATACTTTAGGGAAGCTGTCTGTTGGGATTTTGTCATTGAATAATTGTCATGTATAATTTTCAACGTGCTCTTAACTGTAGTGTACAGTACTTCAATTCTTAAAATTATATCTTTAAACAATTGTTGTGTTGACTGATATACTATAGCCAATTTAAAGTTTTTCATTACAATTTTAACTGTACTTACTGTCTTAAATTTTTTAGTTTAAAAACAAAATTGCAACTTCACAATTAAAATGTGTAGTATATGACAAGTTTACATTTTAGTTTGTAATTATAATAAATATATATTTAAACTAGGTTTCTCAGGAGAATAAAAACTCTATTTCCATAGAAATTGTTCAATTTGTGCATTAAAAAGGATTAAAAGAGAGTGACAGCAAGAGATGAGAAAGATCCGTGACATATTATCTTCAGTGTGAGGTTTATTTGATGGAACCAAAGAATGAGAGTGAAAAATGCTAATCAGGAAATAGATTCAACCTAAAGCATGTGTTATATATATTTCATGTACAATGCATCATCTAGGCCTTTACTGGAGTTAATGAGATTTCAAATAATCCATCATTTAAACTGGTATTTGGTCTGGAAGTGAGTCTTGCTGTATCTGGAGATTCAGGAAGGTGACAGATATCCATTACGGCTTGAAATGTCTGCGGTGGATAGCAAGAGATTTGGCGAAGCAATCAGGAGAAATGTTGTGGTGAAGAGTGCATTAGACATTTGGTCGCCAGGAGAAGAGGCCTTCACCAATTTGAAGCTTTGTGATTGTTGGTGGGGAGTGTGGCTTCAGTGGGGTTTGCTCTGGGAGCCTCAGATCTCTGCCACACTGCCAAACCAGGAAGACAGTGGAAATCTTGAGCTGACATTACAAGAGAGCATCAAGAATTTCAACAAGCAGCCAGCAGTGTTTGATTGGATCGTCAGGGCTCATGGGTCACTTGTCACGTCACAACAATATATGTTAAAAAATCCTTAGAGGTTTGCTTTGCACTGCTAAAATCCACAAACTGTGTGTGTGTGTGTGTGTACATACACACACACACACACACACACACATATATATATATATATATATATATATATACTTTTTTCAAAAAGGGTTTTTGAAGATTAAATATCATATGTTCATATTATAAATTAATTATAAACATTATATTACAAATGATAATTAATGTGATTAGTGTTTGTTTATAGGAGTATATGGATTACGTGTCTGCATAGCCAGTTACAGAAATATTCAATTTGAATGATAAAAAAGACACATTTGACATAAAAACACATTTTACTTCGATAATTAACACTATACAGTACATTATTAACATGATGAAAAAATAATGTTTTCAAATACACCAATTCATTATAACAGTCATTATATCATTCTATTTAAAAAAATAGAATAAATGTTTTTGTGTCCATGAATTTACCCCAAAATAGTGAATTATCATTCATTTGAAATGAAGTGATATTATTTGAGTTTCGATAACACTTTACAATAAGGTTTGATTTGTTAACATTAGTTAATAAGGGTTAATAAATACTACAAAAACATATTGCTTATAACTAGTTCATGTTGGTTAATTAATTAACTGATGTTAACAATTTAGAACTTGTTACAGAGTTTTCAGAGGCCAATTTCTAGTCATTTCACATTATCATGTTTTTTGGTTACACTTTATTTTAAGGTGTCTTTGTTACAGTGTAATTATACATTTAAGTACTGAGTAATATTAATTAAGTACATGTTCTTACTATATGGTTAGGATTATGAAAAGGGTTTGGTTCAGGGTTACTTGCATGTTGTTATTATAATAGTAAGTACACCTAATTAGTGTAACAAGGACACCTTAAAATAAAGTGTTACCATTGTTTTTTTTTTTTTAGATTCATCAAGCATGACATATAGACCATCACATTTTTGTTCCCCAAGGAAAGTTACGGTTGTCTCTTGAGTATTGAATGATAATCATAGGAGGCCATAATCTTGATCACATGGAGAACTGCAATCATTGTTTTTTTATAGCCATCAGTTTATAATATCCCATATCCCAAATTCTATTCTTCAGCCCTTTCAGACATTATTTGTCTAATAGAATGTTGAAAATCTATTTTTAAAAGGCACCCGTTTCACAGCCTGATTTCTAAATGCATTTTAAGGGCTGGGATTTAATCTGATTTCCTGGAAACAGATGAAAAAATAATCCATGTTGAGAGTGCAGGAGAACGCCTTGTTATGGGCGCTATAACAGGTCTAATGCACGCGGATATTTCTCTCACTGGACACCGCGCTGTTCTTAGACCTGTTCCTTCGCTCACACTGCAGGACATCTCAGCACCTGCCCCGAGAAGTCAGGATCTGCTAAAGTGCCACATCTCTTTTCCCAAGCTGCCCGTCCTGTGGCAGTCTGAGGGGCTCGGCTGCTGTTCTGTCAGTCCAGGTTTGGGAGAGAGATGGATCCTGGCTTCCAAAGTGAAAGTGATACTCGTGAATTCCAAGGTGCAGGCCAAAGATGACCATGGCTGTGACATTTTGATGTCACAGCTGCCATAGTTATACTGCTTGAATTTCTTATTTGAGCAACACTCATAAATATTGCCAGACACATTAACATACCACCAGCTGTTTTTCTAAATCAGCCACATTCTTCTGCAAATGATTTTAAACTTTGCATACAGATCTGGGTTTCTTGTGCAGATATTTACAATGAACAGGTCAAAGACTGCAAGTAAAACACACACGCACACACACACGCACGCACGCACACACACACACACAAACATCTTACATGTTATTGTAAGGTGTTATTGAGACCCAAATTATGTCACTTCCTCTTGATGAAAAATTATAATTCACTGTCATTTTGAGGTAAATTCATGGACACAAATAAATTCCAGCAAAAAAATATATATATATAATGTAAAAAATGTATGTGTATATAAAACATTTTACAGTAATATAGGGATGTCCTCAGTAGATTTAAAATTCAATTTTATTTTGAATGGAACTTTTTTGTTTTGTTCATATATATATATATATATTCATATAAAATTGTTGAGCTGTGTTGTCATACCATTAAAGCACAAATGTATAATATTTAAACCTGTCTGGGTCATATTTCATCCCAACGTTACAAGAAAAATAAGAAAAGATAATAGCTTAAATCTAATTAAAGATGCCATAATTAAATCTATTTTTAGGATTTTTTGTTGCATTGTGACATTATTTCTTGATAATTAAACACCCTCTCCTTCAAATCCCCAAATGCTCAAAAACCCACTCTCATTATTGTAATTTGATAATATAGTTATTCAAATAAAGATTTAAGTAGCATGTAATATTTTTTTTGTACTGCCTTGAAATCTTATGTAATAAATTATTATGTTGCTGTACATATACTGTAGCATCACAATACTGTAAGTCTAGTGGTAATCCCCACTGACAGTATCAAAAATGACAAAACAAAACGTTAAATGTATATACACATTAGGATAATTGCTATATTTAGTTTAATAGTTTAAATTGTTTTATATTTATTTAACAAAATAACAAATACGAAAATAAAAAAATATTATAACTATTATAGAATAATGGTTTTGTAGTTTAGATATAAAATTTGTAAGAAAAGAAAAGAAAAAATGGTGTAAATACAATTTTCACCCAGAAATTGCTAGTAAATTTCACAATTAATTACAAAGAAACGACAAGTTAAACATTGAATTAAGTAAAAGACTGATTTTTTTTTCTTAAAACATACTCAATGTTTATTTTTAAAATCTTATTGTGTAGATAAAAATATAATAATGAAATCAGTGAAGAATAGGAGGGATAATACATATTTCTTTGTCATATTTAATAACAGATTATGATTTACGACTGCTTGGTTTTCACACAGCGTGGCTCCACAATTCACCATAAACTACACTTTACTCTAGATCCCATTATGACTGTCCTGAGACCCATAACTGCTAAATATGTTCACACCGATAAGTTCAGCCTAGTCTTATTCAGGAAACTGTGCTTATATATTGTTTTTCTAAAAGAATATTGCTACTTTAAACTGTAAAACATATCATTACACATTTAGATACGTATATAACACACCTGAACACAGAAGAAAAGATGCAAGGAAATGAGAAAACAGACAGCAGTACAGGAAGGAAAGCAGGTCTTTAAATGTACGTGGGACTCGGACAGAGTATAAAAGCCAGAGAAATACACGGAAAGCTGTGGGATTCATTCGGTGTGTAATGTGAAGGCCGTGTTTTGGTCTCGAATCCTCCGGCAGCCAGTATCCTGTACGCTTCTATCATGCCAGGAACGTCATGTCCGGAAAAACTTTACGCTGACCACCCTCACTGACATCTGCTTGCCAACAGCATCCAGACAAACAGCGATCTGCCACCAGCTTGAGTCCAAATATTTTACAATGTTGTATCAAACTTGAATCATTCTAACTTGACACAATTACTTATTTATGGCCCTATAAATTATTCTCCCCGATATGAGCCTCAGTCACGTAAAGCTAATTTGGAGATTGTGCTGTTTGGCCTGGCAGCGCGTGGCCTGCTTATTTCCGTGACACTTACACGCACACACTTCTGGCTTAATGGCTAAATGCACGAGGGAATGTTTTACTGTTAATTTAGGTCACAATAGAGATGACTGCGCTCTTCATGGAGTTTGGTCACATTCAGTCTGTGTTTGTGTTTAAACCGGTTCCCATGCCTATTAGCCGTCTGAAACGGGACCAAGGCTTTGAAAATGTTCTCGTGCTGCATTTTCATTTTATTTTGGGGTTTGAAGTAAACATAGGAATAAAAATCAAGAGGAACCATATGTCTTAATGCGCTACTGTTTGATTTAGATGAAGGATAGCTTCCCACAACATTAAAAGTGCCGTTAAACATGTTTAAGGATTGCAATTCATGTTCATGTTCAAAAAAAGCAATTTCAGCAGAATTTTTTAATATGCTTTGCAATAACCAACAAAAATATACCATGTGAAATGGGTTGTTCTCAGGCATGTGAAGCCTATATTTGTATAAGAAGAAGGGTGGTTATATTAATTGTGCACTTAGTGTGCTTCTAATGTTTGCTTTCAGTAAATTTCAAATATTTAATATTTTTAAATAATCTAAAGAACTACACTTATTTTGATGTGTTGACTAACATACTAAAGCACATGTAAATAACTTGATTATAATTTGGACAGTTATTAGATATTATATTTAAATATTATTATTTGTATTTTGTTTATCCATGACATACAAGCTTCCATTGAAATAACATTAAGGTATATTTGATTTGACCATTAATGCTTGTCAGTACATTCAGCAGTACACTTTAACTATATATTGATCACAATAGAAGTAATTTTGAAGTTATACATAAAAATGTGCTGAAGTCCAAGTGGGGTAAAATGCACTCTGAATTTCAACTAATTGCATTTAATATAAATATGAACCATAATACATTTTAATTTAATTGCAATTAACAGTAAAGTGTCCAAAAACATTATAACAAGTTTGCATTATAGTATTTTCTCTAATACTTTAGCTTTCTTTAGTAAAACAATATGGTTGAATTATTAAAAAAACAAAACAAAATAAAAAATGAAAAAGTGGCGCATGTCAAGCTTTGTAAGGTTGCATGTTTTTTTCTCATTTTGTATTATCATCTTCAGAATTTAAAGCAAATTTAACATTTAAATTAGAGGTCTAACAATATTACATTATGCCTCCATCCATGTGAGCAAGTGTGTGTGCATGTGTGCATGTGTGTGTGTGTGTGTGTGTGTTTAACTGCTGATGACTAACTGCTTTAATCTTATATAGACTCCTGCTCTTAATCTTGCACATTTTTCAACTGTGAAATATCATTGTGTTTATTTACTGTGGCAGGAGAATGAGGAGTTACACATGAATAAAAGCGTCCATAAAATCTTTACCATCCAGCGAGGCCTTTAAAACCTCTCTCGTCTCTCAGACTGCCGGCTCTCCTGAACTGTTCAAACACACTCACACACAAAGTCAAAATCCTTCCTCCTTCAAATAGTGATGAGAAAACCCTTGACCACTGTAAAATGGCTGAAATTCCTCTAAAATTGCGGCATAACAAAGCTCTTTGATATAATTGTCTTGGTTTATTTGATTTTCTGAAGACTGTCGGTCAAGTTTCTTGTGTGTACAGTTGCAATATTCTGCAAGGCACCGGGAGAAAGGTTTTAGTTTGAAATCTTTCAACATAAAGGCTGAACAACACATTCACTGCTATTCTGTGCCTTTTTTCAATCCAGTTACTGCATTACATTAAAACCTCTGACAACGCTCACCTGAATTCCATTTCATCCGGCTTCAAATTATAATATCATCTACATTTTTGGCAGGGGTTGATAAGCAATCATCTCCCAGATAACTTAGACTTTCCAAACCCTCATTGTGAGGAAATGACTGCACATTTCATTACCGTTTCATGCATTTCATCAGCATTAGTGATGTCGTTGTCAGCTTAAAATGTGAATCTGGGATGCATTTGTTTCAGTTATGGCTGTTTCTTCACTTTCGACCCTGTGGACTTTTATAAAATAAATACTCTTTTCTTTCCCACTCTTACTAGTTTATTTATTTCCATTACAAAGGCGTTTCCAGCACCAGGATATCTCAGATGATCTATTGTGTTTAATAGCATTCTGTGATGGAAATTTGAACCATTTTTAGAAGAATGGCAGACTCCTTTTCTCTTGCTGAGACATTATCGCCTTTTCATAATTGAACTAAATTACAGCTGGTTATAAATTACTTACAATAAATGTATTCTGTTCACGGGTGATTTTTTTGTTTGTTTTCATCACACTTCAGGTGTCTTGTTGCGTAATTATTTTTTTTAGATTATTTCGCTAAATATGATAATCAAGTAGGCTTTTATGTTTTTTGCACACTTTTCCCTAGTAAAAGTAATTTTTTAAAATAGATTTATTTTATACTAAGAATAGTTGAAATCTATTAACACATTTACTGACATATCGCTCGAGACTTACTGATATAAAAAATGATCATTAAACGTTATTTGGACTACCACTTGTTCACAATGCACATTTCTTAATATTAAGCCTAAAATGTGTTTTAATGTCACTATTGATAAGGATTGTGTGATTTTTAAATTAAATTATTCTTTAAATGCTAAATATTTCGAGTCTAAGTCTACTTGCAATAGTTCCACTTTAGCACAATCGGATATACCTCAGCATGTCTTTAGTTGGACTTCAACACTACTTCTGCACAATTAAAGTGCATTAAGTACAAAAATAGTTGTTCCAATGTAGCAGACTTCAACCAGTTTAGTATAATAAAAGTAAAATTGCAGGGTATTTGATTATACATAAACTTATTTGTAGAATACTTAGCATGAAGTAAATGTATTTCATATGCATTTTAGTATAATTATTTTTCACTAGGATTGTTACAGTTTTAAAAATGTAATCTTTTTTTATGGATTTTCATTGTCGAAGACTGAATGTCTGTGTCTGGGACAAAACATAACATTTATGCATTAAAACATTGTTTGAAAAGGACAATAAATGACAAAAGCATTGTAAAAAAGATTTCATGAGTCTTAAATGTGACCTTCACATAGAAAAGAGATCAATTCTGTTAGTGTTAATAAAAATCAACCCATGGCTAATAAAAGCGCCTGAAGTTCAATTTCAACGATTTTTCATCTTTTTATGACTTTTTCCTGAGATGGCACATAATGGCATTCCTTAAGTCTTTAATGGCACATAGCATTTTATCATTGCGGTCTGCATTACATGATGTATTGTGAGCAGTATATACCAACTGGATGTGCATCAAGCAGGCTTGTCTGGGCTGAATTTGAATTGAGACTGGAGAGCATTTAAACTGCGGCTCTGAATCACGATTGAGTCATTGTGAGCTAACTGGAGTGCTTTCATGTAGACCCTGATTGGGATCACGCCGGGTGACCAGCGGATTCCCTGAAACAGTGAGGAAAATGCAGCCAACACATAAGCAAACCATTTCTCAAAGCCATGACTGTCATCATACGAAAAGGGAGAGCTGAAAGAAAACCAGCGATTTAGAAATATCCAGGCTTTACGGCTAAATGTTTGTGTTCCTGTGGATACTCTGGACGTGGTTATGACCTCATTATGTCATATGAATGATGCATGTCTCTCAGCGACTTCTCTATTAACAGGAGAGGAACTAAGGATATCGTCATTCATTTTCTTCCAGCGGAGTAACTCGGTAAAACTCAGCATGCACACTTCCTTGGTATGAGTGACTAAGCCAAACGTGGTGACAGATGCTGAACTAAATTCATGTTCTCAACAGCAACACATTGATTACCAATAACACATTTGGATTTCATATGGAGAACACGTCACATGAATCACAGATATAGATCATGTGAATGCTGAAAGCTTAAAAACAGGTTTGTATATTTCTCTGATGGCTGTTTGATTATAAGTATTTTTCCAACAATCCGACAGTGATGTACAAGGGAGGTCAAATATGACCTACAACCGTTAAAATTTACAGCCAAACTCTGTCATTTAGCTTAATCTAAACATAAAATGAATCAATTACCGTCCCTTAGCCTCTTTACTGTAGCCGGGAATTTAGAGCTCATGGTGTGAGCAGAAAACCACATCTATGCTGAGGGTGGAAAACTCTTAGTACTAGTAAAACTAAATGGGTAAAAATCTTATAATGCCTCTCTTTTAAAATAATACATGGCTTGAAGTTTTTAAAGAAAGACTGTATTATTTTAGGTGCCCCTTTTCACCAGAAATTACAGTCCTGATAAAAAACAACTCATATTCTCAAACAATTTGTGTTGTGTTGTGCCAAAATGTAACCATGAGTAACATAACAGGACAGGTTTTACAATAACAGTCACAGAACAGTTCGTAACGACATTTGAAATAGATTTTAACAGTATTTTATTGATAAGAATGGAGTGTAGGTAGTAGGCGTAGTAGGTAACATTCTATTGTGTCACAATATACTGCAAAACAAAGATGCAAGTAACTGTATTGTGGATAATGACAGCATTAGAAAATTAAAGCTTAGACTGATTTAGTTTAGGCTTTTATTCACAACAGTGATCAATGTACACAAAGAGCGTATCAAATATGGTAAACCTGGAAGCACACACATTTGAGCTTCCATGTTTATAAATTATTGTTAAAATACATTATTTGTTCAAATACTGTTTAAATGCATGTAGTCAGGGACAGCGCAGTATTTCACCCAGTTCTTCCTCACCGTCTTCACTCAGGTCACACTTATTGGGCCTCATTCATGAAACACCAGCAGAATTAATTTTTGTGTAAATTGTAAAACGTTCTGTGTTCTTTTTTGGCAAACTGATGACACCGTATTTTGATGCACTGCCATAATAATTACAAGTTAATTTGCCCTTGCCCTCTTTTGGATTACTTTTTTTTGATAACTGTAAAGCACAGCACTCGTCACGGTCATTATTTACCCAGCTGTAAATAGAGGATGTGTGGGACAAATAGTGACCAACATCCTACTTGTACGACTGCCTACAACAATGGAGAAGTCACCATTACTGGTTACTGCTTTTTTATATTTAGCAAAATTCTTAAAAAATGAGTTTGGGTAGAGCGGAGGTAAACGCCCCCCTACTGTTTTTCCCAAAATAGCCACAAGATAATGTCAAGATACATTTTTATTGCATCTATGGACTATGTTGACAAGAGTGATGTAGACGCTTTCACCAAGAAGCTTACACTGGTGATGTACTGGAAAGAAAACTGATTTCACAGTAAATGATCAGCAGTAAGACAAAAAGTGTTTTAAAGATTGTTGTTTTTTAGAACATCACATTTATATATGATGTGAGAACAGTAGGGCCTGTAGATAGGGAGTACGTGTTATTTAATGAAAATATAATTATATTTCCAGAATGACATAATCCTTTTCTCAAACATATGCTATCACAAGCAAGCAAATGTGTTTAACATAATATTTATTTTTAGCTAAGCAGAATAATTAATATTTCTATTTTGGTGTCACCTTTGCATGTGGGGGAAGGACCAAGTCCATGCTTATTCAAGTCCATCCTTGACCAAATTGAACATTTGATTGAACAGTATTCTTTGTTTATCATACTGACTTAGAAGTATGAATTAAAAACCTATTTTAGCTATATTTTGTTTTTGTTTAAAGTATCACGAGAGCATCAGTTAAAGTATGAGAGATCAGCATCATATATCGAACCAAAATGTTATGTGTGTATAGTTACACCCCTTGAAAAAAGGGTTAATCTTGGCAAATTACTGCTTTGTTGCTGTTGCTGGCATGAGTGCAGCTTTCTGTTGAAACATACTCAGAATTACAGGGATTAGATACATGCTACTGCTGCAAGGTGAAATAGAAATAACCTCATTCATAGCAGATATAGACAGGTGGTGCTGGGGAGGCGAAGGGCTAAGGGAAATTTGGTAACACTTTACTTAAAGCCTGAATGTATAATGCCTTATAAAAGTAATTTTAATGCTTTAATTATGCCTTGTAATGCATGTTAAAATGCATTTTGTAATCTCATGAATTATTGTAACCACAGTTAAATCATTATAACAGTTCTCAATTCATTGTTACTCTATGCATTTGAAATTCGGTTACAATTATTTGAATCATTATGAATAATTACAATGCTTTATACCCTTTAATAATCCTTTATAATGCATTTTACATAAAGGCTTTAAGTAAAATATTACCAAAAATGTGTTAAAAGAGTTACAGAATGTGTTACAGAAGAGTTTCATGACTTCTCAGAAAGACACAAATGTGTGGACATTTTCACTTCTATCCTCGATGAAAGGAAGCCATAATCTGAGAGTTTGAAGGTAAATGGGTCATTGAGGATGAAGTGGCGGTGTGTGCCACTCAAGTAATATGAATTGTGTACTTTAGACCTTCAGTCAACAGCTGAGAATGTAATGAGATGTTCTGGACCACAGTCTGGCCCACTTTATCATATGTCACAACATAAAAATGACACTGAGGCCCCATACATCACCAGTCTATCCAAATAATGCCCTCACACATAAAGTGAGACAGTCTAATAGCAGGGGGTCAGGGAGGCTGTGCAAGCACTCTTTTGCAGTTTAAAATCCCATCACTGCTGTTTACTAACCCACCTTAGCAAATTTATCATGCTTCAGAGTAACTTGTTACACAATTCGATTCTTTTCAATACCTTTCTAGCGACCGAGAGCCCGATCATTCTCTGGCCTTGGGCAACATATTGGACATCTGAGGCTGATTCGTTTTATTTGTCAGTCTGACAGTCAACATAAAGCAGAGAAAGCAGCTGCATTTGAAGCTGAGCTCTAGAAAGAACAATACAAATTCACAAAGATCATAAAAAAGTGTGTTTGACAGGAAGCATGCGGAAAGTGTCATATTTTTGGCTTAGGCATCTTTTGACATTTCCAAATTCTTTATTGATGGATGACCCACAGACGGGACCCATGACTTTCGAACGCAGTGTTTGAGCACCATTGTATGCCATAACTTAAGCATGGTTGGCTGTATTGAATAGCATGTCCCTCTCCTCCTATTGCAACCAGATGTCACTGCATTTCAATTAAATTCAATGTCAGAACTATGTGTTTCATAAAAGTCGAGTTTCCCGAGCAGGTGCAGGATGATCAGAGTGTGGAACAATGCACTGGAGATATGTGATCTGTGTGGATCATTGATGACTGCAGACACAGCAGTCTCTGAGTCAACATCTCCACTGCAGACACACAGACATTCTCCACTGTTTGTTTCAAAACTTTCTGGGCATTTGATTTATATGCGGTGTGAATCACTGTTCCTCTGTGATGGACTGGCCATTCATTCAGGATATTTCTCTGCCTTTGGCCTGAGAAGATGGGATAGGCCGCAGCATCTCTATGTAGGCAAAGCTGTATTGAAACGTCTCTTTCTCATTTGAACATTTCAGTTATAAATTGACATTCTATAAAGATATGGATGTAAGACTGCAGCATTAATCTTCTATTTGGGGCTGCTAATAATTTTACCTTTGTGTAAAATAATTATATTTAATGTGCATTCTCATCTCATTCATTCAAATCTTAAATTAATATATTTTAAAAAGCATACTTGCAGATAATATAATGGTAATTAAATAAAAGGTCACTTTAAATCTACACTTTCATGACTGTTCTGTACTGTTAGATATTACATATTACATTTTAAATTAATATATTTTGAATGCAATACATTTCAACTTCATCATTACAAATGTGTAATTGCAAATATATTTTATATACATATTATACAAGTTTCAATAGATAATTACATTTAAGTACATTTTAGTTTACTATAAATCCCTGTGAGTATATTCAGAATAAGCAGTACAATTTAACCATTTTTCAAAGACAATAGCTGTAATCATAAAATTACATATCGGTATATTTAAGTCCGACTAACATGTAAGTGGATCAAAAAAGTCCCTCTAGACTTAAGATACTTGCATTTAATATACATATATTTATACTTTATACTGTATGCATATTAAAGGCACACATATAATATACATATAATATATTTTTCATTTCATTTAAATTAACATGCATTCATGTGTCTGAAAACAGTATATAAAGTTTGCACTTAAGTGCATTCACTTAAAGTACATTAGTTCCATAAGTACACTGTAAAAAGGATTTTTCGAAGATGAAATTAAAAAAGGTGTAATGTATAAATAAAAAAAAAGATTATTAGAGTATATTTTACAATAAAATACTATTTCAGTTTTTCTATTTCAGAATTCTAAATGTAATTTATTCCTTTACTTGTTATTTCAGAAATTTTGCCATTTCTGACTGAAAACAGCATCTATATATATTTGCTATATTTGCAAATATATGCTAAAATTTACTTATTTTTCACAAGGATAAGTAAAAGTAAAAAAAAGTAAAAAATAATAAATAATAAATAAAAACATTTATTTGTACTCTTTTAAATGTTATTCATTTGCAGCCATGCCCATGTTGTCAGCATCTGTTATTGAGTCGGTCTCTTCATCAGACCTATATCTGTAGCTTGTTTGTGACTTTGTCCCATGATGACCCTCTTCTTCATGACAGATCATACCTGGAATAAATCAAGTCAATGAAAATTCCATTATGCTCTTACACCAATGCCCTATAACTCAATAAGCAAATGTGAGCCGTGCCCTTGCTGTTCTGGGGGAAAGGCACGTGGGCGCAGCTTGTTGTAAGTGATGTACACTCACACATGGATGCATACAAATGGGTAATTGTGATTGCTGTAGGCAATGTCACCAAGGACTATCAGCTCTCCACCTCCTTGCTGAAAATATTACACACACACACACACAAAAAAAAACATTAATGAAGAAAAAAATGGCCAGGCAGTTATTTTATCCCACACTCTTTCACACATGCACAAAACCTCCCACTGGTGAAGTGGAAATAAAGCACACTCATGTAACAAACGGAAAGCACAATAAATTACCGGCATTATTCCAGAGTGAAGCATTCACTTGCTCATACATAATATGGGATTATCATTTCCAATCCATAAATCATTCCAGTGGAGTCATTTGGGGAGCTAGACCCATCCAATCAGACAGGGATCTCTGCCAAAAGCTGTGGATTAAAATCTGCGGCTGGTAATCCATTCAAGAACACTTCAGCAGAAGTGCCACTGTACATTGATTGCTTGTGCATTCCTGATGTCATACCGACCATACACGATAATCATGTTGGGAGCACATGCAGCTGTCTGAATCAAAAACCAAAGGAAATTATTGGATTTTTTCTGCATTCAACATTAGCAAGTGCATTTTCTTTTTGCCACCTCACTTTGACCTCCAGTCCATTGTTGTCTTTGATCAGTGATCTCAAAGTATGGGGCTTAGGGAAGTCCTATCTGGAGGTAATTATGAGGGTCTCACTGGAGACTTCCCTTGATTTCAAATCTTTCACTTTCTTACATTCAAATCACACTGACAATACATGCAAGAATCAATGAGGGTTGTCTGCATTTCCCTAATTTACTTGAATAGGTTTTCTACCATTTGAAAGTTTGAGGTCAGTATATATACATATATACATATTTACCTTTTTGGAAATAAATACATTAATTTATTCAGTACAGATGCACTAAATTGTTCAACAGTTACAGTAAAGACTTTTGAAGTTTTTATTCTTCCAAAAATCTTGAAAAAAATTATCACGGTTTAGATAAAATTATTAAGCAGCTCAACTGTTTTCAACATTGATGATAATAAGTGTTTCTTGAGCAGCAAATCATGATATTAGAATGATGTCTAAAGGATCACGTGACACTGAAGACTGGAGTAATGATGCTGAAAATTCAGCATTGCATCACGTGAATAAGTTACATTATCCTTTCATCCCTATTTTGTATGGATTAAAAAGTTATATATGTTTTGAACAATATGAGATTTCATATTTCAAAGTGGTATCTATTTATTTTTGGATATTTTAACACATTTTGGACTGTTTACACAAATTATAATATAATAACATAATGATGGATGCCTGTACAAAATAATCATTTTCAGCCAGGAGTTTAACTTCATATTATTAAAAAATGCAGTTGTCAATCTGGTCGCCAATGGATGGCTTGAAAAACAAAACAAAACAAAACCAACCAACCAACCAACCAACCAAACAAACAAACAAACAAACAAACAAACAAACAAACAAACAAATAAATAAATAAACAAACAAAAAAACAAATACCCCCCCACAAAACACAGAACCAATGTTAAAAACAAAAATGTATGATAATTAAAACAAAACTGAGAACAACTGTTCAAAACACAAGACAATACAAAACCTAGAACCACTGTTCAAAAAAAACAAAACTTAGAAGCACAGATCAAAACAAAACAAAACTTAGAAGCACAGATCAAAACAAAACACAAAACAAAACTGAGAACCACTTTTTAAAACAAAACAAAAGATAAATTAAAACCAAGAACCGCTGTTCATAAAAAAACAAAAAAACAAAAACACAAAACAAAACTGAGAACCACTTTTTAAAACAAAACAAAACAAAACAAAACAAAACATAAATTAAAACCAAGAACTGCTGTTCATAAAAAACAAAAACACAAAACTGAGAACCACTATTGTCAAAAACAAAACACAAAACAGAACTGGGAACCACTGTTAAAAAAAAAAAAATAAAAAAAAAATAAAAAAATAAAAAAAAAATAAATAAAAACCACAAAAACAAGACCAGGCAAGACAAAACAAGACAAAACAAAACGGAGGACCACAGTTCAAAACAAAACACTGAAGACAAACCAAAAACCAAAACAAAATCAATAACCACTATGTTGGAGGAAGCAAGAAGTGCAGGGCTCTAGAGTGTGACGAATTTGGTCGCACGTGCAACCTAATTTCTCAAGGGTGCACTAAAAAAAAAATCTGAGGGCGCAACAGTGCGACCAGCCGTTCGAGAAAAAAAAAAGTATCTGCGACTTTGAGTCTCCCTGTGGTTTAACAACAGACATTAGGCTCATATCGTGGTCTAAACCAATCAGAGATAGTGAAGGGCGGACCCCAAACATTTGTCTATGATGCATTTTTGCTATTCCCAGAATAACCTCAGAAGCGAGATCGCGCTCACGTGGAGGATTGTTTATGTCAGATTAATTGCAGGGGGCTGCGATGCACCCAGCACAAGCCTCATTCTTAACTCTCCTACAGCCACCTGGTCCCATGGTTGTAGTATTCTTACGTTTGGCTCAACCAATCATATGTCAGAAGCAACATAGTCTCTGTTCCTATTGGCTGTATTCACTGTCAGTCTAGGTAATGCAAATTAGTCAGTTGGGGGTTGTGTTTATCGCTACTGAGGAGTTAGTTAGCACTCATGTTGCGTAGCTGAACAGTGTTAATAAAAGCTATGTTAAAGCTGATTATGCGTGCATTCAGTGCCTTCATATACACGTTATCGTAGAGATAACACGACATGGTGTCAGAGTGAACGGATGATATACAGAAAAGATGGATACTGCCGGAGTTCCAATGCCCACGATGAACTGGGAAGCAACTAATCTGCCCGACGCATGGCGCAAATTTCAACAGCACGCAGAGTTAATGTTCAGCGGACCCCTAAAGAAAAAGGGTGAGGATGAAAAATGTAGTTATCTTCTCCTATGGGTCGGAGAAAAGGGCCGAGACATTTTCAATACATGGACGCTGTCTGCAGACGAAGCAAAGATCTTAAAGTCGTATTACGACCGCTTCACAACATATGTTGAGCCCAAAGCGAATGTGATATTTGCACATTATAAATTCCATGAAAAGGTTCAGGGAGAGCGCGAGCCCTTCGAGCAGTTTGTGACGGATCTACGTCTACTTATCAAAGACTGTAGCTATGCAAATAGTGACGAGATGATCCGGGATCGCATTGTGTTCGGGATACATTCGCCAAAAGTGAGAGAGAAACTTTTGAATGTGGGCTCCGAATTAACGCTAGAAAAAGCGATAGACGTCGCTAGATCTCATGAGTTGGCTCAAGCACAGTTAAAAACCATCGCAAGCAGCATGAGTACATCACGTGAACATGCAGTGCACGCAATCTCCGGCCACACATCAAAAGGCTCAGGTTCAAAGCAACGTAACGCCAAGTATACAAAGAGATACAGCGACAGTCCGCAGACTAGAAATGCTCCTTCAGTGTACCCCAAAGGATGCGGCTACTGTGGAAACAAGCGTCATGTTGATCGCTCTCACTGTCCTGCAAAAGGAAAGGTGTGCAAAGTATGTGGTAAATTAAACCATTTTGCAAAAGTACGTCGCTCAAACTGTGAGAAAACTGTTCATGCAATAAGTCAAGAAGGTTCAGACCAGCTTGAGGAGTGTGATGAGCTGTTTATTGACTCAGTGACGCAGAGCAAACAGAGCTCAGATATGGAACAGGCATTTGTGAACATTAAAATAGGTCCAAAACAGCATGAAATCAAATTCAAGCTGGACACGGGATCCTCAGCTAACGTCATACCCCTGTACGAGTACACCAAATTGGACATGCAGTGTACATTGCAGCAGACATCTCGTCCCCTGTATGGTTATGGTGGTGAACGCCTGGTGTTAAAAGGCAAATGCAACCTGAAATGCAAGCACAAAGACATTGAGATGGTTATGACATTTTATGTAGTCGATACAAATGCGCCTCCTGTCCTAGGGCTAAAAGGATGCATAGACTTTGGCCTCATTAAGATGGTACTGTCAGTTACAGAAACACAGACGGAGGTGCCAGTCTTGGAGGAGTTTGCAGATGTTTTCAAGGGGATTGGACTGTTTCCGGGTGAGTGTACCATACACTTGGACCCGCATGCAACCCCAGTAGTTCACCCACCCAGGCATATTCCTCTTGCATTACGCAGCCGTCTTAAAGAGGAGTTGGAGAGCATGGAAAGGCAGGGTGTTATCGTTAAAGTCACAGAGCCAACCGAATGGGTTAACTCCATGGTTGTGGCCGAAAAACCACGCACAGGTCAGCTGAGGGTGTGTCTGGACCCGAGGAACCTTAACAAGGCCATTAAACGACCTCACTACCCATTACCTACTCTTGAAGATTTAACACCCAAGCTCGCTGGTGCCCAATATTTTAGTGTCCTGGATGCTAGATCGGGTTATTGGGCCATTAAGCTCACTGAGGAATCGTCAAGATTAACTACTTTCAACACGGTTTTTGGGCGTTACCGTTTTTTACGCCTCCCCTTCGGACTGATTTCAGCACAAGACGAGTTCCAGCGAAAGATTGACGAAACGTATGAAGGTTTGAATGGGGTCATGGCCATAGTCAACGACATTCTCATTTATGGACAGACCAAAGCCGAGCATGATGAAAACCTCCATGTTATGCTTCAGCGTTCAAGAGAGAGAGGAGTCAAGCTCAATCCAGGAAAAAGCGTGATCTGTGCTACAGAGGTGAGCTATTTTGGGCATCTACTCACTGCTGAAGGGGTAAAGCCGGACCCGGCCAAAGTCGCTGCTGTGAGAGACATGGAACCGCCTAAAGACAAAGGAGAACTCGAGACAGTGCTAGGTATGATCAATTACCTCTCCAAATTTGCACCTGGCCTTTCCGATGTCAACGCACCACTGCGACAGCTCCTTAAGGAGTCAAGTGAGTTTGTTTGGGATGTCCAACACGACAAAGCTTTCAAGAAGATGAAAGAGCTACTCACATGTGAACCAGGCCCAGTCTTAGCCTATTTTGATCCTCACAAAGAGCTCAGACTACAGGTCGATGCCTCCAAGTACGGGCTCGGGGCAGTACTGATGCAGGATGGAAGACCTATAGCATACTCATCAAAGTCCCTTTCTGAGAGCGAAATTAATTATGCTCAAATAGAGAAAGAACTCTTTGCTATACTGTTTGGTTGTAAGCGTTTCCATCAGTATATCTATGGCCGCCAAGTTGTTGTCGAGAGTGACCACAAGCCCCTTGAGTCAATAATGCGGAAGCCTCTGGCATCAGTTCCCCCAAGGCTTCAGAGGATGATCCTTCAGCTCCAGAAGTACAACTTCACCATTATACATCGACCAGGCAAGGACATCCCTGTCGCAGACACGTTATCCAGAAAGTCATTGTCTGACCAGGATACGAGCCTCAGTGAGGGAATGGATATTCAGGTGCACACAGTGTACAGCAGCCTTCCTGTCAGTGACTCAAAATTGGAGGAAATCAGAGCTCAAACTGAAAAAGACCAGCAGTTTCAGATACTGAAAGGAGTCATACAAAGAGGCTGGCCTGAGGAGAAAAGAAAGTGTCCCTTGAGTGTGTCTGAATTCTGGAACCACCGTGATGAGCTTTCATACCTGCATGGAATAATCTTCAAAGGTGAGAAGATTATCGTTCCCAGAAGCCTTCGTCCAGACATGCTGTCACGCATACATGCCAGTCACCTGGGCATCGAGAAGAGCAAGCAGAGGGCCCGTGACATCATGTTCTGGCCTGGGATGGGAAAAGAAATTGAGAACATCATCAGCAAGTGCTCGATCTGCCTCACGTATCGCCCCTCCAACACCAAAGAGCCCATGATCAGTCACAAAATCCCAGATAGGCCATGGCAAGTAGTGGCTACTGATTTGTTCACCTGGAACAACGAGGACTATCTTGTGACAGTTGACTATTACAGCAGATATTTTGAGCTGGACAAGCTCCACAGTACAACCTCTGCTGCTGTGATAAGTAAACTAAAGGCTTCTTTTGCACGGCACGGCATCCCAGAAGCTGTCATCTCAGACAACGGCCCCCAGTACAGCTCTGGTGAGTTTGAATCATTTGCAAGAACATGGGAATTTACACATACTACCACAAGCCCATATCACCCACAAAGTAATGGGCTGGCAGAGAAATCTGTGCACACTGCGAAGATGTTGCTGGAAAAAGCTAAAGCTGACAAAAGTGACCCATACCTTAGTCTCCTGGAGTATCGCAACAGCCCTGTTGATGAATTCAAGTCCCCAGCCCAGCTGTTAATGAGTCGCCGTCTGCGGTCAACATTACCCAATACCAATCAACAACTCATGCCAAAGGCTGTCAGCTCTAAAGATGTCAGAGCAAAGAGGCTGCACAAGCAACAACACCAAAAGAGCTACTATGACAGATCGGCAAGACCTTTGTCTCAGCTTGAGGATGGACAGGCAGTTAGAGTGCAGGAGCGAGGATATTGGAAGCCAGCTGTTATCGTCAAAGCAGCCAACACGGAGAGATCTTATCATCTGCGTACTGCTGATGGACATGAGTATCGACGAAACAGACGCCACCTCCTGGACACAAAAGAATCTCAAATTGACAGTCCTGACGTTCCAGTCAGGCATGAAGGTGCAGAACTATGTGCAACACCAACCAACAGTAGACCACACAACGACACTATACACACACCTAACCACACTGATGAGCTGCCCAATTGCACCACTTACAGAACCAGATATGGACGACAGATAAAGCCCAGAGTCGTTCTGGACCTGTGATTGTACAAGGGTGTAGGCGGATCGCTGCCCTTTCAAATAGAAAATGCAATGTTCAATGCATTCTAAATGTTCAATGCATTCTAAATGTTCAATGCAGTTTAGATTCATGTGTATGTGACAATCTAAGGCTATGTGAATATACACAGCATATTTGCACTTCAGTCTAATAGTGTATTAGCATACTAATTGTGCATATAATTTTGAAAACTGAATTACTTTCTTTACTTAATATGTTATGCAGTATTTCTACTTTGTCAATTATTTTAAAAGAAAGGGGATGTAGTATTCTTACGTTTGGCTCAACCAATCATATGTCAGAAGCAACATAGTCTCTGTTCCTATTGGCTGTATTCACTGTCAGTCTAGGTAATGCAAATTAGTCAGTTGGGGGTTGTGTTTATCGCTACTGAGGAGTTAGTTAGCACTCATGTTGCGTAGCTGAACAGTGTTAATAAAAGCTATGTTAAAGCTGATTATGCGTGCATTCAGTGCCTTCATATACACGTTATCGTAGAGATAACACGACAATGGTTATATAAAAAAAAATAAAAAAAAAATAAAAATAAAATTAAGCTCAGATGAGCTTTATTTGTCACACACTTGGAGCAGTGGGCAGCCGACTGTGCAGCGCCCGGGGAGCAGTCGTGGACCTCCTACCGGAGCCGGGATTCGCTGTTGGTTCAGCTCACACCTCATGAGTCCAGCGCAGCCATGAGAGCTCCAGCAAGGTCAGCCAGATACATCTGCCCCAAAGCTGGATGCCAGACTGCAAATAGGTATGGTCCATTGTTCCAAATGGAAAAAGAGAAAACAATTATTTTATTTTCATGCAATAGGACAATGAGGTAAATGTTTGGCTTTCGATTATGGAAAACAAGAGCAGAATCAAACCTACTTCAGGTTTAATATGTAAAGAAGAGCTTTTCCATGATGAATACTATTAAATTGGCAAGTATTGCTACAGTGCTTTAAAGGTATCCACAGTTCTTCTGATTAAAATATCAAATGGCTCATTTAAGCTTCCGGGCTCAACATTTGGTATGAATTCTTATTTTAGAGTCATACTTATTAGACAAACATTGTGCTTCAGTACACCTGGGTCAATGACGTGACACTCATTTTCTGTCCAAACTATTATTTAAATCAGCAATCAAATGTGACTCAAATACACATCATTTATGATGGACATGTTTACATTTCTGAATTAGAGAAAGGAAAATGTGCACCAGGTTTGGCAGTAGTTACATTTTGACCAGGGCAAAGAAAAAAAAGTGGTAAAAATATGTCACATTACCTACATTAGTTAATATATAATATAATACTAATATTTTTACAATCAAAAAGTCCATCTGTTAATAATAACATGTGAACTAACTTGAACAAACAATGAACAATTATATTTTTACTAACATTAACAAAGATGAAAAAAAATGCTTTAAAATATATAGTTCATTCACTCTAAAAATGCTGGGTAAATATCGGACAGAACACGTGCTGGGTTGTTTTCAACCAACAGTTGGGTTAAATGTTTAATCCAACCTTCTGGGCAGTAACCCAACCGCTGGGTAAAAACAACCCGATTGCTGGGTCTGCTATATTTTACCCAGCACTGGATTGTATTTAACCCAGCATTTTTTAGAGTGTTGTTAGTCTATGTTAGCTAATGCTAACTTTCAAAAAAAACTTTCAAAGCTAATTTTCAAAACTCTCGACACAAAACTCAAAACAGTCATTGGCTGTCCAATGTTCAAAACTTTGCATATTGCGTTCATATCTTTAGAGAAGCCTTGCATTGGTTCAAAATACTAATTTATTATGAAATATAATAGGAACATTACTTTAGATAACCCACATGCAATATACCCATAGTTTCACTGTTTAGCTGTTAGTACAATAATTAAATATAGTTGTTCAAAACATATAATACAGGTTTCATTATTGTTCTCCGCATCCATACATTATTGTAATAGACTAGAGAGAAAAGTACAGACACTGGAATCAATCAAAATGTCAAAATTATTGATGAAATAATCAACTCGCAACAGGTAAAAAAACAACAACAAAAAAAACCCAACATTATATAAGAAAAGAAAAGAAGATAAAACTACAGTAGGCCTACAGTAAAATGTCAACTAGAGTGTCCCTTACTGCACTTCTGTGTTTTTTATCAACCCTGTCTTGTGGGTTTGGCCACAGGTTCTCATCCACATCATAATGGATAATAGATTTCATTAGCTAAAGATCTTGCAATAATTATTCTGGTATGGCAAATAGGGGCGTGACATTGGACATTGCAGGCATCATCTATGGCCTGGAGAAGAGGGACTTGTTTGTGAGGGAGGTCTATTGTGAACCTTCCACCTCCATGTGGAGAACAACTCTTCAGTCAGGTTACAGTAAGGGAAGGGGAGTATGGGGTAAATACAAGGTGATAAACTGTGGCTGGGCCTGAAACCGTGATTGCTCTCAGTGTTGTCGCTAGGAATTCTGGGCCCATTGCACTGATGTTGCTATGGGGTCCCATCAACATCACATTCAGTGGGGGAGGGGGACATCGTTCTGGGTCCCTCTCAATCACTGGGCTCTCAAACTCTCCTCCATCTCTTTGCATGCCTCATCCAAAAATATGAATGGTTTTTTTCAGCTTCCAGCTCTATCCCCCTCTAAAAAGATATTTACTGTGGGGAAAACAAATACTGATAACAATGATATAGAATATTGGGGATTTGTTTTCTCTCCCAACAACAGGCATCTTGAACTGATCATACCTAAACATACTCAGTCCTCAGTTGCTTCACTTTCATAATCTAAACATGTAACATTGTTCATCATTTTCCATTAAACTATGCTTCAAGAGTAATGCAACCGTTACATAGCATTTTGAGCAGTTGTATCAATTGATAGTTAGATCATTTTAATGAAATGAATAGACACTAAATTCAGATGGAACGTGAGAGCTGCATTTTGAAATAGTAATACTTTGATGTTAAGTTGTGTTATTTTGAACCTCTGATTTTAGTTCAATGAACAAAAGATCTCTGGCTCATGTGTATTGTATCCAAGCATTTGGAAAAAGTGTTAGGTGTTTTGAAGGCTCTGTTATTAGTGCAAAATGATTGTAAAAAAACTATATAAAAGAAGAAGAAGAAAAGCAAACAAAACAGAACAACAGTAAAAAAAAACAGTATTTAAAAAAAACAACTGTTTCATATGTAAAATATAGAATATTTTAATTTCCTTTATAGACAAAAAACTAACAAGAGGCTAAAAGCCACAAGCAAACAAAACAAAACAAAACAACAACAAAAAATGCAGACTGCTTTATATGTATAGAATATTTTCATTGTAATTATAGACAAAATACTAAAAAACATAATTTATTTTTCTAAATCATTATTATTATTTTAAATTAACGATAAAGCTATACATGTATTCAAGGAATATATTAAACCAGCATGAATAAAAATATACATTTTCATCACTTGGCACATAACTTAAGAGATATACAGCCCATATTTAGATTTACACACAGACACTACATTTCATGTTATTTTTTTTTATACAATATTCCAAATGATGTCATCACTCATCAGAGTTCCTTGTATGTATGGGAATAATAATCTTGCAAAGCTGGGGGAAAGTCAGTGTGTTTGTCACACTGTCAGAAGCCTGGAGGATGTATTAGGCCAGTGGCAGTGCAAGGTCAGCGTCCCCTGCATCACATGTGCACATGTACCAGTTTCCTCATGCAGGGGCCAGAACTGGGGGCCTCCAGAGGCAGGCCTGAGCACAGATGCTTTAGCTGATGTCACTGCTGTCCACGCATGAGTGGATGCAAGGTTAAGAGGTGGTGCTTTGCTTTTCCCGTTGCTGGGAGAGAAAGATGCAGAACGGACAATGCTGCTGACAGTGATGGCACAGCAAATGGAGGAGTGGGAGACAGACTGAAGCTCACCAGAAAAAAAGCCATTCGCTAACCACTTTTGGATGTGTGTCATTGTAAAAAGTTTGAAGACATTATCTGAAGTAATAAAGAAAAAAAAAGAAAAATCCCACAAGGCTATTGGCTCAAACAGTAATTTCAATTGTTTGATAATCCCTGAATGTGCAGGTTTGGTTTTGTGCTTACAGTATTGTTTTGGGAAAATTGAGTATCATTTGAGGAAAATATTAAATGTAACTTTTTTTGTATTAATTAAAGTGAACACTCTCAGAAAAGGGTACAAAATCTGGGTGGAAACTTTTCAAAAGATATGCACCATTTAGGTAAATAAGGTACATAGGTGTTTCTTTTGAAATGGTTCCACTTCAGTGACTTGGATTGAACTTACATTCAGTCATAGAACTTAATTCAGACTGTAAAAAAGAGATGCAAAAACAAAATATATTAACAACAAATAATTATCAAACATGCAACTAAGAAAAAAGAAGTCTTTAAAAAGATTGTGAAATACATTTATTTGAAATCATCAGCATTAATGTGGAACAGTGTTATGGTTTACCACATAAAATGGATTTAAATAATAATAATAATAAGAACAGACAATGGAAACTTTAATATAGAATGTGCAGTCAGTGCTTTTTTTACAGCAGCTGGTGGTAAATCCAATTAGAACCATGAACTATCGGTTTTACACAACAACTTACAAAAAAAACAATGTGGGTGAGGTGATAAAACGGACCATATATAACTTACAAAAAAGTGTTCATAGCGCCCTACACAGAAGATCTGTGCTGAGATTCCCTGTGCTTGAAAATGTTGGTATGATTATTCTTTATTTTCTCTTCTTTTAATTTGTAGAACTATATAGAAGCCAGTCTGGAAACAAAGTTGTACTGCATTTGGCCAACAGAGGGTGATCTAATAGCATAGATGTTGCTTCTTTCATTTAGAACAATCATGTCAAAATAAAAAGCAGACTGAGAGTGAGAGCAGTCATTGAGTTTGAGTTTCATTCATTTTACACAAGGCGTACACAAAGTGACTTATAAAGTCACAAACAAATCCCACCCCCCACAAAAGAAAAAAAAGAGAAAATACAAAGCAAAAAAATAAGTACTATTAACTGATGTATATATGTATAGAACATTTTAATGCATTTATAGACAACAGATAAGAAACGAGACTAAAAACCACAACAAGAAAGCAAACAAAACAAATAAGTATTAATTAAAAACTTTACATGCATTGAAAGTTTTCACTGCATTCATAGACAAACTATAAAGAGACTGAAAACAACAAACAAGCCAAAAAAGCTGTTTTTAAACTACTTTGTATCTATAGAATGTATAGTTCAAAAACAAGCAAGTAAACAGAACAGAAAAAATAAATATTTGGTTTATTTTTTTTAAACTGCTAGATTATTTTCAAAAGACTAAAAGAGACTAAAAACCCATAAGCAAGCAAGCAAACAAAACAGAACAGGACAACAACAAATAAGTATATATATATATTTTAGAACTGCCAGAATATTTTAATTGCATTCATAGACGAAAGACTAAAAAGAAACTAAAATAGCAAAAACAAAAAACAGAACAAAACAGATGAAAACCATATGTATTTTTTTAACTGCTATATATGTACAGTATAGAATATTTTCAGTGCATTCATAGACAAAAGACTAAAACGAGAATAAAAACCACAAACAAACAAGCAAATAAAACAAAACAGAATAAAAAACAAACACCCACCAACATATCAGAACAAAACAAAGCAAAAAAAAGGTAACTTAAAAAAGAAATTGCATTAGACAAAATATTAGAAGATTGTAATTAGATTCTTCATTGCAGCTGTTTTTAAGTATCTGCATTTGAATGAAGGACAATTGCGTTGAAATTCCATGGTGATTACTACCTTGACATCGTATATCATTTATGCTTCCTTTTTTTTCTTCTATTCTGAGCTCTTGCATTGGGCCATATTTTCTGTTGAAAGGTCTGCATGTGAAATTAATAGTCTTGGGTAAGAAAGAATAAGAATGATATGCTTTTTTTCAGTGAAATAGCCTTGAGCTCACACCATATCTATTCATTACTGCATCAAAGAGAGCTCTCCTCCACCAGCAAAAGTAAATAGTTGACTGGCCCGCTCCTTTGAAAAGAAGAATTGAATAATTTCTCCACTCACCTCTTTGATTTTATTTGATTTTTTTTGCCTGCTCCAGAACCTCTTACCCTGGTTTTCTCTCACAGTAATAGTGTCATTTTGTCTTTCTGAAATAGTATTCAGCAGGGGTCATATGTCTAGACTGGATTTTGATGAGGAAATTAATAAGACTTAGGGAATGCATTTGGTGGTCACCGACCGTTCTGATTTTGTCAAATAGCCTCTCATTTTCTTTAACGAGATATAATTTTAGATTACCACTTTGAGTGAGGCTACATTAGCAGACCTGAATTATTTCAATGCACTGGATAAAATATATGCTCGGATACTTTTGTTACAGGAAATATATTGCTGTCTCTAACATAACCTATTGTGTAAATCCACCTGAGTTTATGCATTGAACAGACGTCCATTCTCATGATTGCTTGCATCTTTAAGAATACGCTCACTTAATTTTTTCTCAAAAGAAGGTTGAGCACCGAACACCTGTGAAAATATCATAATTTTGTTGTTTGTTCAGAGCAAATTAATCATTAACATTTCCAAACACTGAAACTTGAATCACTACGAAAAAAACAGTTGATTTGGGAAATACGTGCAAATGTTGGGCATGTGTGACTGCAGAAGCAGTAATGTTGCATGAACAGTAAGGTCAGCACGCACATGCAGCCTGAGGAAAGTAAAGTCTTGTTGTTTGCGATCTGTGGCTGTAGTCTGTTAACTAGGTCATCACTGCTGAGTGTATATAATGGAGTCTGCTGCCTGTCTGAGAGCAGACAGAGGGACGAGAGGACACCTGACCACAACTGTCTTGCTCTCTAAGAGCACACAGGACAAAATGAGCCCAACTCAGTTATATTACAGCGCTGTCCGCAAAAGAACATTTCACAGAGATATGACTTATGAGCTCAGGAGACTTTAGTTTAGGTACATTTAAGTAGCCACTTTGTCTCAGATGTTTTGCCTAAGTCCTAAATATAAATATAATTGTTGTGATTGATGAAAGATACACTACTGTTCAAAAAATTGGGGATAACATTTTTTAAAATACATTTTAAACAAAATAGTTATATTCCAAATAAATGCTTTTCTTTCAAACTTCCTGTTCTTCAAATAATACTGAAAACATGTATCAAGTTTACATAAACATGTTAAGAAGCACAAATGTTTCTGACATTTATTGTATATAAACTTATTAGAATGATTTCTGAATGATCATGTGACACTGAAGACTAAAGTAATGATACTGAAAATGAAACTTTGTCATAACAGAAAAAAATTACATTTTAAAATATATTCAAATAACATCAACTTTTTTCTCTATTTTTATTTGTTTATTTATTTAATCAGGGACAATACACTTTAAATATACATAAAATCAACTCTGCCAGATTTAGGGGTGGATCAGTTTAATCTCAAAGACAGTTTGATATAAATAAATAAATAAAATAAATAAATACAATTAAATTAAACACATATACACATTTTAACACTAAAATCCCTATAAATGTTCACAGTTTTTATTTGACGTCAACCTCATTTTTATTTAATTTATTTACAGAAAAAACACAATTATTATTTTTTTTTTTTATAATATTTCACAATATTACCAAGAGACTCCTGCTGATGTCAAACTTTTAAATGTTACTGTATAGTTATGAATCAATGTGTATGTAAATGTAATTTTGAAGAATGTGATTGAAATGTTTCAAGTCATTTTTTCGAGTCATCCCAGTGTTTTGAAATGTTGTCATATCTGTGAACAGTTGTTGGGCTCTTCTGAAACGTCAGATGTGAGATGAAATCCCTGCGGTCTTTAACACAAGTCTCTATTTTCTTGCCATTGCATCTCACTGCTTTTGAGAAATTTTGAGATATTAAAGAGATTTAGTCAAGATCGAGTTTTAGTGTATTTACCGGATTCGGTTTGGAAAAAAGCAAAAGAAAAACAAACAACAACTAAGAAATAAATGACACATTTGACCTGTGAATTATAAGAAAATGTGAGTTTTGTGTCTCAAATAAATCCTTTTTAGTGAAGAAAATGTCTGTTTATCATGTTAATCTCTGTCTGTGTGATAATAGAGAAGCAACTACAGTAAGTTTTATTATAAATGCAGTGTGCTATAGCTTTGTCCTTTATCTCATTTTGTGATTCCTAAAAACAGCAGTGTAACATTCATGCGGGATCTCCAGCTCAGATATCTCATATTTAACGTGTAAAGGGACTTGTAACCTGAACTCTCTGCAGGAGAATAGCAGTGACTTGTCTTGTACAATCTTAAGTAAGGTAAGCCTGCGTGACTTTCATTACTGGCCCCCCGATTAAAGCTCTGCTCACATCGGATGGAAGATTAACCCTCAATCTGGATCCTGTGTGATGTCAAAAAATAGACAAATGTGACCGTCAGGATTAAACTGACTCTGGGCGAGAGAAAAGGAGAGAAGGGAAAAGGAAGTGGGAAAAAGAAACACAGAGCCTCTGTCATGAGCAGAGCTGCACAGCCAAGGACCAGAGAGCCACATGTCCAGTGGGTAAAAAACACAAAAAACACATTTTAACCCGCCTGTCACATTCAGGTCGGTTTTGTCCCAGAGTAAAATGTCCAAAATAAAAATGCCTTAAAGCAAAAACAAAGATAATACCATTGGCAAAGTGTTGTAATCAAGTAAGTATGACCATATTCCAGTAAATTACCCCAACACTGTGGTATTTCTCTCACAAAGGCTCTCTTCACCTCCTGTATTGTTTCGTGCAGCTGAGAGAGGGACATCTCTATGCCAGGCGTGATAATAACACCACACAGCTGCCTGTGTTCACAACAAATTTAATGGCCTCCTTCCCTGACTAATGAGCATAGCTGTCTTAGGAGCATGGACATTAAGATGTTGTAATTTTGGAGATAATTAGTTTGCTTGTCAGTTTTATGTCCTGTACCTCTGTGGCATCTAAACATGGCCTCGGAGCCGTTCTTTGTTGTTAAGCATGCAGGAATTTACAGTTTTATTTAATTAACAAAATCATTCTTTTAGTTTGATCAGTAGGTTACAAAGGTGCTAAAGGCACACCATAAGAAAAAAATTATATTCTCTGCACCTAAAATGCATAATTGCAGAATAAAATATGCTTGTATTGAACATTACTGGAGCAACAGATTTTGTGTAAAAATAATCATACGAGTTGTTTATTTAGTTTAAAATCGTATAAATATATGAGGTGGCTAGGGGGCCTTTTACCCCACACACATTTTTAGAAAATACAATAATTTGTTCAATAAATATGCTGTCATTTAAATATGTTAATATAGAAAAAAAATATTTTAAAATACAGAAACAAAATCATTTTAAAAAGTAAAGATTCTGAAAGCATTGAAGGAGATCCCATAATAATTGAATACAGATTTACAGGTAGTAACAACAAATTATATTTTATTTTATGAGATCATTAATATCATGTTTTTAAATATCATGGTTTCATGGTAAACTGTTGCTTTAATTATCTTCAACAAATATAAAAACCGTTAAGCAGACCTCAATTGTCTCAAAATATATGCATTCATTTTAACGATTCTCATTTTCTACTTAAATCTACAACATTTTAAAAAACATAAAATATTAGTAAGCACAGAATCAACTTTGTGCTGCTGTGTGTGATTGCGTGAAGGATCAGACAAATATACATGAGCATCTTGAAAAGCGGATGTTTTGGAAAGTCCCATGCCATGTTTTTGTGCCATAGTGGTCTAGAGGAAAATAAAGGCCCCTTTTACCCCAGGGTGCCTTTAGTCCTGTTGTACACTACTCATTACTTTCCATGAGTGTGATTGGTGGTGCGTCTACAAAGTCTTTATAAGTTTAGTTTGATTTGTGAAGGAATAAAGGTTATTCACATTAAATGTTAGACTTGATCACACTGTTAATGTTTACAGCATTTAAGGGTGCATGTTGAATATATATATATATATATATATATATATATATAAAAAGCCCTGAGCAACTTGAAATTGCTGAAAATGACTGGGAATTCCTCATCTTGCTGTTTCCAATAGGACTTCACAGTGCATCATAACATGAGAGACACATGGATAGTCACTGGGACAGCACAATCTAACCCAATGTCTTTTGGTGTGTCCCATACCCCTGCCAGCTGTCACAGAGGACGTCCACAAGTTTCTAGTTTCCTTTTCTAAACAATACTGTTCAATTACAGCAATTGCATTGACAGTACTTTATGAAATTGGTAAATGTAACTCTGATGGCTTTATTCTACAGGCCTCTTTTGCGTTCACTACTTCAATGCTAAACTTATCATTCATTATCATATATTATCGTTTCATTCAAAACCATCCACAATCTGGCTGAACCAGGCAGCTGCCTTTCTTCTTTTGATGGATTTCTGATTTAAAATTTGAACATTGAAGAGCTTGTCCCTTCTCAAAGCAGTCATTAGGCTTTAGTTTGTATACATTGGTATTTTATGTTGCTAGTGAGTTCTAAGGGGACATCCTAATTCAAGATATTTGATAGGACAAAAATGTATGATTTTTCTTTTTTCCGGCATGTTTTCTCTAGTACTCATCTAGTTTGGAAGCTTTGTGAACAGAAATGACACCAAAATTCAATATATGCACTCTCAGAAAAAAAAGAAAAAGCTGTCATTTCAAGCTGGGATGGTAACTATTCAAAATGTACATCTTTGTACTTAAAGGATCCATACTGGTACCTTAAATGTGCGTATCACTACTTAAAGTTTACATGTTACAGTTTTTCTTAACTGCTTACACACAAGATCTTTACTTGTCACACAATTTCTGAAACCTGACACTCAAACACCAAAACCACACACTAAATCTGCAAAACCATACACTAACTCTCAGCCTATGACTTTGATGTCTTTTTCATTCATACTGGACGCCAGAGGGCGCCCTCGCGCAGAAAATCCACATATTCAGTCACAGAAGTAGCGAACTCTTGATGCTCCAAGGATATGGACATGTAAACAGAAGATATAAACGTTTTGAATGATAAAATAAATACAATAAACACTCGACTACAACAATGTGTAGTTTATCTGTGTTATTCAAGCCATCTGTGGTATTTTCATAATAATTAAGTATATTTATAATCCATTGCTAATCGATGTATTAGTAGCCTATGGAGTAGTAGTAGCTTAGCTAGTTAATGGAAGGCTACCTGCTGCCTCAGAGCAAGTGTAATTACTGCATTCACGTGCTCCTCGGATGTTCTCATTTCCAGAGTTAAGTCGGAATGTGAAA
>QVTF01020856.1:0-68837 GCA_003573665.1 Oxygymnocypris stewartii | reverse complement strand
CTTTCTTTCTTTCTTTCTTCTTTCTTCTTTCTTTCTTTCTTTCTTTCACATTAGTCAATAAATCAATCAATAGGGAAATAAAAACACACACAAATGGTTAAACATATAACCATTTGACTGATTTTGAACAGGTACATTTGGGAACAGGTAAATCTGCGTTATATTTCCATGCACAAGCCTATAAATATCATTCGAACATAAATGCATGTGGTTCAACTTTCAAGTTAAAAATTAAACTTGGCAAATACTTTCTCAGTATGTGCAATTACTGTCTCTGATCTTAATGAAACTTACATTAATCCTCGTGCTTGTGGCAATCGAGGTTACACCTGAGCAGGAGTGCGCTCTCTTTCATTCAAAGGTGAGAAAACAACAGTGGATCTATTTCTATCTCAAAGTGGTGCTTAGCTAGAGGAGACGCTTGTCCTGATGGTTAGACAGCACACCTCCACTTAACCCTGCTAGGGACCTCCTGCCTACCTGGAAATGGGCTTCCGGTGGGGGAGGCCACACTGATTCCACTCACCCTATGAGGGCTTCTGTCGGCCTCTCGGGGTCTTATTCCACATCTTGTCCTACTGTGATGCACACATTGCATTCTCCAGCCCACATGACAGCACTAATGCATGCTGTACCTGCACTCTAAGAAAAAAGAGTTGCAAAAGCTGTCCCTGGTGCAGTACATTTTCTAAAGTTACACATTTGTACCTTATTTAAGGTGTGTTTTCATACCTTAGAGGTACATATTAATACCTAAAGTCTACATATTTGTATCAAAATGGTATTCAAAATGGTGTTCCTGTGCCTAGTGGGTAGAGCATTGGGTCAGCAGCGCAAAGGTTGTGGGTTCGATTCCCAGGGAACACACATACAGACAATAAAAAATGTATAACCTGAATGCACTGTAAATAGCTTTGGATAAAAGCGTCTGCTAAATGCATAAATGTATATATTAGTACCTTTTGAAAGGGTACTGCCACAGTGGGAGCTTTGTACAATTTTTTTCTGAGAATTTGCCAGACCTTCTTCCAGTCTTATATAATACCTAACCTATGTGGTTTGGGCCTGTGTCACAGCACTTATGAAAAGGAAAAAATGCTCCTGAAGAGTGCAGAAAATTATGACAGGGAGGAAATTACACAAGCCAAACTCAAACTCACGTTGTCTACATACGCACCAAGGCTTTACGCGTATGCAACGTGTGTCCTTTTCTCCTCTTGACTAACTCCTGTATTTGATCTAAATTTACAGACGAATGCACAGCTATGCCTGCCTTTCAAAAGCAAACCTCTATCGTGGGGTCCTCTCCACATGATCTCAAGCAAAAAGGCAAATCTGTTTGCGTTTAGCCCCAGATAGTGAGCCTTAGCGGGGGAAGCTCTTTCTCAAGCTCATCCTGAAGATAAGGCCTTTAGCACTCAAAGCTCAGGGACAAGATCACCCTGACTGAAACAACTTGAAAGGCAATTTTCCATACCTTTGCTCTTCAGTACATTCACTTCCTCTTCTTATCAATTGAACGCCCTCCCCTCTGTGAACTCCTCCTCTGAGATAAATGCCTCTCCAAGATGTTTGTATTCACTCAGTGACATAATGATGAAATATGAGGCTTCATTTAAATCCCCAAAACCAGCCTGGTTGGCACATGTTGTTTGTTGGCCTGTGTGATGAATTGTATTATTGTGCGGTGGCAGGCCTTGCTAGTGCTTTAATAAGATAATGCTTTGACTGTTTTTTATTAAAATACCTTGTTTTCTGATAGCTCCAGTTTCAAATATGCCTTTTATTAGATTTTATTTTGTTATATTGTGCCCTTGGGCTTTCTTTCAAAGCTGTACCGGAGAAAGGTAATTGTTTGATTTCACAGTTTAGGGAATAGCAATTGACCTATTTGGCTGATTTACATTTACTGTGACTAGAAGCACGTTAAACTGTGTTGATATTTCTACATGCCTGGTTTACAACTTTAATTTTCCTTAAATTATATTTGAATGGACTGGAATCACATAAATTCTCACAGGCTCCATTAAATGACTTGACACATTTCCTTTTGGTTGAGATTGTATTTTTCTCCTCTCTCCAAATAGCCAATAAACCTTGTTAAAACACAGCCATGTACATGATTTGCTTCATGTCAGTTAATTACTTGTGTCATTTGGGGGTGAAGCATTCTTATTGTAGAGGGCATCTGATTGGACAAAAGATGTGTAGTGCAAGATGTGTAATCAATTGTTCATCCATCCATCCATTTTTTTAATTATTATGAGCCACATCACTTCTTGAGTCTAGGGATAAACAAATATACTATATTATATAATATATTATAATTAATGATTTATGTTCATGTATGTTTAAATAATGGTAGTAATAATAATAATAATAAACAATAACATTAAAAGCTAAAAATGCTGGAAGCGAATTTAGGCATCATATTAAAATCTGTCTACACAGTACCATAATGCAGTTTATTGCAGTGACAGACATCAGTGGCCCTTTCCCTTGCGGCATTGGCTTGTCAAAGTGAAGGAGTGAGTGAATGAAGGAGGGGGATAGACAGAATGAGATTTTCAGTGGGATTTGGGCTCCTATATCCCTAGCCATCCCCCTGAGTCGTCGTCCTCCCTGTGTGTGGGGCAGTCACACCAGGGGATAGACGGATAGGAATAGATCTCTATGAATCACACACAGTGCAGCCCTGTCAATGTCACTGCCATCATTCCCCTGCGGACTTGAGCACTAACTAGGTTACCTTGGATCACTGATTCCACTCCCTTTTATGTTTCCTTTCCCCACACGTCTTACGTTCTCCATCAAGCTGTCTGGGGACTAATCAAAGTCGACAACCTTCCACCTCCCCACACCAAACCCAACACCCGGTGCGGCCGGCTCTGGCACGTGCAGGGACCGCAAAGTTCGGATTAGTATTTAAGTTCCATTGTGATTATTCTTATCTGCTATCAAATTAAAGCCGCGCAACATTTCACAATGGGCTTCCACCTATGAATATAGAGGAGTTTAGACAGCGAGAGGGTCCTTGGGGGGTGTTTGCACAAATAGGATATGAAAGCCCACGTTATCAGTGTGCCAATGTTTGCAGAGATAAGAAGCCAGACTGCTGCAAGCCTCCTGGAAGAAGAAAAAAACCATCTGCGAATGCGCCACATACAGCCTCACGTCACATATACGTATGCTATTCATCAAGGCTCAGTGACATGGGGAAATAAGCAGGGCTGACATTACTGCACGCCGAGGCGGCCGGATACTTGTACGCGTTGGGTTAGAGGGTCACGGGATTGGCTGCAAACAGATGTTGATGTCCCCCAGCTGTCGGAATCCGCCGTCATATTACTTTCGCAGTGCGATCTTTCTCCCTCTCTTCCTGTCCCGTCTCGCTCTTTCTGACTCCTCCGTAATTGCCTTGTCGAGAATTTGTGGTTCTTCATAAACCGGCTGTTGTCGGATGGCCCTTCCCATGGCCAGCCCTGGAAACAGATGTCCGAGTCACCGGCCTCCATTAGTCCGGCCCTTGCACGGGGATAACTCATTCCTCCAGACCAGCTTTCAGACATAAGGCATGCTCCTCGCATTCATCTGGCCTCAGAGCCAGAGAAGGAGTTTAAAAGAGAGATGGAGAGACAGACAGGGAGACGCTGGGTGTCTAATGACAGGGCACGGTGCCATGCTGTTTCTTTAGCTCACGCTCGTTCCTGTAAACTCCACCGCCAGTGCGCCTGCTTGCAGTGTCACTCCATTTTAGACACTCATTAAGGTTGTGTACGTCTCTCTCTCTCTCTCTCTGTCACTGTGCACAAGTCCGCAGTGGTTACCTGCCGAAGTTTTCCTACCATGAACATGATTTCATGCTTGTTCTTGGGCCAATTATTCATTGCATGCTGACATTTCGACAACACGTTTGGGGTACTTTTCCATCCTGCGGGCCTTAAGAGGAAGTATGCGATGATCAAACGCTGCAGTCCTAGAGAGAAGGACTAAAAAAACTGGTAAATGTTAGAGGTAATGGGCCTCATTTCTGAAGAAAATCTAATCCACCCACGTTTTCATCATAAATCTCCAGACATAATTATTTTCAAGGACTGTGAGCTTCTGTTCAGATTTATTAATCAATAAAAATACTCATATTAAAGCTGTAAGTGGTCTTTGGCTGTCTTCCGAAGCTTGTTTATTTGAAGATCACTGTTGCACGGACTGCAGCTCCTGGAGCCTTGGAGACATGTCTCGAATTGAATCGTGGGACAGTTGAATTGGTCGCTGTGGGGACCTTTTTTTGATAGTTTCACTCAATCAATGCTGAAGAGTGAGGCTTGTGGATATACCTAGCAGGAGTTTCACATAATCCCGACCTCACCCCTCCCCACGCCTGTGATTGGCTGAGAGGGGTCCCAGCTTGTTGTCTGAAGAGGCAGATTGCAGCAGATTGGTGCAGTGCTGCTGAGGCTGGCATGCTGATTCCAGGGACAGTGTGACTGGCAGCATGATCTAGCCCACAAGAGGACGTGACTCGCTGAGACGCTAATGAGAGCAGTGCACCTGTTAGCCATAGACAGTCCCCACAGGGGGTACAGAGAGAGTGAATGAGGGACAGAAAACCATCCAAATTCACCAGGCTCACCATTTGGAAGAGGAACAGCTCTGTGTGTTTTAGAGTTATTCAGGGGGTCTTGAAACACGATAGAGAAAGGAGTTTATAACTTTTTCTTCTACAGCTGAAAAGACTACTATAGAACAGGAAATCTCTCTGTCGTTCTGTTGTCTGTTGTGCTATTGTTCTATATATTATTATATTCTGTTATTCTGTATTGTGCTCCATTGTTCAACCTATCCATTTTTCCATCTATGTCGATCTATCTCCGTACACTCTGTACACATGCTGACGAAAAGAAGAATGCACTATAAGTTGCTTTGGATAAAAGCATCTGATAAATGTAAATCTATCTGTCCGTCCATCTGTTCTTCCATCTGTCCGTATCATTCTTTTCGTTGTGTTGTTCTATAATTCTATTGTTCCGTCTTGCCATCCATTGTTCTACCTATCCATCCATCATCCATCAATCCATCTACCTTGTCTTATTATTCTTTATATCTTTATAAACTTTCAAAAATCACAGCTTTTAATTATAATTTTTTCTAAACTCAGACAAGGCGAAAATTCAAAGCTTGTGTTGGTAAGCTTTCTTCCTTTGTTTGCTTGTTTTATGATTTATATGAGGTTTCAAATAAATTTTACGTTTGAAGTATGCACTTTTATTTTAATTCTACTTTTGGATTTAAATTTAATTTAATTGAAATTCTGTATCCTGTTTGCTACTTCAATTCCAATCCAAATTCAGGAAATTAGCTAAACTGTGGCGCTAGCAACTCCGTCTTCGTTCATGTAGGTTTGATTCTCATTGAATGCATGGCAAAAATAACTCTGAATGCAGTGGAGTCTGCTTTCAATAAATCCAAATGAATAAATGAAATGTAAATGAAATGTGCTCATACTAGTTGTAGAGGAATGCCATAAATGTGAGGTGTTGCGCTGGAGCTCATGAAGAATGCATGCACATGTTGATGAATGTAGTCTATTGTACAGCAACGGATTCCACCAATCTGTCTATTTCCCAGTTACCAAAAGTCATAAATAATAAAAATGTTTTTCATTGTGGAGTTTCCATATGACTTTTTATGAATATGGATAAGGCAATGCTATATTCACTGTCACTTGTTATTTATCTCTCGTTGGAGTGGTGTGAATCGCCACAGATAATCTCGGCTGTACGCTTGGTGCGAATTAAGCCCATAGGCCCCCTCCTTGTACCCTCCCTGTGCTTTCCCACAATCCAATCTTAACAGCCTGACTGATGTAGACGATAAGCTGGAAAACCAGGGTCTCGGCCAATCTCCCCCGGCCCCCTGCCCTGTTCAAGCCAGCGGCAGAAATCATATCATCTGTAACCTGTGAGAAAACCTGCCAGGACACTATGGGATCTTTTATTAGCCATCTGACCTGTGCGTGCATGTGTGTGTGTGTGTGTGTGTGTATGTGTTTGTGTAAATCACCCTCACTCATGCCCTCAGATCTTGTCTGTCATCTAACGCAACCTTGCAGACAAGTTTCTGTACAACAGCTTTATGTTCAACTTTGTTTTTCAAGTAGCTTACTGATAGAGTCACATAATGGCGTGTCTAAAACAGTGGTTTCAGTACAGCACTGATTCTTTGTCCTTAAATCACATGTTTTGTCTTTTTCTCTCACTCTGTAGTACATCATTGAATAAATGAGTCAATTAACATTGCTGGTGGCTCACTTTCTCGCTGGGGATTTGAAGGAAAGCGCTTTGAGGAAGCTGGCAGATGGACAGGTGGTATTGTTGGAGATCATATCTCTCTCTATTACCCGCTTGTGATATCAACTCCTGTGTACCTCTTACAGACACCAGTGGGAGTCTGTGTAATGTGAAATAGGAAATGTCATTTTATGATGTTACTGTATATATACCGAAAGGATCACACCGGTCTGCGCAGATTTAAAGCTCACTGTGATCGATATGATTGGCCAAACAAGCATCTGGCTATATCAGTGATATTTTGAAAGATGCTGGGAATATGTTGACAGTTTCCGCTGCAGATTTATCTATCATGTACCGGAGTGACAGGTATGTACATCCCCCTGATAGTGATACAGTGAGGCAATCAAACAACTATTGCTCCACCCTCGTTTCCATCATTCTCTCCTACACACACATATAGATCCAAGCACGCTTTGATGTATATGTGTGTTACTTCAACTATGGACACTTTTAGTCTTGTAGACTTTTAGAAAAGAAACACTCTCAAAACGCTTTTCAAACTTTCACCAGTGTATTTATACATGCATTATTTTTGTTCCGGTTATGAAAGTTTCCACCGCATTGTCACTTCTCAAAAGATGTATTGTGATTCACATTGTGTAATGGAAATTACACTGACATTTTGAAGATATTTGGAATAAAACACCTGTCTCCTTTGTCTTGCAAAGGCTCATTTTATAGGTAGCATCCTCAATACATGCAATTAAACCATGTTTCACACGTTTTGCATGATTTGACAAAATTACAGCTTGATTTAAAATTATGCATAAAAATACTCTGTTCAGAAGTGATATGCACCTTGATTTTTCTTTGTCTTCTTCACACTTGCCATCTGATGTCTGATATTTTTGCTCAAGCGGTTTATAGACACTGATGTCTCCTATTAATTTTTTTATTTATTTTAAACATGCCAAATTGTTTGGTTTGTTGTAACTTGGAAATTAGGCAAATTGGAAATTGGGTTTAAAATATCTATAATTTTACTCTTTTATTTCTAATAATAATAATATGTTTATGACAGATTTTTTGGGTCTGGGACACATTTAAAACAATCTATGTATACATGTACAGGACTGCCAATAAAGTGATAAAGCTTGACTTTTTGAGGCAAAAATTCAACCGAGGAAGACCAAGCGCAGCCCAAATCTGTAGTGACACACATAATTTTAAAATGGCTTTTTTTTTTTTTTTAAGTAGCACATTTAAACTATGAAAGCACACTAAAATGTTTCTGAGACAATTTTGATGTAAAATGCATTTCACAAAAATAAAGTTAAACCTGTTAGTTTGCGTACGAAAACCCCTCTAGGATGTAAAAGAGCCTGAAGTTGAAGAAACTGATACAGTAAATGCACAAACATCTGTACGTATGCATTTGGATCAACCTCTGTTGATTATTTCCAAGCTAATGAATTCAGTTAGCATGTTACAAGCATTCCCATGATATCAGCCTGTAATGAATTAGCAGCTGTTGACAGTTGTCTGCAGGGATACAAGTAATAGAGAAATCCAAGTAATGGTGCATTTTTCATTACTCTCCTTCAGAAAGGGTTTTCATTCTTCCTCTGCCTAAGGTGAAGAATGTACCGGTATGTCGTTCCCCCGAGTGGCATTGACAATAACAACCCACACAACTGTTCACGTCTTTCGTAACTTTATTACTATTGATTTTTGACACTAAGGGATGAGATCTATAGAGCGATGTTCACATTGTTCTGTAGACTGTACACCACATCGCCAGAATTGATTGAATTACTCTGCATATACTACAGGCGTGATCACGGTTAAAGTATTTATCGCTGTTGTATATTATTCCTGGAAATTGTTCGTTGACAACAATGGTCCAATTCATCAAAATAACATTGACCTTTGCTTCCATTTCACCGCTATTCTGCTGCTCGTGTTTTACCGCGTATCCACACAAGTGCAATATATCCAGCTTTAATCACAAATTTCATTATGCCGCTGATTACAAATGCTCAAAACAGCTTAATCTCAGAGGCGATTCTGAACCAAACTTGTCCCCTTTGGTCAATTTGTCAGTTTGCCAGTACAGGGAGGGCACCTTGGGGCCGACTGCTGGTCATTTCTCTGTGTCTGACAGGCCTCTCGCTAGACCAGAGAGAAACAAATGTGTTCCGCTCAGCAAGCACCTCTCCACCACCCTGTCATCGGCGCTCATTAGTCAAACGCTGCTTTTCAGCAAATGTGGCACCGATCGCTCCCTTCATGTCCACAAGCAGCCGCTCCCAAAGGCGAGCTGTTTTTAGAGATCTTCCAGTAGACACAGAAAAAAAGCCCTACAAAATATCTGATTTCACCTCCACCGCAGACCTTTCATCAAAAATTGAAGCGAACACAGATGAGCGCCGAGTCTGTTTGCCCCCCCGTTTAAGTGCAGTGACTCTGCATCCCTGTACTTGAGGCGTACACGTGATCTAACAGTCTGTACAGCTGTGCATGCTAATGCATCATTTTTTACTGATTCTAATTAAATTTCGGTGGCAAGATAAGCTATGATCTAGTAAATCATTTATAGATTTAGCCAAGTAAATTGTAATCATGCTTACAGTTTGTTGTGCTTAAAAAAAAACATGAAGGATTTTGCTGGGTTCTATTTAGTGCAGTTATGAGTGTTTATATGAGCATATTTTGAGCTCATAACCAAATCATAAACATGATTATTTTTCTTCTTTAAATTCTTGTAGGAATCACGTAACTATGCTGTTGGTTGAAGGTCTGTTTTTCAGCCATGCACCTACTCTATGAAACTATGCCCATTGTTAGGCTTTGTCTCATAGACGTTAAAAATATCAATAGTATGTTGGCTAAATAATTAAAAGACAATCGATGTGAAGTGCACTTGAACCAGTGGGCACTCCATGTTGGTGTTTTGATTAGTTGTTTTGAGGGAGTGTGAAGTAGGGTAACAAACAGTTTTTGGGAACTCAATGTTTCTATCCTGAGAGGTAAGGGCTTCTTAGCTGCTCTCATTGTGTGTGTTCTTGTGTGAGTACTTGACACTCTGGGACTTCAGGAAAGTGTTTTGCATGATGTGGAGTATTTTGGTGATGTTACGTAAGAATATTTAAGAGACTCTTTTTACGAGAAACTAAGGACGCATGTCGATATGTTATTATGGCAACACAGAGCTCCTAAAGCACGAGTTGTCCATGCCATTTTTATAAAGGATCTTCATTTACGTGATAGCATTCCAGAATTGTAAAGAGATGTTACATTGGTCTGACACAAAACATGTAGATGTTAAAGGAAAGCTAAGGATATTGTATTTTGTGCTCACCAGACTGTGAAAAATATTGTTCAATGCCGTTTTAAAAAGGCAAATATTTTCTTGGCTTTTTTGTGAGTTCAATTCAGTTAGTTGACTTTCAGCAAATGTCTCGCTGAACTTAAAGAAACATTATTTAATTAATTTTAAATCTGCTATGTAATGTTAACTATCTATGTTGTAAACAGTAACTGATAATATTTTGAAAGAGTGTGTTACCTGCTAAAATGTTCATTATAAATGAATGTCATGAAAAAGCAAAGTGCTTGTTGTCTTCAGCTATTGACAAAACACATTTCAGTGGCAAAAAACATTTTATTAAATATAGGTCTATTTAAACCTAAAAAATCCAACTCATCTACTGTTGTGGTTGGTTAAACTTTTATACATCAGTAGTGCACATTAGAAATAATGAGCTATTTCTATCTGATCTAACCACTAAATGTTGGTTTGTTGGTGTAACCTAGGATGATTCAGTATGTTAAATAATATATTTGACTGTTTGTTACAGAAGGATCATTTTTCAGATTCACTTTTTCAGTGTTTTAGATAAACTATCGAAATGAAAAGCTGTGATCAAATAGTATGTAAACAGAAACGTCATATACACATCACATAAGTCTTTTCAAACTTTTGTCAGCATTATTTATTTTATATAAGAATCATGTAAGCAACATAAGCGAGTGCTGTTCTGCTAATATCCCAAATCAGCGATGTAACGCCCAGCATCTCACTGATTATCAAGGCCAGTGTTAATGCCTGGACAGCAGCTGCTGAGCTCAAACGCACAGACCTGCTGCGAAACTCAGACACCTCTCATGCCAACTGGGAAATGAAGTCTGTGGTCTCCACGCCGCTAGAACACCATACCGAGTAAGTTTCGTCGTATTTCTTACCAAGTTCGCCCATTATTTTGAAAGATAAAAAGTGGCTCATTCATTTTGGCGAGAAGAGAATAAGACATAACAAGGAAATGTCCAAAGAGAAAGTGAGCGTTTTAGTGTGTCGCCTCCCAAAGGAGAACCTGAGCAGGTTCTGTGGGTTCTGCTATTGATTTGGCTCGGTCTCAGGTCCTGTTTTCCACCTCACTGTAATGAGAAGACTGGGGATCAAGACTACAGAGGGGAAAATAACTCTCACAGAAAATAGCATCAATAAAGACAGCCAATTTACACAATTTCTCTGAAAAGAAAGATGGGCAATTTGGGAAGGTGGGAAGGAAAGTTTTTAGTGGGCTAACTTTTGGACATGCTGTTGCATGACAAACACGAAGACCTGTGTGGGTCCGTGATTGTATCTCATTCCTTTAAGGTGGCCAAACAGGATGGCTGTAAATAGCATCTGCCCATTAAAGCCTGTTGCATTGAGCAACATGTTTGCCAGATGCTGTCCCATCAAATGGATTCGATAAATATATAGCCTTTTACAACATTTTACTTCTTGCAAAATTATCTTGTCACACTCTTATTTGGGAGCTCATGATCGTGGGATGTCTGCTGAACTTACACAACTCATATGTGCTGTGACTTTTGGAGAACGCTCACACATTCACACCAACACGCTGCACCAGTACCTAGGGTGCACTTTTAATGCCAGGGAAACACATGGCCAAATGTACATTATGCAGCCCAAATTCTAATAGAGCAAGCTAATTGGAATTGGCTTTGTGCTCCACTGATTTCCATCATTAAAATGCGGCTCCCCATTCTGAGACAGACCCAGCCAATGTGGCATTGCACTAAGGAACAGTGGCCAAAGTTAGCATGACAGCTAGTGATAATGATTCCTCTAGAGGACCCTTGGAGGAAGAGTTAACAGTGTGTGTCAAAAGATAAAGTGAATGATTCGACTCCATTTGAAAGACGCAACAGCTCTAAGCATTATTAGCAATGCTTTAAATATACACATATTCATATCCTGGATGATTATGCGAAACATGCCGCCCATGGTTGTCTTCTTGTTTGTGACATAACTTTTAGTCAAAGTGAGTTAAATGAGTTTACCAATACTGTTTACCAATTCATATCAGATAGACATGAGTACAGCCTATTCGGTGTCTGCTTATCTTAAGCTTGCACACTTCGTTTTAAAAGCAAGCGCTTTCAGATGTTTCGAGAGCGCCGTACAAAACCTCCCCCGTCTTCTGTGGTACCGAGTTCATTGTTAGGTGGAAGCTTAGAGGACTTGTCATTTGATTGAATTTTGTTGACCTAAGCACACCATGCAGAACACTTATCAACACATGACCAGATCGAGGTTGTCATACGTATTGTGGAATCTGATGAGTGGGAGCGGAGCGGCACAATGGAGCTTAAATTGAATCTTCTTGCGAAGACCAGCAGGGAGTCAGGTGGAAAAGTTTCTAAACAAGGCTGCCTGAATGACACACTGTGTTCAACGCACCTAGTGCTGGAAGTCAGTGATGAAAACGGCATTATATTCTAAATATAATGAAGACGAATCAAAATTAGCAACACCTTCTGTACATATTGTACCCTAAAGGCATTTAAAATGGATAGATGGCTGACAAAGACGTGTCTGTACTTGATGTTCTTACGTATTCAGCCATGAGAAAAGTTTGTGAATGCTTCACTAATGCTATTATGATCCTGGCATTTACGTCACAGTCCTTTGACATATAATCAGAATATTTCACCTTTTTTTACGTGTACACTGTATGATGTTAAATGATGTAATAGGACACTTCATAGCAGGTGATAGTTTAGTTTAGATCACATCTTCTGAAATTATTTGGTGAGGACTAGACATCTCTTTTAAATAAATTAAAATACAAAAATAAAACTAACTTCACAATAAACGTACTCACATTTTTAATGCACATATACACTACCTCGTGTAGCAAACATTTTGGAATACCTTTTTAATAGTAATATTATTAGAATAAAAAAAACAACTGTTGTCTATTTTAATATAGTTAAAGCAATTTTTGATGATTAATGCAATCTTTTCATAATGTAAAAATGATAGGCTACGTTTTTTTTGTAGGATTCTTTGATAAAGAGTTATTTTGGAATATTATGAAATCTTTTTAATATTATAATTGTTTCATTGTCCCATTTGATTAATTTAGTGCATCCTTACTGAATAAAATATACATTTTTTAATCATGTTACAATGAAGAGTAATGGCTGCTTAAAATATTAAAGTTATTTTAAACTGCAGTATTTCACAATTTGAATTATATAACGTTTGGATGAGTTAAATTGTAAAACATTGTCTACACTGTAAAAAAGAAAAAAACATTCCAGTAAAAACTTGCAGCTGTGGTTGCCAGAATTTTACCATAAAAAAATGGTAGCAACATTTTAGGTTTTATGGATTTAAGTTAAATTAATATTTACATTAACTGATATAATATACCAACAATCTTTACTTAACATCCAAATGATTTTTGCCTAAAAGAAAAATTGATAATTTTGACCCATACGATGTTGTGTTGGATATTGCTATGAATATACCCGTGCTCCTTAAGACTGGGATCCAGGGTCACAAATATGAAATGTAATGTAGGGAATCATGGGAATGTCAAATGGCAATTTTTTTCACTTCTAGAAACTGTATGTAACCTTAAAATTACTGTTAATGTCCAATACAGTTTTTCACCATATATAGTAGAAGAACTTGCCATTAGCTAATTAATAGGTTTTTCTGTACCATTTTTCACGTTTTCTACTATTAAAATCACATTGATTTTACTGGGATCAAGGCCCCGTTTATACTAGTGCGTTTTCCTTTTTAAAACTATAATAAAATGAAAAGGATCCTTGTCTACACTGGCGTTTCCACTGCGTTTCCGAAACGATGCCCGTTTACACTACACAACCGAAAATGCATGTCACGTGACATACAGGTACAACCATAGATATGTATAGGTAGATGCCCTATTATTCCGATAGCGTTTGAAAAAGTCTCCGTTTTCAACCACGAAAACGCCGGAGTAGTGCTTTAAAAAGAAAATGCACCAGGGTAACCGGGGCCTAATACTATAGATCAGATAACATTAATATGGAGGGGATATTGTTTTGAAATGCAGCTGCACGCACAGCAAAGGCAGTAGTTTGATTTGACTGAAGCAGAAGTAAAGCTTAAAGAAGGAACACATTCATCTGTTAGAGATGTTCTGGGTCTGTAGAGAATGGAGTATTTTCTGCGGTGTGGCCTGGTGGGGAACAACACCAGCTCAGGTGGCTTTTTGCAGCATTACCAAACTCACTGGAGGCAGTGACAGAGAACAGGATGGTGACATAAAGAACACTTCTGCTCATCCTCTTCACACAGTGTTAAATTGGAGCATCTTTAGCCATGGGCTTAATCCACAAGGGTTCGACTTTTGGCTGGGAAGCAAGGCCTGTCAGCCCCTGCTGGTAGATGCGTAAAGATGCCTCACACTCTTAAAAGCGTGAAATAGACCTACTATATATCACCCGTCTCTGCTGCTTTTGATCTCACTTCTCAGGATAGTCTGTAGTGAAGAGTTTGGCACTTTGTGCACCGATGTGATGTCATCATCCAATCTGTGCATTCAGGATGCCATTTTTCTGCAGCTCCAGAGCGACTAGTCCTCTAACTGAGTACCTCCTCCTCGCTGCACATTACTTGTTATGGTTCACACAGTGAGGAGTAATTTGATCGAACAAGGTTGCTTTCCTATTCACGGATCTGTGGATAAAGTGTTCATATCTCCCACTGTGATTGGAATGTTGTTTCACTGTATGTTCAGTCTTGATCTATCTAGTTTGATTGCACTATCAGGGTGTATGTGAATATACAGTACGGTGGTTTGGGAGAAAGCTGCTTTCTTTACTTACAAAAGTGTGCAGTGTCAGCCACTTCTAAATGGGCAACCGCTGGGGAGTTTATTACAGGATAAGCATATTTTCCAGGGTAATAAAGTATGCAGATGAGGTAATAATAAATACAGTGTCAAGTACAGATTATGAAGAGATGATTTATTTACAGAAAAGATGAGAGTGGGAACTGAAAAGTGAAGTATTTTTTTCATTTGTTGTGAGTAGATGTTTGCACATGGTGCATGATTTCAGGGAGTTCAGAACCCAGAAGTGAGAGTGTGAATTTCATCTTTGCCTGTCATCCGTCCATCCGTCCATCCGTCCGCATGGCCTTAAAACCTCCAAACCCTACTAATTAAAATTATTACTTGTAACTGCTTTAATTTCATGCTTTTAAAGCTGTTTCAAACTTAAAACTAAATTTCTTCAAATGTTGTGGCTAGTCTATCTTGCAATATACTGTCGATATAGAAAACATACTGTTATATGTGGAATAGGGTATATGAGTAGAAAGAGATAATATAGAGTAAATATATACTTTTTTTACCCTCTTGCCTCTTCAATGAATAGATTTGGTCGGTTTCGTGTCATAGCTGTGTGGGCGGATTCGGCATGGGGGAAAACGATCCTTTCCCCTTCTCATTGGAAAAGCATGGTGTTGACCCAGAATGGTGTACATAAAATCATTTCTGCCGCTCGACAGAGCAAGATATGTCAAAAAACTGAGCCGTATTGGGTCGGACTGTCTGTACGGTATCTGTGACAGGACAAACGACCCAACAGAATGGCCAGAGGTGTTGTTTCCCGACACTTTCTGTTACCTGATTGAGTCACCAGGCAAGAGACGCTTACTACAAGTCTATACTTGACGGCTTGTGAAAGTAAACATTTGCCGTTTTGCTTAATTTTAATAGTGATAACTAGAGTAAAAGCCTGCCATACTTTTTTATTGATCTATTAAAAATTATTTTAATATTGACAAAACATCGGTAAAAGGAAAGGTCTACTGAAGTGCCTTGAAATGCACAGCATCATGTGGTGTGTGCTAAACATATAGCCTAATCATTTATACAAATATACGCCGTAAAATACAAATATATAACATAACATGAAAATATCCCTTACGAAAATTAACCGTGATTACAATAAAAAACATGGTTACTATTGGTAATCCATGGTAAAAAACAAATTAAACCTGTTTTGCTACACTAACCATAGTTTATCCATGGTATTTGTAGTACAAATGTGTCTATAGGCTACAACTGGTAATAAAAACGCCCAAAAGACACAGTTAGCCTACTATACCCTACTATTACGCTCAGATTGTGCTACCTCTGTCGGTTTATTCGGCAGTATATATCTTCAGATCGGGATTTTAATTTATTTTCTTATTTAGAGGTACAACTTTTCGGCATTGCACCAAGCAAAAATCAATCGAAATCATAACAGAAAGTTTGAGCGCCTAACACTGTCTCCACGCATTAATTAGAGTGGCTTGTTTTCCCCCACTGCCTCAGTGGATATGACGTTTTTGTGGGTGTTCCCAGCAATGCTGATCAAGTCTATAGATGAGGAGCAGAGAGTCTTTCGTTTCAGAATTTGAGCTTCACTGGTTGTGATTTTCTTTTTGATGAACATTTTGTTTTTGTGAAAAGACTATGCTGTTCATGTTTTTCCACTTACTAAAAGTAACTGGATCATAATAAACTTTAGTTTGTTTATCAAACTGTATTCATCATGCTTTGTATTTAATAAATAATAATAATAATTATTATTTGCATTTGATTAATTAGAAATGAGTGAGAAGGAAGTGGTGGGCTAACAGGCTTATGAATCGTTGTAAGTCATATTCAAGCTTGATGTCTAGATGTTACATTCTCTTTTGTCTAATATAAATGGGGAAATGAATGTGAGAATCTCATCAGGATCCACACATGGACATGATGGGTGAATCACATGGTCCAGCTATCATTATTTAATCCGCACTCGTTCTCTGATCGTATCAGAATCCGACAGTAAAACTTCAAACAAATGGATAGGGTTTAAGATGCTCGAGGGTACTAAGAGACATGTAATATCCCTTTAAGTACATAGGGAACATTAAAAAAGAAGAAAAAAGGTATGGATGAAATGATATAAATATCTCCTCCATCAACAGACCTCAGAAGTTCCATTTATGTATTCCCATGATCATTAATTTGTTCAGAGAGATCCTTCCGGTTGAGATACATTCTCCAGAGCAACACAGACACACACACTTCTAGACTCTCTCTTTCCTCTCGCTCGTTCATTCTGAAGCACACTGATGATGGTGCCTTGGGTGACACAGTTTTCATATTTCATCAAGAGCCGTGGACACGTATGCAAATTTGTCTCCCTTAGAACACACACTGGCTCTGGGAGGGTGTCACTTATTGATGCCAGTGCTTATTTAAAGAGACCATCTCTCCCTGCGCTTTCCATTAGATTGAACTTAAACCTGCAGTATTTAGACTAAGCTTTTCAGAGAGGTCTGAATTTGTCCCCTGCCTGTATCATTTATTGTACTCTCATTCTCCATAAGGCCTCTGAAAGCAATTTGAATGGAGCTCTTGGTTTGGGAATACAGCAGTTACTTGTCACTGAACCTGAATGATGATAGCATATTTTAGTGTATGATCATCAGATACAATTATTATTCAGCGCCTAACTCATAATTTAGCCTTTGGCTACTTATCCCAGCACTTTCTGTATTGTCCACAAGCCCATTCTACTGCTGTCATATCAGAAATGAGCAAATGGCATTCCAGTTTTCTTGCATGCGTAAATTTCCCTCGTCAGTTGCCATCTTGATAGACTTTGATGACAGGTTCTTTGAAGGCTTGATCAAAGCGAGCCGCCTTTCATGGCAATGATGTTTGCTTTCGCTGAGAAGACGCGAGGCAGGGCTAGCTTTTCCCATAACTCCTTTTCCACTTTAGGGGAGCAGGCCTGACATGACCAGTGTTCATCAGTGAGTCATGAGGAGGCACTTCATACTTCAAACGCTCCTACACCGTCCTCCACATGATACAGCAAAGTCTGCATTTGTGGTTAATTGCAAGACATGAAAAGCTTGTTTGATCAATAATGGAAACGACTCGATGACTGTTCACTTCATTTGAGCTATTTGAGTTTTGTGCGTGAATGAGTGAAATGACTGCATGTGGAAGAGACTTGGATTAATGTTCCCTTCCTTTTAATGGCTCTTTAAACGTTGACTTGTAGATCTCGACCTGCACCTGCAGGGTTCCTGGACCCTCTTTAAATATTCAGAACAAGTGTTCTTGATGAGCCGCTCTGCAGGAGTACAATATGTGGTCTCATGCCTGATGTTACAGGTGTTATAGTACTAATTTGACTCTGTGTTGGCCTGGTATCAATACAGATGCTTCAATGTGATTTTATTCCTTTTTGCGAGCTATTGATTTGAATCAAATGAGTGCATATTTCACTTATGTGGATTTTTGGTTACATGTCAAAAAAGTATCTCTTTACTAATGTTGTAAATTACACAGGGGAGTGTTTCAGACTAATTCAAACTAATAAGTCATAAAAAATAAGATTAATCTGAAGAAATGCTTTAATTCTGGCATTTGAGCTTCACTGGCTGCACTTTTGTTTTTGATTATCAGCTCATAGGGTTTTTGTTTGTTTGTGAATCAGACTACCGTGTTCACGTATTTTAAGTTTTTGATGTAGGCTACTAAACAGAACTGGCTCATAACAATTGTTTGTGAATCAGACTACACTGGTCGCTTTCCTTTTGTTTCAATAAAAAGAACGGTCTCGGAATCGGTCTTTTTTTTGTGTGTGTGGATTTACAAAAAATGAAGTCATTTGTTTGTGAATTAATCTCTATTGCTCACATTTTGCTTTTGATTCACAAAAAAAGAACCATTTCAGAGTTATTTGTTTGTGAAATCGAACAATACATATCATGCTTTTTTTGATTTACAAAAAAAAGAAAAGTCTCATAAGATTCCCTTGTTTGTGAATCGACTACACGGTTCAAACTGTGCTGCATTTTTTGAAGCTCAGAAGAGTAGCTTTCTTATGAATCATACTACATTGTTCAAAATTAATCTTTTGATTTACTGAAAAGCACTAGCTCATAAGAGACATTTGTTCATGAATCAAAATATACTCATCATGCTTTTTTTGATTCACTAAAAAGAACCTGTCATAAGAGTAATTTAATTTGTGTATCAGACTGCAATGTTCATGTTGTATGTTTTTAATTCCCTAAAAAGAACAGGCTCAGAGGAGTCATTTGTTCATGAATCAAATGGGACTCTTGCTTGCTTGGTTTTTTTTCATTAAATACAACTCAAGTCATTTGTTCATCAATCGGACTAGATTGGTCATGCATCAAAATAAGAAAGCTTTTCAATAGCTGCTCAACAAAAACAGAATATCGAAGAGAAATAAGGAGGGTGTGAGAGAAAGCATGTGGGGAATCGACTCTGGCCAATGTACTTAAAGTTGTCCTAATGGAGGCAGTGATGCTGAAATGGCAGACGGGAAGAGAGAGGTCAGCACACACAGGGCTACAGGTAACTGAGTTCAGGCCACCTGCCAAACAGGACCACTCAGCTGTGACGTGGGGAGATGGAAATAAGAGATTGCACATGCTCAACAGCGTAATGACACTGCAGCATCTTCAACACCTCTCAGTGCAGTTGTGTTGATTAGATGGAAGCTCCTGTTTAGGCTAGTTTTATAAACACCTGGTTGGTTTGATCTATTAAGAAATATACTCAAATATGATCAAAGACGCTCAGAGGATCATCTCAAAAGTAAAGACCATCTACTGTGGACGAGATCATATTTGTGAATACATGATTCGTCAATGTGTTGCTAAAAATAATTTATTCTAGCTTCAGACAGACCTCACAAAAAAGGCACAAATCGCCTGTTTCAATGATTAGCTGGTCTCTATGCAGTTTTTGTGAGCCTGTGCAAAGGTTTTGAACAGGTCTGACAAGCCAGTGGCTGCTACGTGCCAGGGATCCCCAATGAGTGCTTCTGAGGAAGAACGAGTCGTTTGGAGGGTTTGACATTTGACAGTTTTACAAGATTGTGAGGTTCGTGGCGTCAAATCTTGAAAGATATTCTGAGTTTTGTTCGAGGCACTTTGTAGCAAGTAAACCCTTTTTCTGTGTTGTTTGAGCAACCTTTTCTGACCGCTGCCTCATTATTTGGAAGGTATGCTGTCTATGGCAGGCTTGTCCAATCCTGCTCCTGGAGGGCCACCTTCCTGCAGGGTTTAGATCCAGCCCTGATTAAACTCACCCGGACCAGCTAATTAAGGTCTTCATGATTACTGGAAACGTCCAGGCAGGTGAGTTGGAGCAAGTTGAGCCTGAACTCTACAGGTACAGTAGGTGGCCCTTCAGGAGCAGGATTGGTCACTCCAGGTCTGTGGTGTGTCCGTCTGTTATTATACTGTAGGAAACCAAAGATGCAAAAAAAAGTAAAACAGCAAACTAGCTGGAAACATTTTTGAGAACAAACAGTGCATTAAACATTTGCTGACAATAAATACATTCACAATGTTCTGTCTAATAGAAGAAAATGCAGAATAAAGTATTACAGCCATCCTTGTCTGGCCAGCCATGATTTTTACAAATAACATTTAATTGATGCTTCTATATATAACCAAATAACATGATCATAAATCAGTTTATATGCTAGAGGTGAAGTGTTGATTCTCTCTTTCTCTCTCTTTGTCAGTCAAAAATATTTATTTCCACCCCGAAATTAATTCTGTTCTTTTGTTGTTATGGTGGGGGAAAAAGGATTACTGTTTATGCTAAAATATTTAACAGCACACTGATTAATTATAAGAATTATTTTTTTTTTAAATAAAGATGACGTAGACTGAACGATCATGTGACACTGAAGCAATGGCTTCATAAAATATATTAAAATAGAAAGGTTATTATAATTGTAGTATTTTACAATTTTACTGTATTTTTTTAAATAAAATAAATACAGCCTTGTTAAGCATGAGACTTGAGAAGCATGAGAAAAATCTTGCAGAAAACTACCTTTTGAAATGCTCCTATATTCCATTTAAATTAAAAGCTGATTTTCCCTTTTGACCAAATTTATATTCACATGATTCTTTTTTTTTTCTTTTCTTTTCTTCGCTCTCTCTCAACCCGTTAGAGGGGTTTTACTCAAGCTGTGGAGGACAGCACTACACAGTCTCTTTTTTTCTCCTCATGGCTCTGAACAGTTTGTCCCTGGGCTGTTTGCCTCTCATCTTGTGCACTGGAGTATTGGTCTTGTCTGCACATGGCTATTATTTCTCAACTGAATGTCTTCCAATTGGTGTTTTTGGTCTACTAGAGGTTCTGGAATCATAAGAGATTAAATAAATAGTAATGAAATGACTTTGTTTGAATGTTTATTGACATTAAAATGATAAATACATGATTTGATATCTTTACAGTCTCATGGAAAGTGCTGTGGATGTGGTTCTTGGATTCCTGTACATTTACACATGTAAATATTTCAGAGAATCATGTGCTTGTCTACAAGCATGTCCATTCCCACTTTTACTCCGCAGCACTTGAGCCCGGCACAGATAATGTGTTCTTGTCCTCCAGGGACATTCAGTGCTGATGTACCAAAGCTTCTCTAGATCATTTCACAGAGAAAGATGGAAACGGGAGGCTGTTTTTATTTATTAATGAATCCTCGCATTAGACACTCTCCACTCTTGAGGCAGTTTTATTTTTGAACAACATTGATGTGGTGTTATGTAATATGCCATGCACATCACCATCAATGTCAGGATGTCAGGCTAGAGGATATGCGGTTAACTGGCTATGTCAATTAGTCTATCAAACAACATGTTCTCACAGTATGGTGTTTATATTGAGTAGATATTGAATCTATCAAGTCTGACAGGTTTAGTAGGTTTGAGTTCAACTGTAAATTGTTTTAATAGTTTTTTTTAATTAACTTTTTTTTTTTTAGAGAAGGTTGTTTTTGCTCATTCACTTTAGGTTAAAGATTGTGAAAAGTACGGAACAATTCCTGATTTTGATGCTAAAGATGATCTTGGAGATCTATTTCTAATCTCTCAAACTGCAGTCTTTGCTGGTTTGGCATCCCATGAGCTCCAGCTCCCCACTGAGACAGATCATGCTCCGAGTTACCGCTCCACCTGGAACCAGATAACACTTAATAATTCATATCACTGCTTGCTGAACAGACTGCCATCCCGCTGAGTGATAGCAGGTCGTCCAACCCCCCCACACCAGTCCCCCGGTCGTGAGACTCTCACCCCAGCTGTGTGCCTCAGGCCCGCCCCCCCAACCCTGAAGGACTCCAGGCATCTCCAGTTGCACTTGGATGCCACTCGTGTAGAATGGAGACATTCCTATTAGTAAAAGGAGAATGTTCTTTGGAACTCAAACTTTTTTTTGTTGTCATGTCAGTCTGCTACAAGTTAATTTGTTTTTCTTCTAACTTGGAAAGGGTGAATATGAATTGATTGTGTGTGTGTGTGTGTGTGTGTTCATCCCCAGCGAGCAGCTGTGATCTTACACTTGCATTCATTTACAATTTATTTTTATTTTTAATGGATTATTAAATTCAATAATAACAAATAAATAATATTTTCTTTACTTTAAGTGTAAGTGTTGTATTAAAAATGTTTTTAATCATAATTATTATCATAATTATTATTAATAATAAGCATCCATGAGCTTACAAATGCATTTAGTGACCTTTTAAATTATAAAAAAATAAAAATAATAGTGTGATCTAAAATAATAAAAATATTCTAACGATTATAAAGTATGTATTAAATGCATTTCAATGTTAATTTGTAGTGTAGTAATAATAATACAAATAGACTGGAGTTATTAGTCACGTAAATTGAGATAATTAATTTGATTAAGAAAATATATAATTTCTCTGTAGTTATAGTAACTATAATGTTTCACTGAATTAAAATGCTGTACTGCGGTTCCTTATTTCCCTAACATTTGGAAAAAGAGATGAAAATGTCTTTGTTGTCATCATTCTTGCTCCCATCCTGCACCATTTATTCATGCTCAGGAAGCAGCCATGAGCTTACAACTGCATTCATTGACTCAGCTTGCAAATGATTTTAGATTCCACGGATTACATGTGCTGAAATTGAAAGAAAAGCTGAATTTTCAGTGTCTGGTCACAGTAGCTAAATGTCCCATGTGGCTTGGCTTGTAGAGTTTCAACCGTGCTGTGGTTTTACCAGCTTGCTCATGAGCTAAAATTGGCTGTTTACAACCTCATCAGTAGACACAGTGCTGCATTAACAGGTCATTTCTTACCCATACACTGCATTGTTCTTACGTTTGTTTGTTTTTGTACCGAAGACAAGCTTAATTGACTCCCCAACAGCACATTTACCATGAGGTTCGAGTTTGTGTTTTAAAAATGAAGTGAATGTCTGCATTCCTCCATGTTGTGTATCAGATGTGTGAAATGATCGACTGGTTTACATTCAGTCAGTGAAGCAATTATATGCTAGAAATAAGAACTGCAAGTGTCTCTTCACAAAATTGTCTGGGTGGTGGTGATGATACTGCCAGATGGTACAATGTGGGACAACATATGTGACACAAAATGGAGGGAAAGACATGCCTGCGCTCCAATCATCCCTCGTCTTGCACCATTTGATCGAATTCTCATTATGATACACTCGCATAATTGTGTTTTTATCTGATATTTTAATGGCTCATGTTGCATATAATTATGTAGTAATTATCTGTCTCTCTGCACCAAGCAGACATGCAGAACTGTACCGCAGGTGTCACTTACATTTTGGGCTGATTCCAATCACTTCTCATCAGTCTGCTTTAAAATACAGTAGGATGCTCAGAACAGAATTATTTATTTTTACACCTTCAAAGCCTTTTCAAAGAGATCGATGTTGTGACAAATCCAAGTCATCATCAAAAGCTGAAGTCTCATGGACCTCAAGGGTTAGCCGTTTAAAATGCCTGATCAAAATGGATGTCACTTCATGCTGTTGTAGCTGAATTCATAGTCATAATTTTACATGATATAATTAGATTACAGTAATTTGACAAAGAGGAGATTAAGGCATGTTGTGACAAAGGGAAGTTGGCACTCTATCATAAGATTTTGAGTAAGATTTGCAATTACACACAAGCTTTCTCAGTTTTTTTTTAGGTTTGCCTTTTATGTTCACCAAGGTTGCTTTTTTAGATGTCTAAAATACAGGAAAATGTGATGCAACGCTAAATTTTCAGCATTATTACACCAGTCTTCAGTGTCACACAATCATGCAACAATAATTATAATGTACGTATTTGCTGCTCAAATTAAACATTATTGTTATCAATGTTAAAAATGTTTAGTTTATGCTTGGAATGTATTTTTTTTGGAAACTATACATTTTTTATAAAGTAATTTTTTTTTTTTATTTAACAGAAAACATTTGTGACAATATAAGTCTTTATACCACTTTTGATCAATTGAATGCACCGTTGCTTGAATCCTTTTTCCCCTCACATGTTTGCAGTGATAACTTGTGTAGTGTTATAGACTAGCCTGGCTGGCAAATTGGTGGGGAACAATAACTTTAAAAAGATAAGTAAATGACTGAATGAAGGAATGATAAATATTAATATTACAAATATATTTATTACAAAATAGTATTTTGTCATTTGTATAAGGTTATATATCAATTCAAAAAAACATTTATTGTCATATTTTTAAAGGTTAAAGGTGTCATGGATGCCCATTTTCCACAAGTTAATATGATTTTTTAGGGTCTTAATGAAAAGTCTATAACATACTTTGGTTAAAATATATCAAAGGTAGTGTAAAAAAAACACCTTTTTACCATCAGCTCTGTTTTTAGCAAGCTATTCTAGTCCATGTTGCTTTAAATACTAATGAGCTCTGCTGACTCCGCCTCTCTCGTCCGTGGAGTGACGAGGAGTACTGTTTAATTTAGTCATGAAACTAACTAACTAGCACATTATTAGGAAAGGTGATTTGCAAAGATTCATTAAAAACCTTATAAGCTAGATCATGAATGATTCGCGTGAACGCATTTAGGCAGATCGTGATCGGCGCATTCACTTCAAAACAAAAGTAACGTTAATCCTCTGCTTCTTCAGCAGCTCAGATGTCAGGAGTAAATGTCGACTGCTGTGTTCATTATTACATCCAACAACAAAACATCTTAATTGCTTAGTCAGGGACATTCTTGTCTTCCCCTGCACCATAGCTGTCGAGTCATAGCTCACTCAGGGCGGGTCTAAGGTAAGACGGTCTTGTCAATCAACTATCGTGGGAGGGGCCTGTACAGAACTACGTAATTCTGACAGGAATCTCAGAACAGCCTGATTTGAGAAAGGGGATTTTAAAATGATAGGGATAAAAAAAAACCACACACACTGTGGGTATTTATCATTATGGGATGGGTGTGTACACGCGCTTCCAACACACATTTATGTCCTAAATTATGTTAAAAGTGAATTTAGCATCCGGTGAATCCTTTAAGACTACTTTAATCAGCAATATATGAAGAGCTCTTTTCCAAAACGCTATAAATCCATTTTAATAGTTTTAGAGAAAATGACATTTTTTTACCTAGACCCATACATTTTGTTAAAATTCAATTTATCCTGTTAAAATGGTCTGTTGGCTCAGTCTGAACATGTTAAACAATGATTGTTAAATTAAACAACAATATTGTCGATTATAAATTCCAAGTTTTATTTTTATTTTTTCAAAACGCTACAAATCCATCCTTTTTTTATGTTGGTTTATGTCTTGAAAAAAAAAAGAGAACATGCAACATATGACATAAGGGACTCATACTATAAGCCAGTCGCACCAACCTTGTGTTGATGTAACTCCCCTGGATCCGCACCATCACACCGAGCGGGTCGCGAACCCGGGTTTCTGGTGCGGGAGGCGGGCGCGCTAACAATGAACGCCAAAGGCTACAGCCTCTAGCGTCAGCCGCTAGATCGCCTCTTTTTGAGGTCAAGGGGAGTGAGGTTTACACACAGCCCTTACTGGCATACACATCTGTTACATTGACATCCCACAGTGGGTATTAACGCGCCACCTGAGTGACGAACCTTCTTTTTTTGTTGTTTTTTTGTGATTTTCTTTGTCCAGTCATATGAGGATATATCGCATTTAGGCTAAAATCAGGTTCGGCACTTATAGCGGTTTGGAAAAGAACTGCATCTTGCGGTACATTTTAAACAAGGAAATATAGCGATTTGGCATGAAACATTGATGGAGCAGTGAATAGGTTTGGCGTTTTGGAAAATTTGGCGTTTATCGCGTTTTGGAAAAGAGCTCTTCATATATTTTTGAATTCCCCCCCTTCAGCCATTGGGGTCATTTAAGGTTTGAAAGGTTTAGGATTTTGAGGAGGGCTTGTATTTGGCATGATATTGTCTGTGCTGCTTGTTTTTGTGACCAGATGTTTGTTGATGAGTGACATTTGCCCTGTGCCAGTGCCCAGTGTTGTGACCTGACAGGGTCGAGACTCTGACCCCTCCACTGCACATTAAGGTGATTTAAAGGGCTCAGTGTTCATAATTTCATAATTCATAATAGCACAAGCTGACTCGTCGAAATGAAATTGCTTGTTCATCTTTTACGTTAGTAAGCATCTTTTAAGGCGTGCATGTCATACATGTTTAAAAGTCTCTGAATGATGCATTGCTCTGACAACAACATCAAAGAGCTCTCGGTTTAATATTTCATATCCCTCACTTTAATACTTAGAAATACATTGCTTTTACAAATAGGAATGCAGTTGAATGCAGTTCCTTGACTTTTAGCCTGTTTCCACTTCAAATGTTTGCATTAGTAAAAAGACACATGAAAGCTTTGTTCCCAGTCAAGTGTTTCTTAGTAGTGTTTAATAAGGCATCACTATTACTATTGTTCAACCTCTATGTCTTTTTCACTGTTAAACACAAAATAAGAAATGTGAATATATTTTTTTGGTCCACATAGTGAAAGTCGGTCGGGTTCAGTATTGTTTTGGACCTCATTGTCTTTCATTGTGTGGAGAAAAAAAAAACAGTTGAAACAGTGTTCAGAATATATTCTCATGGGTTAAAGAAAGTGATACATTGAAACAACATGAGGGTGAGGAAATTATGACATAATTTTCATTTTCAGGTTAACCATCCTTCTTTGTTTTTGCATACTGGACAGTTAAAAAATAAGCCAGAATATCATAATTGTATTTTTTTAACCTGGACTCTTTAGCAACCACTTTAGCTCTTTAGCACCAGAAAAAAATACATTTGTAACATTTTAGTAATCTTACATCCTATTCTTTCCAGACACATTTTGGCTGGTATTTTATACATTGCTTGAAATGTCAGGGTATTGTATTCTTTGTTATGTATTGTATTCATACGTTATAATAACTGAAAAGTAGTTTGACCAATAGCGTGCAGGCATTGTACATAATCAACCATGGTGTGCAAGAAGGTGGGCTCTACAGAGAACGATGTTTATACACATAATGTATGAGGACTATAAAGAGAGTGTCAATAGGAAAACAAAGCCAAAACCCAGATGTTTTGAGCAATTTAGAAAACCCAGGCCAGGTCTGGGGAAAGAGAATGTATGTTCACCCTTAGTAACTGCGTAGCAACTCCTTGACAAACAACACAAACATGCAAGTTTGTTTTGCTTAACTCACTTTTCAAATGAAATCTAGTTAAAATATTGTCTACCTGGTTTACAAAATTGCATCTAATATCCAAAACAAAATTATGTGAATGGAATTGAATAATTTAAAAGGTTTCATGTAGGGAGTTTGACTTTACAGATGTTTGATTATCATTTGATTAGCCCGAGCATATGCGCTGGTTTAGAGACTCAACCCCATTGCTCTCAGGTCTGTGTATCCCTATCCGAATGAAGACACAGGAAGCCTCTGTGTATGTCTGTGTGTGTGTGGCTTATGCACCTGTAGGTCTTGCTGTTTGGGTGAGATTTATTTTTAATGACCTAATCTGTGTTGACAAGCAGTAACACTGCCTGCTGGGGCCAATGAAATCATTATATCCCTGTCAGAAAAGAGTAAACACAAGCACACTCACTGCAGTGGGAATGAGAATAATGTGCACGTGTGTGTGGGTGTTTTGTGTGCTCTAAGCGCTTCATAATCACAGATTTAAAGTGATTATACCCTGTCCACAACATGATTTGGGGTCGGATTGAGAGATGAAGCGTCTTGCATTTTGCAGATAATCCCCAACCCGATTATAAGACAGAGCATTTCTATTGTGAGCCTTTACCTTACTGTCTGCTGTCTGACCCTGAGCCGGCCTCATATATGCGCAGCTGATCTGGCTTTGTAGTTTTAGCAACGTGGCTCTTTTCCCAGCGTCCTCTCTCTGTGTTGGTGCCAGGCTGGAGAGGGGCATTCTTTCGCCCCGGGCTTCTCAGCGGGCACAGCTGCGTCCGTGACAATGCCCCCGAGGGCACATGGCTGAATGTGACATCCTTCTAATTACAACAGCATGGTGACGTCTAGCAAGAGTAGCTGTCCTTCTCATTTTCATATACCCTGCTATCTTGACTGTGCCTAAATGCGTCATTTAATGCTGACATTTAAAAAAAACAGCCAAATTCTGGCACCTTTCTCCAACAGCCCTTCACCTACATTGAAATACAAATGTGTAGAAGCAATTTTCATTCAGAAATTTGTATTTTTCATTCATTACAAAACACTGTAATAACTGAACTTTCATTTTAGGAAAAAAAACTGAAATAGTATTTTATTGTAAAACATTTTCTTATAATATTTTTCTTTACAACTTAATTTTTTTTTTTTTAAAGAAAATTAAACTTAAAATGAACAAGTTTATAAACAATTTTCACTCACAATTTACTAGTAAGTTTCACAATTAATTCCAAAGAAAATAAAAGTAGCAAATTGGAATAAACATTAAATTTTGAAGTAGGAAAAACAAGTGTTTTCTTAGAAATCATACTCCAGTGATCTTTTATTTTAATTTTGAAAAAAATAATTAAGTGTACACTGGAAATTATTTGGTTTAGAAACAATTCTCTGTCAGAAATTGCTAACAAAGATAGGTAGAAAAAATGAAATAGTAATTTTGTGTAAAACTACCTTCTCTATGATTTAAACATTATTATTTTAAATCTTTTTTTGCTCTAAGAATCAGCGTGCAGTAGGGAATAGTTTGACTGATTCAGGCGGAAGACTTTAATTTTGATCATCTTGAGTTCTGTACTTCAGAAATGACCGTTTCTTTGATTCATGCCCCAGACTTTCATGTGCATCATTTAGTGTTTTTCCCCTTTTCTTTTCCTATTTTTCTATCCTATTATTTTTTCCATTAGCATTCATACCACTCAAATGTACCCTGGCCGTCACGGAGAGTTCAATTTGAGGTTGATAATTTGGCTGTTCCTCCTACTGTGCGTGCGTGCTGTAATGCACTGTGCATTAGCACGAGCCTGTAATCAGTCTGCACTTCCGCACAACATGCCTCCGGTATTCTCTAGAACACAGCATGTCCTTACTGGAGTTTCCAAAGTTCACCCGCAGCCTTTTCCTATTTATGGAGCCAAGCTCACCTGTTTCTAGGTGGTCTGAGTAAGGAGTTCTTATGGTGTTGTGTGGAATAAGATGAAAAATTGAGAATTAATAGTTCATCCAGAATTGTATTATTTAATATTTTTACTAGCTGTCATGTCAAACCTGTATAGATGATGAACAAATATTATTATTATTATTTTACATTCAATTTAATTGTATTTAATTTGTTAAAGGGAAAGGGGGATTCACTTTTCTTTTACAGGAGGTGTGTTTTACTATACACTACAAATAATCTCACAACAATTACATTTTTATTTATTATGAAGACAAACAGTTTGAAGGCTCACATCCAGTTTGTATTATTACAAAACTAAAACGTTTTGTGATGTATTGACTATTAGGAAGTACATGTATCACTTACCATTAAAAGGAAAGCCTAAGAGACAAAGCACAGGTGTTTGTAATGACCCAAGAAAAGCAGCTTACTTTCACGTTAACTTTTTTATATGGGTACATTTATTGATATACTCCAGATCTTTTCCAAATAAATCTATTTGACCTTTTGTTTTTTCTTGTTCTTTTTCTCTCCATTTGTTTCTTTCCATGATGATATGTTGGCTGTTTAGACTTTATGAAGGTCCATTCTCATATTAACTAACTATTAACTATGACTTTTCCCTCAATAAACTCCAAATTACTGCTTATTAATAATAAGGAAGTAGTTAAGTTTAGGTATTGGATAGGATTATGCAGATCATGCAGATTATGTGCTTTATAAGTACTAGTTAACGGCCAATATGCTAGTAATATGCATACTAAAAAGCAGCTAGTTATCTAGTCACTGAACTGAAGTATTATCATTGTCTCTTAGCTGTGCACTTCTGAAATATGTTTGGTTGATTTTGAAATGCTGCATATTTATGAGACATTTCTAGATATATTTTTTTTTTAGAAAGCAGACTAGCAAGAAATACTTAGTTACACCTAGAAATGAACATGTTCATCTAATGAGATGCACTTGTCCTTGGCATAATTACAGCACAAAGTGAGCAAACAGGCTGCTATTGATTGTTAATTAGGCGAGATTAAACAGGCAAACCTTGTTCAGTGTGACAAGTAAAGTACACCGTCACCTTAGCTTTATCTTTTCATCCGTAGTTTCGCCCTAATAGCCTCAAGAGGCGAGCAGGGGCAGGTGACGGCTCTACCTGAAAAAGAAACCCGGCACGGCAAAACTCTCAGAGGCAACAAGATGTACTTTAAGCGAATGGGGGAGTGAACATCCATCAGAAGTCAGACTTCTGCCTCTCGCTCAAGGCTGCTGTCTGAAAATAAATGGAAAAGAAGCAAAGGGAAGGAAAGTTTCTTCTCCATTCTGACAGAAACCAAAGGGATGTGAAAAAACCCATCCACTGGTTGTTCAAACAAAGACTCTGAAATGTACTTTCTTAGGCGAGGAGATGACTACACATGTTACATTATTAAATGTGCATATATGTTAAGTATTTTCATTTAGTTTTAAGCAATCAAACACAGACACCTCTGTCAAAATGAACATAGGGCTGACAAAATAGGATAAAGATATATATTGTCAGGAATGGATATAATCCTAAGAAACAACTGCACCTGGAAAACAGACTGAAAATGTCTTTAAACTCTCTCTCGCACGTACACACACACACACACATGCACACATGCTCACACACACACACACACACACACACACACACACACACACACACACACAGAGACACGCACACACACACACACACAGAGAGAGACACACACACACTCTCTCTCTCTCTCTCATTAGGTAGAAGTCAGTCTCTTGCAGTGTTTGATCAGCAGCAGCACCAGATGGAAGGTAACATGTGGAAGCTGGCACACAAGCCCTCTGTTTAGCCTTTGACAATGTCTGGAGAGGAAAACAGAAGTGAGTGAACAAGACATAGAGAAGATACAGTGATGAAAGTGGATCGCAAGAGTAAAGTGCACTTTTTGAAATGTCCTGCCCATCTGACAGAAAGGAAGTAGCAATTGACCTGTCAGAATATCCTGGCATTTGAAATGTTTTCAGGCTTTTGGGAAGAAAGAGCGGATGAACTCCATGACTGAGGAGGATCATGTTTGTCTTGACTTTTACATTTTTAATTTTGGTAATTGTACTTTTTCAGAGTTTCTGCCATCTTTAAAAAGGTCTTAAATCAGAGTACAAAGTCTGAAAATCATAAAGGCATGGCATTGAATTTTGCATGCACTGGAAGAGAGAGAGAGAAATGTATTTCTGTCTTGTTTTCCTAAACAAATATCTAAACAGAATCACAAGAAGATACAGTTTTTACTTGAATTGCTAAATTAAGATGAGAAAGTGAAAGATTCAAAATTAAGTGAGCTTTTACTCACTTGCAAAAGTAATCGCAAAATCAACAAGTCTTGTTTTCTAAGCAATTGATCAAATATAAGCCAGTTTATGATGTTTTATTTTAAAAACTTATTTTATGTTTAGAGAGCATATTGATATTGTGCTCCCTTTAATTTGGTCCTTGCATTTTATTTTATTTGGTCTTAAAAAGGTTTTTACAAAGGTCTTAAATTGACCTTCATGAAACATGCAGAAACTTAAGAAACTATATTTAATTTTAATTTGTAGTTTTTAAAATAAAAATGTATGCTACAGTTAAAAAAATGTAGGTTGGTAAGATTTTTTGAAATAATTTTGAAAGAAGCCTCTTATGCACACCAAGGCTGAAGTTATTTGATCAAGTAAATAAAGAAAGAAAGAAACAAATACATACAATTGTGAAAAATAGTTGCAATTTAAAGCAGTTTACAATAATAAATATAATTTATTCCTGTGATGACTCTCGACTTTAGTGTCACGTGATCGTTCTGAAATCATTCTTATATGCTGATTTTCCACTCAAGAGTTAATATTTAAAATATTTAATGCTTAATATTTTTGACAACTGTGATATATTCTCAGGATTATTTTATAATAAAGAGTTCACAAGAACAGAATATATTTCAAATGGAAATTGTTTGAAACATAAATGTCTTTACTGTTATGTCAATGTAACGTGCCCTTGGTTGATAAATACTCATCTCTTAAGTGGGTGAAAGGGATCATTTATCTTTAAGCTATGACGTTTATTCCTAGAGCGACATACAGTACAGTGCAGACATACAGTAATAATTTAAGGGTAAATAATCCTATAGACAAACCTTGGGTGAAGTGCTTTTCTTAAGGAAACAGTGGTGATGAATGAAACTTCTGGTTACCAGGTTAGATTACGCCATCCTAACCTGCTAATGTTCCCAAACCAACTATAACTCCTCTTCCATTTGCACGTTATTGAACATGTCATTTCATCCTAGTCTTCCTCAGTCAATCCCATGTGCCTTTCCTGGTAGCTATGAATGAGCAATGCAGTAGACATAAGAGTCGTATTGATGTTTAAATGACTCTAGACGTTTACATACACTACAAACACACTTTGTTCATGTCATATCACTGCTTCACGAGATTGCTGTGTTTACAAAGCTGTTTCATTCATCCTATTAGCAGTGTGTTTTCCCCTGGCTGTCGGCTCATGTGGGCAGCCTTCAGTGTTGGGACAGTGGATGCCATCTCCCTGTGGAAATGCAATCAGCCTGGGGGGAAACAGAGCTCTCAGTTCACCCCCGGATCCAGCGCTGCGGAGAGCTCCACTGGGATGGCTGCTTTTCCTTTGCTCATGACAGCGGCTAAGCGTCAGCTTCTACAGCAACATCAGAATATAGTTACAGAGGTGGTTGTTCTGCTCGCACATGCCGACTGACTAATATGACGAACATCGGCGGCCTGTATGAGCATGCTGATCTACTCCTCCGGTGGTCCAGCCTGGTCTGCATTGGTCTGGACTGATTGACAGGCATAAAAAGCACAGGCTAAAGATGGCCGTTAGCAAAAGAGGAGTGTACACTTTACATTTATGCATTTAGCATACACTTTTATCCAAAGCGACTTACAGGGCATTCAGGTTATACATGTACTGTCAGAATGTCAGTATGTGTGTTCTCTGGGAATTGAACCCACAACCTTTTGCGCTACTAATGCAATGCTCTACCACTGAGCCACAGGCACACCTTATATATAAAAAACTGCAGTAGTAATAGTGAAGCTTGCTTTTGCAAACATTTTAATGGCACTAAAAAGTGCCATTAAGCTTCATGGAATAATTATCAATAAAGTAAAATAATGCAAAATTCAAGGACAAAGAGATTTAGATTGTATTATTCTGCATGTCATTTCATTTATACATTAGACTTTACTGTGATGCAATCCACAAATCCAATCCCAAAGCACTGATTTAAATAATCCCACCTCTCTTAAATCAGACCAATTATGTGTGTAGAACCGCACCAGTGGCTGTTTTATTTTTCAGCAGCAGAAGTGTGAAAGGCAGTTGGACATACATAACTGATTCTGTATGCCGTTCCCATTGGTTATTGTAACCGGCTCATGGGTGGATTACTCTAGAAATCAAAAGATCGGCTTACCACCAGAGCCTCGTTGTAAGTTTGCACCAGCCCTTGGATGATTAGAGTGCTTGTGTGTATTTGTGTGTGTTGGGAAATATTCTTCAAATGACCGTGTTTATCCAAGCTGAACTGTTTAATCAAAGAACAGAAGGAGCAGCTTGTAAACTTTCAATGCAGCTGCACTCATCCCTAATCCAGCCACATTAATGCAGCTCAGCTGCTGCTGTGTGGATGCAGACCATGTGTGATGCCTGGATCCAGCAACATCCTTCTGCTCATGTCCACTCGACTGTGACCCTAAAAGACTCTTCAAATCCAAACTTAAATCCATGCAAATCAAACAGGATGTGAATCATATTAGTGTTAAAAAAATGAAGATGATGAATGGTACATGTTGTCTTAGGATGGTGTTTTTTGTTTTTTTGTCTAGTTTCAATCAATAAGGTAACATCAGCAGAAAACAAGTCATTTCAGAGGAAGAGAAAGTTATTAAATTTTCATTAAAGATAATAAAGAAAATTAATACATTTTAATGCAGTGTTCTTTTTCTCCAGAATAATACAACCCGAATTTTTTTTATTCACTTTTATATTTTATTCACAATAGAATATAGAGGACATAACAAATGTTTAAACTGAGAAATGTTACACTTTTATCCACTGAATGAGCTCATTTCAAATTTGATGCCTGCTACAGGTCTCAAAATAGTTGGGACGGGGTCATGTTTACCATGGTGTAGCATCTCCTATTCTTTTCAAAACAGTTTGAAGACATCTGGGCATCAAGGTTATGAGTTTCTGGAGTTTTGGTTTTGGAATTTGGTCTCATTCTTGCCTGATAGGTTTCCAGCTGCTAAAGAGTTTGTGGTTGTCTTTGACATATTTTTCGGTTAATGATGCACCAAATGTTCTCTATAGGTAAACGATCTGGACTGAAGGCAGGCCAATTCAGCACCCGGACTCTTCTACTACGAAGCCATGCAGTTGTAATAGCTGCAGTATGTGGCTTTGCATTGTCCTGCTGAAATACACAAGGCCTTCCCTGAAATAGACGTCATCTGGAGGGGAGCATATGCTACTCTAATACCTTTTATATACCTTTCAGCATTCATAGTGCCTACCAAAACATGCAAGCTGCCCATACCGTATGCACTTATGCATAAGCACTTATAGATGTTCTCTTCTTTCTACGTTGTCCTGATTGTAGTAATGTTGCTTGACTAAATATTTCTCAGCAACTCAGCTGCTTTAAAAAAACTGTAGCTTTTTACAGTTACAAGCTGCATTTGTTGACAACAAACGGTGTTGTATGACAAAATACTACATCACTTTTATATTTATAAATATCACATACTGAATCTGGATGTTAATGGCAGTATTCACATCATTAGTAGTTTTTTCATTTTCCATGCACATTCAAGCGCACGCTGGGACTTCTCTCTTTTCTGCTTTCTTTTTCTTGTCTTGTTCTCAGATGGAAATGGTAATTACAGGAACCTGTTTTCAGAATGTTAGATTGAAATCCAAGGTTGAGTGCCAGCCAGGGACCCTCAAATTATCTGGGCCAGGTGTTGATATTTATAATAATACGCACTGCCCTGAATATAATTGCATCTGCAGACACAATACATATTAATGTGTCAGTTAGCAATCAAAGCGTCATGGCTCGTCTCATGTGGCCTGTTTCAGAGCTGTCAGGAACACTCAATGTCAGAGCCTTCAGTCAGAAAACCCTCCGCCTACCGTCTATCCACCCAGCAGCCTGCTAATGCCATGCGAGCGGTTCTGAGAACTTCAGCAATGTCCACAAAATCACAGATTTGTGGACCTACATGTATAAAGCCTTCATATACAGCTGCAGCAACAGAGAAATAAATATTTACACATAAACACACACACGCACATATGTTCACGTGTGTATATTGAATATATATATATGTGTGTGTGTGTGTTTTTTTTATATTATATTGTATTATATAATTTTTTATAACTTTTGACTAGTTAAAGATAACTGTTCTTTCTTTGTTTAATTAAATAAAAAATATAACCTGATCCAATAAACAATTAAGTAACTTGCAAAACCATCTGATTAAATAGTTTTATTGCAAACATAAAGTGGTCAACAAGGTGCAAATGTTAAACTAATTCACTTCAATATCTTTGCAGAAAATATGCATGAAAAAACTTGTCTTAAATGTCCTGTTATGTTCAAAAATTACATTAAAAAAATCCTAAATATTTCTTAGCCAAAATGTAGATATTCAATATAAACTGTCAAGGCAATTCAAATTCAAAATGACTTAAAATATAAAACCAGTTGTAGGCTATTATTATCAATGAAAATATTGTAAAAACAAAGAAAATAACAGCATGTGACCTGTCACCATCATGCAAACACACAGTAGTACGTTATGTCAGGTTTTTTTTTCTCTTAACCTTTATCATTGACATAGCGTCATTGTGTCTATTTTAAATGTTTTCTAATATTTGTATAAAACACTGTGATTCCTTGATAAAAAAAATAAGAAAAAAAATAATTTGTATTCAAATTCATCGATAAAATCAGAAAAATTGCCCTGCCGTAATATATAGTATACAGGATTCCACGAAAGGATAATTCTATATTCTGATATATAAAAAAAATAATTAATAAAATATCTTGCCATTTCCCAAATATAAGCATCAGGCTGTCTGCTGTCTAAAATCACCGAAGGCTGACAGCTCTGTGGTCTCATATTCACCTTTTCCAGTAAGTCCTGTCTGAAATGATAGCTGTATTCTCACTCCTGGCTGATGGAAGAGGATACTTCAAAGGGAAATCCAAACCGTAAGGTTGTGTATGTGGCCGGCAATGGCCTCTTGAGATGAATGATGATGATTTTTGTTCTGTTTTTCTCCCCTAATGTCTTTGGCCATGTTGCAGTGTGTCTGGGTCAGCCCACCCTCAGACTCCAATCAGAATGCTCTTAGGGCACGAGGCAACAGTAAGGATTGCTGGGAAGTGACCCACGACCCCTTTCCAGGAGCTTTGCGGTTGCTGTGATAACATGAGGGAAAGGTTGTGTCGGGCTTGGAGCTGTAGCACAGCAGTTAAGCAAATCTTCCAACTTCTGAGACTAAATGTTTAGCCAGATCTGCTAACCACTGCGAGACTTAATAGTTGTTCATATAGACGTGACAGCAGCCTCCTGCTAGATTACTAAGTCAATAACAGCTTGTGCCATCGACACTTAGGTGGAAAAGATACAGTTTCTATACATTTCATTTGGCCAAGCAGGACAAAGCTGTTCTGAGACCTTTTCCATTTTATCTTTAGAGATTTATTTTTTAAGATTTAAAGGGATAATTACCCCCCCCAACAAAAAAAATACAATAAAATAAATAATAATAATAATAATAAAAAAGTAGAAATACTTTATTTCATACTTTTAACTCTCATGTTGTGCCATACATTTCTTTAGTGGTCTATTTTTTCAATATAATTAAAGTATATATATATGTATATGTATATATATGTGTATATGTATATATATGTGTATATGTATATATATATATATATATATGTGTATATGTATATATATATATATGTGTATATGTATATATATGTATATATATATATATATTATATATTATATATATATGTATATATATATATATGTGTATATGTATATATATATATGTGTATATGTATATATATATATGTGTATATGTATATATATATATGTGTATATGTATATATATATGTGTATATGTATATATATATGTGTATATGTATATATATATATGTGTATATGTATATATATATGTGTATATGTATATATATATGTGTATATGTATATATATATGTGTATATGTAATATATATATGTGTATATGTATATATTATATATATATATATGTGTATATGTATAATATATATATGTGTATATGTATATATTATATGTGTATATGTATATATATATATGTGTATATGTATATATATATATGTGTATATGTATATATATATATGTGTATATGTATATATATATATGTGTATATGTATATATATATATGTGTATATGTATATATATATATATGTGTATATGTATATATAATATGTGTATATGTATATATATATATGTGTATATGTATATATATATATGTGTATATGTATATATATATATATATGTGTATATGTATATATATATATGTGTATATGTATATATATATATGTGTATATGTATATATATATATGTGTATATGTATATATATGTGTATATGTATGTATATGTGTATATATATATATGTGTATATGTATATATATATATGTGTATATGTATATATATGTGTATATGTATGTATATGTGTATATATATATATGTATATATGTATGTATATGTATATATATATTAGTGGTGGGCCGTTATCGGTGTTAACGTGCTGCGTTAACGCGAGACTCTTATCGGCGATAAAAAAAATATCGCCGTTAATCTATTCTCAAAGTTGGGTTGGGAGCTGGGTCTATACTACGCAAGCTATGATGACTTTCACCCTGATATTTTAGCGCGGATGTATACCTAGCCGAATTGCACTGTAGGGGGCGAGAACGAGTCTTCGAACTAGAGGCTCGCAGTCCGTGATGGACAGATTGTTAACGGCTGGTCTATGTGGTAATACAATCGGCCAGGACATCCAAACGCTCACCTATCTTTCATCAACCTCAAATATGGCTTTTCCTCTGAAAGATGTATGTAGTAGCAACTTTACATGGCCGCTCAATATGATGTTAACCTAGAGAAACGTGCGCTATTGAAGTGTTTGTGTGGAAGCGCGTTTGCTGCAGGACAGGCTCCGGTGCGCTCACTTGCTCTTAAAATCTCCGTCATTTTTGGTCATACAGATAAAAGTAGCCTAATACATCTTTCGAATCTGTGAAGACTCTACGTTTATTTGTGTGCACTCAGAATAACAACGAAACGTTGCGCTTTTAAGCAAACAGGATGCGCTTTAGGTCTCATGTGAACTTGAGCGAGAAACTCCGTCTTTGAAAAATATATCTATAGAGAGTGAAATGTCTGAAATGTAAAAAATAAAAATAGAAGACGTGTGTGTTAGCATGGATGATTTACATGAAATTTAATCTGTGCAACACTGTGCATAAGATGGCTTTCAGTTCAATATAATAACAAAAAACGACATTTTGGGTTTTTATTCAACTAATAAGGTGGGCACGCTGTGATCTGTACTATATTTTTACTGTAATTGACAGTTATCGGCAAAAAAAAAAAAAAAAAAACAACAACACGGGAGTGGGAGGGAATGGGAGTCATTCTTCCGGGAGTGGAACGGGATTTTCCTCTAGTTTTTCCGTGGGATTGGGACGGGAAGAGATTAAAGTTTGTGATGCATTCTGGAAACAGGAGATGAGCCCCTGGTCTAATGCGCCACCTGGCTTGAGAAACCCGTTCTCAAAGACTTACTTTTAGTCATTATTTGGGTAGCACACATATTCTGAATGCCTTCGGCAGAATTCAAATGAGCCATTTTAATCTAGATTAATCTAGATTAAAAAAAATTATCTATGCCCACCTCTAATATATATATATATATGTATGTATGTATGTATGTCATTTTAATATAGAATTTTTATGAACCAATATCGATTATTAAATCCCAATCGATGCAGGTTTCACTTGATGAATGAACAGTACAGAGAGTGCACCTTCCATCCAATAAATCGTATTGTTAGCCTCAGATTTCTAATTTTGTCAATTTTATTAGGAAATTCAAGCAATAAATACAGTTTTGGCGTTCTAATGTTGTCTGATAGATCGCTGTAGCTTAAACTGGGTACTCACCTCGTAACACTTTTACTTTTGTTGTGTAGCTGACGATCCCGCGCTCTGCTGCCACACTGGACGGGGTGGTAATAACAGTTGTAAATTACAATAGATCACTCTGTGTAATCTGTCAAAATGATGGACTTTTTACCCCAAAAACCATACTTTAACATTCTTTCGTTATTTAAAAACTTTTGCTTTAATTATCTTAAGCAAAACTGAAAATCATAAAGATGATGTTTGTCTGAAAATATATGCATTCATTTTAGCGATTCTCATTTGCTACTTAAATCTACAACATTTAAAAAAAACATAAAATACTAGATCAATATTAGATGCACATTTTAGAGTGGTCTTGTATTGTGGCCAGCCTAAGGCACACCTGTGTAATAATCATGCTGTCTAATCAGCATCTTGATATGCCACACCTGTGAGGTGGATGGATTATCTCGGCAAAGGAGAAGTGCTCACTAACACAGATTTAGACAGATTTGTGATCAATATTTGAGAGAAATAGGCCTTTTGTGTACATAGAAAAAGTCTTAGATCTTTGAGTTCCGCTCATGAAAAATGGAGGCAAAAACGTAAGTGGTGCGTTTATACATGCATTTATACATGCGCACACACACACACACACACACACACACATATGCATACATACAGTATATATATATGTATATATAAACACACATGAATACATATATAATTATTTAATTTTTTTACAATTTGTAGCGAGTAGGAAATAACACTGAGAACCTGACACATTGCACTTCTGGAGACTCTAGGTAGGTTGCAGTTCTGGAAAATGATGGCGCTGGAGACTAAATGGTTCCTGATGGTTTTTACACCTAATTCTTCACATTAATTATTGTTATACATGTTAATTAGTTAACATGTATTTTTTTTCTCCACCTATTTTTTTCTGACTGTGCTGACCCAATGAGCATTTCACTGCCCAATGGTCATCATGCCTTAACTTTGCAAATTATATTATTGCATTAGTGTTGCATCCCTCTCATGGGCATTTAATAATTTTTTACTTTTAGTCTGAGTTCAATCTCTTTTTGGCTCATTTTATCTGTAAAAGAAAACCTGCCTAACATTTTCACTTAGGGATGTTCTCACTTTTGTGGCCAGCGGTTTAGACATTGATGGCTGTGTGTTGAGTTATTTTGAGGGGACAGCAGATTTACACTGTTATCCAAGCAGTACACTCACTACTTTACATTGTAGAAAAGTATCATTTCTTCAGTGCTGTCACATGAAAAGATATAATAAAATGTGAGGGGTGTACTCACTTCTGTGAGATACTGTATATGTATGTAAATATATATATATAAAGCAGCAGTGTAAACAATTGTACTTGTCTTGCTTTTATTGTTGTTTTCTTTCATTTTTGGTGCTTGACAAGTACAAAACCCATTCATTGTAATTTAATTTAAAAAGAAAAAAGACCAGTTCATTTTTCAGTACTGCTTCTGATGAAGAAAGTAAGTAAAAGTTTAGAATGACGTGTGAATATATGTAATGGAATTTCCATATTTTGTTAACCTGACACTTTAAAGGGTCAGACAAGTGGCACAATAAACTATAATCTAACTTTATTTTTATGTGAGATTATGCTCATGTGCTCATTGCTCTTTTTGCCCCGAACGTCAACGGTTAGATCAGACAAAGATAAAATATTTGATATGTCAAGATGATGTCCTCAATTTGACAGAATCTAGCCGAGCACATCTGTCCACTTCTGTTGTGATGCTTTTGATTGGCAGCTGTCAGCATTGAGGGTCTTCCAGCCTCGATGCTCCATCGTACATCACAGAAGAAGACCACAACAAAGAGTGTACAGAAACCCTTATTATTTTCCACATAAGAGGATGAATTGGTCATTTGTTTTTGTTTCCGGACAAAGATAATTTGTTTGCTGTGTAAACTTGCCGGATCCTTCAAATGAGCCGAGCGGTACAATGGTACATGTTTGAGCGATCATTATCAAACCGCTCAAGCAGAGGTCCAAACACAGCACCAGATTTCCAGAACTGAATGGTGACTTGGCAAACAAGCAGCCATCCTGATGTTTTTCCACTCGGTCATATCAGCGAGCCTGCAGCAGGAGCGTATCAGGAGTGTTATTTCACATCACTAAAGTCTTTGAAGAGGTTTAAGGATCTTTAAGGGACCCCGGCCAACCAAAGTGCCTGCCAGATATCTCCATGTTAATAAGCCTCCATTAAGAAATTATTGCTGATGTTTTTGTGCTTTGCCACTGCTAAATCTAACTGCCAATTATGCCATGGCAACACTCAGCGCTCCATTTGCCAGGATGTTGATAATTACGGTTTCTCTAAGCTCTTTTCTTCCTGTGCCTCAATTTAGTTGTGCCCTTCAAATCCGGGCAGTCCGCAGAGCACGTCAGTTCTTCGCCACCTACCATTATCTGCGATTTCACTCCGGTGTGATTCATGTTTCATTAGTATACTACCTAAGAAGCCCAGCTCGAGACGAGGTTGTTAAAATGAATTCAGCAGAACAGAGTGCCATGCAGACTTCAAATAACTTTTAACCTCAAATCTTACATATAAGCCTAACTTAATTTAAGCCTTAATTACTCAACCCCTGGTGCATCCAAACCTAACCAGAGACCACCAGCGTAGACAGCGACTCTTGTTGGCAGTTGAGCGACTGAGCTGTCTTTGGCAAAGATGAAGAACAGGAGGGTCTGTACTGTAGGTGGCCTTTATCTCTGGCACACCTGACATTGTCAAGGTCGTTTATTATCTCGCTCTGTTTGTGTGCCGCCAGAACACACTCATCTCTCCCGGGTTGTGAGAAAAGCACTTTTTTGAAATGCTGTGGGGAAGGGCAATTGATTGTGCTGATACTTTTGGTGATTAGACACATCAGTCAGTGTCAAGATTATCTGTGTCATCAGCTGATCTCAACAGCTGTGGGCTCGTCTTCTTTAAACGGCGGTGAAATCGGTCGCATCTCTGCTCTGTCTGCTCCTTCTCCAATTACTCATACTGATTGAATATATGCAAATCGCCACCGAAATTAAAAGCCACCTGCAAAGAGACCCCAAAGGGATACTGTAACCTCCCTACAACCTCCAACTGCCCAAGTGTTCTTAAAGACGCAGATCTTTGAGGAACCTTCGGACAATGACACGCGGATATGGAAACGGCATGTTCCCTACGGGCGACCTTCTGTCTGATCTCGAATCACCCTTATGCCGCTGCTCTTCTGTGAAGTGTCCATCTTTGATCCTCATTCCTTTGCTCCTATCACCCCTCCTCTAATCCTACTCATCCACCCGTGCCTTCACTTCTTCACCTCTTCTCCTTTAAACTCCCACACCTCGACTGGAGGACAAAGAGCCGGTGACTCCATCTGGATCTCTGCTGGGTCGTACAGAGGTGGGGGCTGGTTATTAAGAGCCGATCGTGTGAAGATCAGTGGTGCTTTGCGCCGTGCCGCGTCTCCTGTGGGATAGGTGGGATACGTAAAGGTCAGCGGGCTGATCTGAGCACCTGTCTTCCTGCCTGTGTGATGGGCCAAGAAACCGCAGCTCTGTCCTTTGTACATCTTTGCCTGCAGATTATCCGCTGGGATGTCCTGCTGTTGTAATGTCCCTTCAGTAATGACACCGCTTACTATGGATATATGTGTTTCTGGAGGTATATGTCTCGTGTGAGGCATTAATAGCATCTTCAACCGCCAGATCAGAGTAAAGCAGCCCTAAGGCACTATTAGCACTGTAAAAGTAATAGTAACCTAACAGTATTGTGCCGCAAAGCTGAAAAAGCTTCTTTCTTGTTTCAGATAAAATGGATCATGCTATTCCTATCTCTCGGGAACTCTTCGATTCCGCTGTGCCATGGTTCTGTGGTAGGATCTTATGTACTGCATAGACTGATACAAAATTGTATCTGTTAAAAGAAGTGTTCGGAAATTGAACTGAATCTGTGTGGAATATTATCGCTCTGGATTATCACTTCAGTTGTGTTTTTGGAATTATTTCTTAGTTTATGAATGGAATGTATTTATGTATGGCCAAACCGATGAGAGTCATGATCAGTGGTCATTAGTTTTTTTTAACACCGTTTTGTTTTTATCTTCTGATGAAAATTTACTATAAATGTATTGAATATTTTGTCATAATTTAATTAAATTTTGCTTTGATTCTAATTTTTATCAGTGAAAAGATTTTAGTTGTTTAGGGCCAAATTAAATTAAATACACAAACATTTGATAATGTTTTTCAAATATTGCTTTACACTTGTATTGACATTTATCAAAAATAACAGGAGATTACACTACAGGAAGAAGGAGTCCCTAAGGGGAAAATATGAGATGGGAGGGAAATTATATATATTTTTTCCATTAACCTGCAAAATGTTTGTTCCCTCTAAGAAACTTTTGCTTGTGTTTACTAGAAAAAGCACTAAAACAATTTTTCCATCACAAGTTTTGTGTTTGCTTGCAAAATGTTTAACTTTTTTTGCCAAAGAGAGAATGAAAAAGTTTGTATCCTGTGAAAAGTTTCATGCTTTTCACAGAAAAGCACGAACACGAAAGCATTGAAATATAATTTTATTTTTCTATCTCCGTATACCCTTAGGGACTTATAGGGATGCAATACTGTAAATTCCTTCTACTTTATATATCCATAGATGTAGATGTTTGTCTTTTACATTATTCTTATAGAAAGAGTATATTCACAATGTGATTTACTCATTCTATATAGCATGTTTAACACAACTTTTAGTTTAAGTGTGCATCCATATCATTGTGTACAAGTGTAACTTATAATACCATGTTTGTGTTGTCTGTATATTTTGTTAAAATATCTTTGATTCGATAGGCACTATGAATTCTGATAAAATGGTGTAAAATGAATCGTCCGAGAGAAATTTGCTCTGCTGTAAAGAAACTACTGACCTTGGCTAGCAGTTATTTTTAAATAGTGTAAAGCGCACAGCCTGACCCAGGCTCTGTTTGCGTGGCAGATGAAGACATTTCAGGCCAGCTGGATGGAAGCCCAAATTAGTTTTTTGGTGTCCTGAAACATCCTGATAAAACTAAAGTCAGACCCATCACCCTTAAGACTACATCCCAGCAGGTCTTCTGAGATTTTCAGTGCCTGTAGATAAATGTTTACATGGTTGGCTGACTCAGTAAATAAATGGCAAAATACTGCACAAATCTACAGTGACACAATAAGAGACGAGCGGCCTTGTGTTGCCCAACTAGATGGTGAGAAGAAACACTTTTAGTGAAAAAAGTGGTAGAAGTTAACAAGCGCCTGACTGTATGTTATTTGTTTCTATTTTATTTCGAGATTTGTCGACAGAGGAGTGTAAAGCAGTTTCTGATTTCTTGGTCCCAAGACATCGGTGGGTTTGCATTTGTTTGCACATTTTTAAAGGTGTAATAAAACTCAAGGCATTTTAAAACTACCCATGAGGCTGTGTCAGGAAATAATGTGGCTTAGAAATATTTGTACAACTTTTACTTCCACCTAATTAATACAGGTGCATCTCAATAAATCAGAATGTCGTGGAAAAGTTCATTTATTTCAGTAATTCAACTCAAATTGTGAAACTCGTGTATTAAATTAATTAAATGCACACAGACTGAAGTAGTTTAAGTCTTTGGTTCTTTTAATTGTGATGATTTTGGCTCACATTTAACAAAGACCCACCAATTCACAATCTCAACCAATCAGAATATGGTGACATGCCAATCAGCTAATCAACTCAAAACACCTGCAAATGTTTCCTGAGCCTTCAAAATGGTCTCTCAGCTTGGTTCACTAGGCTACACAATCATGAGGAAGACTGCTGATCTGATAGTTGTCCAAAAGACAATCATTGACACCCTTCACAAGGAGGGGAAGCCACAAACATTCATTACCAAAGAAGCTGGCTGTTTACAGAGTGCTAGAGGTCCTAGAGTCTGGAGGAAGGGTGGAGAAGCTCATAGCCCAAGTTGCTTGAAGTCCAGTGTTAAGTTTCCACAGTCTGTGATGATTTGGGGTGCAATGTCATCTGCTGGTGTTGGTCTATTGTGTTTTTTGAAAACCAACGTCACTGCACACGTTTACAAAGAAATTTGGAGCACTTCATGCTTCCTTCTGCTGACGTTCAGGTCTGGTGAGTTTGCTGGCCAGTCAAGCACACCAACACCATGGTCATTTATCCAACTTTTGGTGCTTTTGGCAGTGTGGGCAGGTGCCAAATCCTGCTGGAAAATGAAATCAGCATCTTTAAAAAGATAATCTTTTTAATCAAGGGTATTGTCAAGAGGAAAATGAGAAACAAGAGACCACAAAATGCAGAAGAGCTGAAGGCCACTGTTAAAGAAACCTGGGCTTCCATACCACCTCAGCAGTGCCACAAACTGATCACCTCAATGCCACGCCGAATTGAGGCAGTAATTAAAGCAAAAGGAGCCTTGCCATGTATTGAGTACCATATACAGTAAATGATCATACTTTCCAAAAGGCCAACAATTCTCTAAAAAAAAAATGTATTGGTCTTATAAATTATTCTAATTTGTTGAGATTGGTGGGTTTTTGTTAAATGTGAGCCAAAATCATCACAATTAAAAGAACCAAAGACTTAAACTACTTCAGTCTGTGTACATTTAATTGATTTAATACACGAGTTTCACAATTTGAGTTGAATTACTGAAATAAATGAACTTTTCCACAACATTCTGATTTATTGAGATGCACCTGTATTCATGTTCTTACATTTTGTTCTATACTGGGTACTTATTCTCACATTTTTTTAGAGGTTTAATATTTTGTAGCATTTATTTTTTAAATATTTCAAATGTAGTATTAATGTTACATATTTACTTTCTTTTCAGACTTACATTGATCACATTTCTCGACCTCTATCTCATTCGTATCACTGATAGTGAAACTCATTTTTCCTCATAATTAACTTCTTTCCAACCATCTGAAGCTGAATATTACAGTAGACACATTAATGGGGCACCTTTAACATGAATCACTTTACATGGATGATGGGATTAAATTAGCATCTGATTATGAGATGGCATTAATCTAATGGGATTGGATGGCAGCAGCCCTGAATTCAAATATTTAATGAGTTATGGCATATCATGCTATAGCCAGACCTACTTTCACAGTGGACATAACTTAAAGGTAATATAAAATAGGTAACACTTATAATAAGGTCATATGCATTTACTAACAATATATTTGTAACCGTATTTATTTATCTTTGTTAATGTTAGTTAATACAAATACAACTGTATTTTAGTTAATGTTAGCTCTGGTCCATGAAACATGAACAACGTTTGATATAAGCAATCTATTAGTAAATGATGAAATTAAAGAAATAGTTGACCCAAAATGTTTTAATTTAAATAATTTTGCTGAAAGTGTACTCACCCCCAGGCCATCCAAGATGTGTTGAGTTTGTTGTTTCTTCAAAATAGATTTGGAGAAATGTAGCATTACGTTACTTACTCACAAGTGGATCCTCTGCAGTGAATGGGTGCCGTCAAAATGAGAGTCCAAACACCTGAATAAAAAAATTAAATAATCCAATTAACATCTTGTGAAGTAAAAAAACTGCATGTTTTTAAAACAATATTTATATTTTATATTATAATAACTTTAAACGGTCTTTTGAAATCTCATTTTGACGGTACCCATTCTCTGGTGAGCAAGTGATGGTATTAAAAAAAAAATGTATCAGTTCCGGTGAAGAAACAAACTCATATATATCTTGGATGGCCTGAGGGTGAGTACATTTTCCGCAAACTTTCAGTTTTGGGTGAACTATTACTTTAATATTAATATATGTTTTAGAAGTATTTTTCATGATATCTGATATAGTTACCAAATGGATCCTTATTATAAAGTGTTTCCAAAAAACATACAGGACATTTTGTTTTGTGTGAGTTTATAAGATTTGTATATTAATTGATATGTTCTGCCAGAGAAAGAATGGTTAATAAACGCGTTAACCATGTCAAGCATACGCAAACTCTCTGCATGTGTTTTAGCTCCTGTACTAAAATAGAGCAGCTTGGTTATTGATTCACTATGTCTCAGCATTAGCATATATACTTTCTGTGTCAGCCGTGTTGCTGCTGGATTCAGATATGTTCAGCAGGACTCACGAAAGAGTGTCCTGAAAGAGGTCGTTGGGGACTGGAGAGGATAGAGCAAATAAGTGAACCCACATGCAAGTACAACCATAAATACAACCGTGTTCCTGTGTGGCTCAGTGGTAGAGCATTGCGTCAGCAGCGCAAAAGGTTGTGGGTTCGATTCCCAGGGAACACACATACTAATGAAATTGTATAACCTGAATGCAATTGTAAGTCGCTTTGGATAAAAGCATCTGCTAAATGCATAAATGTAAATGTAAAAAAGGTAATCTGTCAAGGTAGCAATTTATTTGTGAAATATGGAGCAGGAACAGTATTACATTCAAACTGATTGATTGTGGTAAATTACAGCTTCATTAGAGCAGAGAAGGTGTTTCAGATGGCTCTCATGAGGACTAATCTTGATTTTAAGCACCTCAGTCCGTTCACTGACCACCTGATGCATGCTGAGCACATCACAAGTCAGTGTTTGGAATCGATAACTTTTGATATCTATTGATAGCAATAGCTTTCAGTATTGACTGTGACCATAATAAACAAATTGTTTATAACTATTAAAATCAAAACAAATATTCAATAGATAGTGTCTATGCATTGCATATTTGTTTAGATTTTAATAGTTATAAACAATTTTTATTTTTCCTCTTCAACCACAAACCAAATATTTCTTGTTACTTTTCAAGCACAAAAAAAGTTATCCAGCTTCACTGCACTGCCTAGTTCTGCTTCATCTCGCCATGTCTCCAAAGGTGCAGGTGTGTGGAATTATGGGGGTTCATCATCATCAATATAGAAGATGTGAGTACCTCATCTGTCTTCATGCACACCCAGCAGAGAACACCTGCTGCATCTTTTACTTCCATCTACAATTACAATCCACACACACACGATAAAAAATCCAAACAGTGTACCTGCAGGGCCATTATTTTATACCATATACTGGAAGAAATCAGTATGACAGGAGGTTTCAGATGTCCTTATTTGATCGCAGCTCAACATCACATAAGAAACTAGAGCGCTAGCAACAGACTGCAGGAGCAGAGGTCAGGAAATGTGTAATCCAGTTGACGCTATAGGAAGAAGTACTTCCAGCACACGGATTGTTTTATTTGACACAGCATGCCAGCTGTTGGTTCTCTGTGACAGTCCAGAAATCTATTGCACTTGTGCTTCAAATATCTGCACAGAGCTAAAACTTTGAAATACAATACAGACTCATATTTCAGCTGTACAGTAACTCTTATTTAAAGATCTTTAAGTATGTGTCTCTTCTGTAATATGTCAAATCCAAGGGTTCACTGCAGTGCCATATTTCTGCTGTCCATAGGGGACGGTTTCACATTTATATGGGCGGTTATATAAATACGTGCATGATAAATTATTTATTACATGAGCTATTGAATGCATTTTTTTTAATTAGCTTGTGACTTGCAGGCAAAAAACATAATTTGTCTGCACTTTGTTTTATGGACTGATTTGTGTTCTTTTCAAGTAGTTCCCAGTCTCTCTGTTGATGTAGTGTTCTTCAGCAATGACATGAACAGTCTTTTGTTTTAAACAAATTAGTCATTTCTATGTATATTTAAATTTGTATATATGAACTATTTATTCCTTTTTTTTTGCGTCTGCGTTGATGATCTGCATAATCACAACATGTTTTGATGTGTTATTCTGAGTCAGCAAACGTGTTCAGAGCTGATTATCTTTACTTCAAGCCATAAATGAGCAGGTATATGACGCACTAAGTTGGCACAGAGCCCAATCACAAAAGCTTATCATATTTGCCAGGTGCTCTTTTATTGGTTTAAACAGAAGTGTTCTCTTTTTTGCAGGCTGCACAAAGCATTTTGAAGTAGATGCTAAAGCAGCCCTGAGTGCATTATCCTTCAGTAAGCAGACAGTACAGCATTATCCTCCCTCAAGCTCAGAGTCTTAGTGTTGCTTCATTTGTATTAATTAGTAAATGAAACTTTAAAGTCTGTAGTGTCAGGAGTTAAAATGTTTGTTAGAGTTCCTTAAAGTAAATAGTGCAACTTTTCCTTCCCCAAGTTAGAAGAGATAAGCATTAATTAAACGATTCTGCTCATTTAATTATTTATTTGTATTTTATTGTCTTGTTTTTTTTTGCACTGAAATTTGAAGCCTCGGTCACATAAACTAGCATTTTATTTTACTCTCATTTAATTATTCTCGTATTTGGCTAGAGGAAAGTCTTGCACCTCATTAAAATTATTTAATCCACTGTCAATTGCTTGTTAGCCCAAATCACTAATGACTTTGCATTTACTGGAAGCAAGATAAAAGCTTTGCTATTTGTTTTTGCTCCAGTCAGTCTTAATTACTTAATTGGTAATGTTCGCTTTCTTCTTACAAATGACTTGTCAGTGGAGGAAGTGCAATTGTAGAATTTCTGCAATCATACTGAAAATCTGAGCTGACTGGACTGCTTGTCTTGTAATGATTAGGGGGAGGATGCATATTGATCGGCTCGATTAGATTACATGCCACTAGAGGGGGGGGGGGGGAACTATTTCGGTTAGTCTGAGTTGAGAATTGGGCATTATTGATTTGCGTGTTTTTGTTCATAGACTGAAAGATAAGTCTATTTCTCTTTGATTTCACAAACAGCATGACACAGGACTGGAATTGTTTAATGTCTTACACTCGTACAGGCTTTATTCTTATCCGCATGGCTAAGCACCTCTCAGGGAATGTTTACACCTGTGTTTTGACGTTTAAACTCCGAATGTGGTATTGGAGCCTGCCTCTATAATTAAAGCGCGCCTGACTGCTGAGCTAATGTCTTGTGGAAAGCAGTAATGAGCAGAGTGGTGATGCGTTCCACTTGGTGGCATCACTGTTCAATATGTTCCTTGCATATTTTGTGACACCAGCCAAGCGTTACATATCCTCTCCTAAAAGCTCTACATATGCAACCGCACCATGTGCTGTGTTTTTCTATACGCGCTCGGTGCTTGCAGGTGTTCATATTGCTCTGTGGTTTCGGTCTCAGAGCTGTGCACTGCGCTCAATAGCATTGAAGAAGTGCTGTCTGTGTGGGATTGCCGAGGGTTAGGAGCATGACATGATGGAGCATGACAGGGATAGGATGAAAAGGTCACCTCTGGCATGCTGCCGTTTCAACTATGTGATGAGCAGCTTGGCATTTGTAGTGTTCACCAGTGTATTGTGCAGCAATCAGAGCAGAGCAGGCAATCAACTACAGCATTCATCTGGCATTAATGCGTTTTTATTCAATGCTTAATGAAGTATATTGGGTTCAGTACATGTTAAGCTCAGTTGACAGTATTTGTGCCATAATGTTGATTAATACAAAAACTAATTTTGACTTGATCATGTTGTTTTGTTTTTCTTCTTTAAAGCTGGGTTACAGTGAGACACTTACAATGGAAGTGCATAGGGCCAATCTACGAAGATTAAACATATTCACTGTTTCAAGAGTATGTATAATAAGAAGTAAATAGTATGTATTATAAGAAGTAAATAATATGCATGCTTACAAGACAAATCACTTGTTAACATTTTCTGTGTAAAATGAAATTCAGTTTTTCAACATTAACGTGCGACACTCAAAACCATACAATTATTGTAAAATGGTTTACAATAAATCTCAAACAGTACAGCTATATAGGTTACAGTGTATCGTTTTAAGTTTAACAGTATAATTAAGTGCTTTTATAAAATAAGCTCCACATTTCTGCTTTTAAATCCTTCAGAATTTCCCCCATTTGCTTCCTTTGAAAGTACCTCACCCTAATTTCGATTTGTTTTTCCGATTTACTTTCATTCATATGGTTACTTTACATTTCTGCTTTTAAATCTTTATAAAACAATTTCTTGTTTTTTGCTTCCGTTGTAAATGGAGCCTAAATTATTTTTTATGGTAATAAGCTAAATTGCACCAATGACTTCAATTGATATTGACATGAACTGATCTCTTAATAGTACCTGAGAATCAAAATATTACCTTATTAAATCAAAATATGTCTTTTATAAGCTTTTTCATTTTTTCCCTCCCATTTATTGAAAGTACCTCACCAGAGCCTTGAGTTTTGCTTCTTTTTAGTTTTTTTCTTTTGTGATAATCAACAAAATGGCAGCATTTCTTTCAAATTGAGCTTAACGTGTTGAACCCAGGATATTACTTTAAATAACATTATTACTTTTATATAATTATAAGCTTGTTACATATTTGTAAAAAATTGGCATATTTTATTTAATTGTTCCTATCAAAATGCTTGCTACGGATGCAAAAAACGATTTTTTTTATGTCAGACGATAGTTTCGGAGGCAGTGTGTAAACATGATTGACACAACGTGAGATGTATTTTTTAACGTGCGGAAATTTTGGATGAAAATTGCAATGACCTTTAGTGCCTTACTTTAACATTGTAAGTTTATTTCTCTCTCTCTATCTCTCTCTCTCTGAAAATGAGGGATGAGCCAAAATAATAATTTTATGGTGGTCCACAAAATGCACAAATGCAACGATTTGGCGCAAATGCTGTTGATTGGCTATAACTTGCATTGTACCTGGAATATTACTTCAATTCATATCATGACATCACTAAACATTTGCCCCATTTACTTCCATTGTAAATACTCTATAATATTTATTTACGTGTATTGAACTCAGAATGTTACATATTCATATCTATGTTAGATATTCATGTTACATATTCATATCAGAATGTTACATATTCAGTGCCTATTTCACTGCGATGATAATGCAGAATTCTGTGTGAATTTCACGTCAACTCTCATTGTTTGATGTGATTGGAGGGCAATTGCATAGGTGCTCATTATGAAATGGGTAAATTGCAGCTTGCAGTACTGCGGTAGGGGAAAAGACGTGTTTGAGACATGCGCAGACAGTTTAATTATAGTAAACAAGGGTCAAATAAGCATCTTCCAGTGCGATGAGATCCTATAAATGTATAATTCACCCTCCAGCCAGAGCTGTATGTACCGATTAAAACGAGAACCAGTAATGACGACGAAGAGGCTGGTTGTGGGTTTGGATGCCCTGCTGCGATTGTGTCGGCTAGGAAGGCTGAAGCCTAGCTGCAGTCTAACTCTCACAGCAGGGCTATGGTGCTTGAGGAGAGCCCATTAAATAAGCAATTAAAAGCAGCTAATGAAGGGGCAGTCACCAGCATGGGCTCGGCCTGACTGACTGCCTCGCTGAGCCAGACAGACCTTCTGAAGGGCTTCGATGGCCTCCCCCCTCCTGGGTCAGGCTTAAACACCACTGAATGTGTATCTGTTTGTGTGTTATTTCATAGAGCTTAACGTTCAGCAGGATCGGAGCTTGCTGAATGAGCCTCGGTCTGATAAATGAAACATCTGGTGGGACAAATTATTTAATAACTTTAATGAGTATGAAACTGCTTTTTTTCTGAACGTACCATCCTGGTTTTGCTGCAACTACCACTGATTTATGTTCTAACTGCAAAATAGGATTCCTTTAATGATGTCTTTCTAAGTCTTTCACATTTTGATCCCCTGTAGATTATGTAACGTGTGAGCATTTTGTTCTTGGGTTGGCGAATCAATATCTAGCATTTCCTTTAATGACCGCTTTGTTTGACGTATACGCCGTTCTCCTTCAGGTTTTGATGCTCATGGATCCCTGAATGACTTCTGTGCACTTCAGGTATCTTCAGCAGAGCGCTGTAGTGTTGTGAATTGGTGCCATGCCTCAGGAGACCCGAATCCTACTCAGCAGATAATAAACACCACATCAGTGCCATGCTAATGAAGACGGATAGAGCACAGCCAGAGTGAAAGATTTATTTTCTACAGAGGGTCACAATGTAATTGTTAACTCAATTACAAACGATAAAGGATTAGAGTGACAGAGGGAGTAGAGACACCCCAAGGGTGTGTGGTCGGTGCACTTAATGTTTTCACTGGTGCTTTCTTTATTGGACTTTCAAGGTGACCATAGCATTGGTATTCGATTCAGGGTGGGGAGCGCTTCTGAGAATAAATGGTTGGAGGTTGGCGGGGTCAGTGCTGGTCGAGCCATCCAAAGCGTTTTTATTAAACGTTTGTGGAATGGAGCATTAGTGTGTTAGAGTTTACACAGCAGGTGGATTGCTTCATTGGCTTATTATTTTACACATTCTCAGTGGGTTTGGGGGGGGGGGTAATTGATGCAGGGATTAGACAGGTTGTGGAACGCTTATAAACACAGACACACTGTTTTCTGCAGCGCATTCAGTGCTGAGGAATTTTCTGTGCCATTATATTTTATTAAAGTAACATTTTTAAAGACAATAATTACACTTTTACAATAGACAATTAATGCATTTGCATGCACAATAATATGCTCTAACCTGAAAAAAATCATTCTAAAAACCAGACAACATAAGCACATAGTTGTTCTTCTGTTTGAAATCAATATGTACATTGAATCTGGTGCTGTTTATGATTTTCCCCAGCAGAACACTGTATTAGGTGTTTACCTGACCTTACAAGACATTTATAATGTTACAAAATATATATATATATATATATATATATATTCAGTATTCTTTGCATGCATATATGTGTGTGTGTTTTGTCAATTTCATAATGCAAATATATAACTTAATTTTTGATTAGTATTATGCATTGCTAAGAACTTCAATTGGACAATTTAAAGGGGATTTTTCTCATTATTTAGATTTTTTTTGCACCCTCAGATTCCAGATTTTAAATAGCTGTATCTTGGCCAAATATTGTCCTATCATAACACCATACATCAATGGAAAGCTTTTAGCTTCAGCTTTCAGATGATGTATAAACCTCAATTTATATCCCCCGGGCGCTGCACAGTCGGCTGCCCACTGCTCCAAGTGTGTACACTTGGATGGGTTAAATGCAGAGAACACATTTCACTCCTCATTATACTCTGTATAATTGTGTATGTGACAAATAAAGCTCATCCGAGCTTAATTTGTATTGTATTGTATTGTAATTTAAAAAAAAAATGACTGGTTTTGTGTTCCAGGGTCATATACACTGAACAAAATTATAAACGCAACACTTGTTTTTGCCCCCATTTTTCATGAGCTGAACTCAAAGATCTAAGACTTTTTCTATGTACACAAAAGGCCTATTTCTCTCAAATATTGATGACAAATCTGTCTAAATCTGTGTTAGTGAGCACTTCTCTTTTGCCGAGATAATCCATTCACCTCACAGGTGTAGCATATCAAGATGCTGATTAGACAGCATGATTATTGCACAGGTATGATTGTACAATCGTAACAATTAAAAGAACCAAAGACTTATACTATTTCAGTCTGTGTGCATTGAATTTATTTAATACCCAAGTTTCACAATTTGAGTTGAATTACTAAAATAAATGAACTTTTCCACGACATTCTAATTTATTGAAATGCACCTGTATATACCCTGTACAACCTGTTTGCACATTTGTATTGCACATTGCTGCTTATATTATTATTTATATACAGTAAAGTCTACAGTCTAATTCTACAGTATACTCTCCTGCACATTTTATTCTTATTTTTTACTTTATTTTTTCATACCTATATTTATGTATATTCTCTTGTGTTTTTGTTACATATAACTGCACTTTCCATGGAGCGGACCTGACTTACATTTCACTGCTGGTTATATTCTGTATAAATATGTATGTGATGAATAAAAAGCTTGAATCTTGGTAGTAATGAGTGGTTATTTGAGTTACTGTTGCCTTTCTATCGTCTCTAACCAGTCTGCCCATTCTCCTCTGACATCAACAAGGCATTTTCGTCCACACAACTGCCGCTCACTGGATATTTTCTGTTTTTCGGACCATTCTCTGTAAACCCTAGAGATGGTTGTGCATGAAAATCCCAGTAGATCAGCAGTTTTTGAAATACTCAGATCAGCCCTTCTGGCACCAACAACCATTCCACATTCAAAGTCACTTAAATTGCCTTTCTTCCCCATTCTGATGCTCGGTTTGAACTTCAGCTAGTCGTCTTCACCACATCTAGATGCCTAAATGCATTGAGTTGCTGCCATGTGATTAGCTGATTAGCAATTTGTGTTACCAATCAATTGAACAGGTGTACCTAATATTGTGGCCGGTGAGTATATATGTGTATATATGTATGTGTGTGTGTGTAAATATATATATATATATATATAATACAAAATACAAATTGACTAACCATTTTCTCTATTTTAACATTGTACATATTTGCACACTTTTTCAAATGGTCGAATTTGAACTAACAGCAGCAACAAATTGTGTGTGTGCGTGTGTGAGAGAGTTAACTTTTAATCTTGCCATTCCTGACTTTGTATTGTGACATTTCCATCTAAAGTGACAAATTGGGTTGTTATGCCCATCGCCTTCTATGCAGTGATATATCACACTGTCATCTGACAGAAGAGGGTGAGAAGTCAAACCATACAGGTGTCCGGGATGCTGGAGGACGGGTCCCTGAACTCATTATCTGTACGCCAGAAGTCTCTCACAGGGACTTTCTTTTCCTTTGAAAACGAGAACCTCCAGAATATTCAGGAACAAACATAATGGCGGCTGCTGTCTGACGTTACCCCAACTGTTTCCCTCAGAGTCCGAGTGAGACGTGTCATACCTCTGATGAACCGGGTAGCGGTGTAATGTCAGACTCCTGATGACAAGCCTCATTCTTTCTAATGAAAACCATCGCTCTGAGACCTTAGGGGTTTACCATAACTAATGCCATCTTGACTAAGGGCAAGAGAAATGCCAGGAACAATGCCAACTTGGCATGTCACTGAGGTTTTTTTCCCTCTTTTCTGACAAGCCATATATAGAAAGGTCTCATTTTACTTTCAAGACTTTGCAAGATTTGAACTCCGTCTGTGTTGGTTTTTCAAAAAGCAAACTTTCCACACAGCCTGCAGGCAGAAAGGTGCTTGCAGAGAGGGTCTAATTAAAACTGCATAATACAACGTTCTAAGTAGAGACTCTTTTGAGATGTGTGATGAGGGATACGGCTCGACTTGAATCATCAGTGTCTCTTGCCCTTCTCTTTCTGGCAATTGTCCAGACTCATGACCGCGTGTGACAAACAGACCCATGCTGGGAACATGTGATGACATGTGATGCACACCTGATTCTTTTCATCCTTCATCCCCCTTATAGAAATGATCCAGTATCACCAGTGTGGGGGGTAACGCATTACAAGTAATGCGAGTTATGTAATAATATTACCTTTTTTAAGTAACTAGTAAAGTAGTGCATTACTTTTTAATTTACAGGAAAATATCTGAGTTACTTTTTCAGAAAAGTAACGCCAGTTACTTTGTTTTTCCATTTATTGACTGACAGTGCGCTGTGTAAACATGATCTTACTGTAGTTTTAGACTATACTATATGTGAATGTGTATTAATTCATCCCACTCGCAAAAAAACTGATTCAGGATTCATCAAAATTAATTAAAACAGTGAAATGCAAACTCAGAATATGACGCAAACCTGCAATAATTAAATGTTAAACATCACAAATGTATCTAATCCCATTTTATTAACAAATGTGTTTGCTGCTGAACTTTGATGATCCAGTTCAACCATACTAATAAGCAAAAATGACTTTAGATAAACTAACAATTGTGCTTCGTTGTTTTTTTATTGTTGAAGAGTGTTGAATCTTCTCCTGCGTTCTCCTGTACAGACGTGATTTACTCTTCCTTCAGCCTGTGGTTTATTCATTACACTTTTTTGTGTGAAAGGCTTTCACATTTGCTATAAATATAACTTCTTGTATTAAAAACAAACAATCAAGCCCTGCTCATATTTAAAAAGTAACGCGAAAGTAACGTAACGCATTACTTTACATAAAAAGTATCTAAGTAACGTAAATAGTTACTTTTTTAGGGAGTAACGCAATATGTTAATGCATTACTTTTAAAAGTAACTTTCCCCAACACTGAGTATCACATCTTCATTATCTGTCCTGGATGTCCAAATATCAGCATTTACCAAATCAGCTCCTTTTCTAGTGTGAACTTGTAGGATGTATTCTAATATTGTGTGTATAACAGTGTTAATTAGAATTTGTAAAATGGCTATTCTGAGTACAAAAACACTTTTTTGTTTGTTTTTATGCTCTCTAATATATGCAAACCTAAAATGTCTGGCTTTTTTAGTGGAGTGATCATTTTTAGTTGAGCATCTGCTGCATGTTACTGGCCAAGTTTAAAACCATTGTTTCAGCTCGATGATTGATTTACAGGTGATGTGCTGGCTATTATGTCTAGTTTATTTTATTTTATTTGACACTAATAACGTGTGATCAGGTCACCTAAAACGGATGGTAATAGTGTAAACAGATGATACTATTCTAATACTACTTTATTTTATTTCCATTTTCTAATTTGAAATGACTTTGTGCTGTGGAAAAGGTGCACAGCACCTTTATTTAATTATTTTTTGTTTAGTTTCATTTAACTTGTGATCAGGTCACCTGAGACAGATGGCAATGGTGTAACCAAGTCATATTATACTTGTTCTAATCTAAGCAGATAATCAATGTAACACGATTAGTCTCAAGCCATTAAAGAAGTCGTGAACATTTACAATACATGACACATGTATAGCTATCGTTTTCAGTCTAGTCGAAAGTCTGTTTCTCAAGACATCATCCTCATTAGATCTGCATTCATTATATTTCATGTTTTTCATCTGGAATTTCGTTCTGAGAGACTTGTACTTCATTCCATTTCATCTCTCTTCAAAGGCCTCCTCTGAAGAAGCGTCCCTGTGCTCAATTAGTCAAGAGTCCATTCCTTGAAGTCATTTTCTGTCTGGAACAAGAAAATACTTTTTCCCCATGGCGAGCCTCTTAACCTGTCTTGGTGACAGCTACACCTTACTGTATAAAATAAATAATTAAAATAATAGCGTAATGCAAATTGTAAGTGGGTTTTGGGATAAACAAAGCCACTTGTTAACTGTACAATATCTATTAATATCTATTAACAAATACACTCAATTTGAATAAAGGAGTGCAGAGGTTTGCAGAAAATCTTGTCATGCTGCTCATACACGTCGAGCTTAATAGCTTCCGTCAGCCTCTATGCCTCGTGCTGCAGCTCTGAGAAACGAGTAATTGAGAGCAAAGCATCTTGGTCAACAAAACTAGTGTTCTTATTAAGTGCAAGTTTGCCTCTGGCTGCACATTCAGGTCTCCGCTTCAGGGGTTTACAAATGCTTATGAAAATTGTAGTTATATTTATTATAATTTTTTTATTCCATTTTTTCCCCTGATACAATTGTCTTCCTAATTCCATTTATTCAGATATTGAACTGATCACATGGCAGCAACTTGTGTGTTGTGTGGCAAAACCTTTTAAGCAAATATGTGCATGTGGTTTTCTTGTTTGCTAATTTATGATCTGTTTTTGCTCCCCATCAGCAGGCTGTTACTTGCTCTGGTTTTGATGAGCCATTCTGTCATCACTCTCTACCCTTCGTGGCATAATTAGTGCCTGCCCAATATCTCTGGCCCATTAGATAGATGGAGAGCAATGAGAAGGAAAGAATTAAAGTGGGAGAGAGTTGAAGATGAAAATGACATCGAGTTGAAATAGAAACCGTCTTTAATGCGACCCAACATTAAAGCAAATTCATTGAAAGATCTTATTCCTGTTTATGATATATCATCGTTTTTTTTTTGTTACTTCATTTGGAATCATGACATGAGTGTGAGAGTGAACTAAAATTAAAACTAATGCACTCAAGTACATTTTCTCATTTAAAACTGTTGGCAATCAAGCAATACTTATTATAAAATATTGCTAATTAAAGAGCAACCATACATTTAAATACCCGATTAATAAAAACAATAGCCAGTATAAATGTAAAGTATAAACTTGGGCAGAAAATCTCCAATACAGTGTTGGATAAATATCCACTGACTTTTAAAATATGTTGATGCATTTCTATTTATATCCTCAAAAGTGTGGTGTCAATAGAAAGATACAATGTTGTGGACAAACCCACAGAATATAAGAGCTCTTAAGCTTCGACCGAGCTGCATGAAATGTACAAAAGAACACAGTGTTAGTAGCTTTAGACAAGATGGTTTGCATTGTCTGGAGATCAATATCCCTCAGAAACACAAGTAGACAGGGCGCTGCTATTCTCTTTGCTTTTTATGAAATTTATTTGGTTACCGTTACGAACAATGTTGGGGGTGCATGAGAAATGTAAGTCTTGACCTGCTAAATTATCACAAATTAATATTCACAGCCCTGGGCTTTGCTAGATGAGCCAGTGCATTAGACTAGAGAAATGAATGATTAACACAGGGTCAAGCCCCCCCCCCCCCCCCCCCCTTCAGTGCATGTAAAGTACCCCAGTAAAACAGAGCTCCTCTCGAGTCATCATGTGTAGATTTGCTCTAGTCTTCAGTGATCATAAGTCTTTACAAGTGACAGATTTAAGAATGTGTGGATGCAGATGTTTTCTCTGGCAGATAGTGATACTCATATTTCATATTCATATTTCCCTCAGGATCACTCTCCACCCCTAATCTCATATTCTGAATATCTCCATATGGTAATTTGTCCTAAGGTTTGACTCAGCAACATGTTCTCATAAACCATGTCGAATCCAGGAATATGTGTGCCTGTTTTTCACTTGAATATTTTCACTTATCTCTTAAATGTATTAACTCATACTCATATTAACTAGCAACAGGTGCTAATTACTGTAAGCTTGCTACTATAGGTTTATATGGTTTAGCAACAACAACAAAACATGTTTCCAACATTGATAATGAATCAGGATATTATAAACATTTCTGGAGGATGATTGACACTGAAGACTGGAGAAATGGCTGGCGTAATGGACATTTCAACTTTACATCATAGGAATAATTATATTTTAAAGTATATTAAAACAGAAAGCCATTCATTCAAATTGCAATTATATTTCATAATATACGTTTTTTTCTGTATTTTTGATCAAATAAATGCAGCCTTGATGAGCATGAGAAACTTCTTTTAAAATAACATTACAATGTTTATGTATGTTTGTTTTCCGCTCTTCACTTACAAATGTAATGGATTAACAATGTTTTTCTACAAGTTATGTGCAATTCTTAACTACAAATTGTAGTTAAATAACTTTTTAATTTATTGTATTTTTATATTTTCCATAGCATAATGAACGCTTGAGTACAATTTTGACAGATTTATTTTTATGTAGAAGAAAATGAGAAGAGAAAAGACAAAATGTATGTAAGCCCTGATAGGTTGTTGATGGGGATGTGTTGGTCTAAGTGAGATCATTTCAGCCTGATATAGGTGTGTGTGTGTCTGTGTGTGTGTATGAGAAGCACACACACACACACACACACTCTCGCAGTGGTCTACCCACCAGTGGTTCATATGATTGATTACCCAATCTCCCTCTAGCCTCAGTTACACATTTAATAGCCTTCTGTTTATGAAGACATGGAGTTTGTGGCTGTACCTTGCAGATGCACAAATCATTTGTGTATCTTACTTTTGGTCTACCTTATAGACTTCTCTATATGGATTATTACATTCATATACCAAGCCTTGAATTTACTGCTCTGTCTAAATGTGCTTCTCCCTTGCATCTGTTCTCACCTTATAATGTTGACACATTTCTCTCATACTCCTTCCTTCTCCTTTATTTCCCTGTGACGGATTTATAAAGACCTTTGATTCATTTAACAACATATGCTGCTCAACAGCTTTTTCCCCCAGGCTGTGAGAGCCCTGAACTCACATCACACCGCCCCTCTCTGAAACCCCAAACAACCCCCCCCCCCCCCCCCACCTTACCACATCTCAGGAAAAAACTGTTAAACTTCTTTCTCTGTGGAATTCAGGTGAGCGGGCCTGCACAAGCCACCTGTAGCAACACCTGTAGCAACACACACATGCACTAGACACTTTCACACACCATTGTGTGTCCATAATCCCACAAAAGACTGACTGTAATATACGACTGTAATGTATGTATGTTTACTGGCTCATGCACCACAAATCACCTTACACTGTTCCCCAGCCAGCTGCTTGAATGTCTCTCTTTTGCACATGTACAGTATTTGAAGTCATCTGCACAGTTGTACAGTTTGTATTTTTTGTACAGTTTGTATTTTTTGTTTCCTGTTTTTTAGTTTATGTATAGGTAACCACTTTTATATATAGCATATGTATAGTCAAAGCTGACAGTAGGTTAGTTTGTGTATAGGTTTATACTGTTTTACTTCGTGTTGTATATCTGTATTTATGTAGCACCGTGGTCCTGTGAGGCACGACATCTCGTCCCACTATATGTCCACACATGTAGTGGAATGACAATAAAGCTCAACTTGAACTTGAACTTGAACTTGATATGAAAAAGAGATTTAAAATGTATTTCAGATTAAATCCCAGCTAATCATACTTAAAGCATACACTGTAAAAAAAATGTCATGACCAATAAGAAGTTTTATTACATTATTTTAACTCATCAAAATAAGTTATAAGTTTAATGTTTTTTTCAGCTTCAATTTATAAGTTTAAACCAGTTTAATATCATTTAAGTTGAAATGACTTAAACAACTTGGTTGTTACAGTGTTATCTTAATTTGCAGAATTATGTAAAAAAAGGTCATTATTTGTTATGTGCAGCATTGAGTGATCTTTGAACTTTCCCATAGAAAGAAAGAGACACACATTAAAGTGAATTAACTGCAAATTGGTTTTTAAAAAATCAAAATAATACAAATAAAAGAAAATAACAGAACTTTATCTATTCAGATGGAGATTGTGGGTTATGGGTTAATACAAAAGATTATATGTGCTCTGCTAAATGGGGCATTCTGCAGTGCCTGACATTTTTTTCCCCTGAACAGTCTTGTTCTGTTCCTAATCTTGCCAGAACCAACCACACCAGGACAAAAAAGCCCTCTGACTTCTCCAAAAATACCACAGCTCTGCTGCCAGCGCATGTGACCTGGAGTTTGAACTCAGAGTCATTAGTGAGCTGACTGTCCTATTCTTTCCATACAAACCTCTCACTCTCTCCCTAATGTGTAATGATGACAGAAGTTTGGTATTGAAATGCCTGGGATTATATCATCTCATTATTTAGAATCAGAGCCGTATTTATCGCAGGCTGCTGTATCTCTGAGTAAATATCTGCAACAGCCAGAGTACAAGGTTGCCAAATCAGGCCCCGGAGAATTAGTAGCAGCTCTCTGTGAGACAGCAGGTGCACCCCGCACATGGCTCCAGAGACAATGCTTTGGCAGGACGGTCTACCTGCTGTGTCCCCCGGTCTGTCTCTCCCTCTCACCTGCTCCCTCCTGTTCCAGAACCGCCATTCAGCCAGGTGGCTTCAGCAGGGGACAGTGTGTCTGCTAAAACAGCTGGGTGCAGAAAACTACAGACACGGTTTGCTTTCGAAACAACAATTAGTGCACGTATTACATCTCCAAATGAACAATTCATTTAGAAATGTAATATATTTACACAATAATAATAATAAATAATATCACGCAAGCCAGAGTAATGTTTTTTCTCTTCAGAATTACAGATATGATATAATTCAAATGGTTTTATAGATGATTGAAATTTGTTTTAATATTATTTGTGTTCATCCACAAAGCAGTAAAACTAAATGAAACCACGCAGGTATAAGTGTTCTATATTATATATTACGGGTGTGCGATATTGACAAAAATAATATCTCTATATTTTCTGTGATTTTATGGATAAGAATTAGACAGATGTTGTGTGTTATTGTACTAGTATCTTAAGGACTACTGTGGACAGCTGAAAGATTTTGATATTCATATTCTGTGTGGTGGTCAGTTCACACTGATAGAAATGTATCTTTTCCAATAATTTTCAATTGATTTTTACCTTTTATGGGCATATTTACCTATATAAAGCCATTTTTCTAAAAGTGCGTTTTCTTTTGAGTCAAATTCGTACATTTAATCAGTGAATAAGAATAATAAATGTATGCTGTTACCGAGCAAATTAAATCAGTATAAATACACAATCTTTCATCTTTGCAATGCTGAGGAAACAAAAGCTGCATCTGAAGAGGCATTTAGATGTATTCACACACTACTGTTTAGTGCAGAACATGAATGCATTTAACCTGCAGTTACAAATGCATAAATAAGGTTTTGATATATTAAACATCAAAAATTAAATACTGTTATTTGAAATGATTTCAATAATAAAAAGAAACTTAAAATGTGAAATTAAAACCGCCAGTAGGTGGCAGCAAGTCGATGTTAATAAGTGAGTTATTGCGATTGAACCGAATCAATTAAACCAGTGGTTCTCAGCCTTTTCCCCACTGGGCCGCACTATGTTCCAAATACAACGTTTGCAACATCTCACGGGCCGCGTGTTGAGAACCACTGATATGATTCATTAAGGAACGAAACCTCGTCATGTTGCTCAGAGACGCAAAGCTGTGCTGTGGCTGTGTTTATTTTTGTTGTCGAAATAGAGCAAAACCCGGCAATATGCTGTCTAAAACGTAAGTCTCTAAATTAACTTGTTTGAACGGTTGTAAAATAAATCTATATAACGTTTATAATTATAGTAATTTTTGGAGAAAGAAACAGCACTCTTTGTGTGAAATTTATTAACTACATGAAATGATATAAATATATATAAATTGTCTGTATTTTTGTAGTTTTAATGACAAAAAGAAATATTCAAAACGTACAGTATATTTTAATTAACTTAAAATCTGCAATGTGCATATACTCAAGCCCCCCCCCCTTCTGTCTCTGTTTGGATGCAGTAAAACACCCACAGATAAAGCTTAAAAACATCTGGGTCATTTTTTTCTGTCACTGGCCACAATTCTAAACATATAATATAATGTCTTCAGAATCATTCATGCATGCTAATGTTGTTGTCACAATGTTGAATTGTGAACTTAACAAATAATTATAGCCTGCATGGCTCAGAGGAAGGAACTGTGTCTTTTTCAGCTATTTAACAGATAATGCAATCCTTGCCCTTACATATAGTTATGGAAAGCAAAAATGTTACAACATGCACATCCTACTTTGTAAGAAAGTGTGTCATGCTAGAGCAAAACAGACACTATTTTTGGAATCATCTTAATTAGTTAGAAACAAGTATTGGATTTAATTCAGTGAGGTATGATGCAGGGTAGTGTAATTATGGTAAATGCATTTACAACATGTATAATTATCATCATCTTCATCATCATCATGATTGCATGTTAACATTACTATTTATTGTTTTCATCATAAACTAACTACAGTTACAGTAGCTACAAAGTTCTGCCAGGATGGCAGAAGAAAACATCTGTTATCTCCAGGGTTGGGTTTTTATTCACAGCACATTTCTAGATGAATTCTCTCTATATAACTGTGACGAGTAGGGCGGGGCCGAGAGCCGTGGGAACGGAGCGAGGCCGGTGGAGTGAATGTAATGAAGTTGATAGGTACGGGAAGAAGGAGGCGGGAACCGGCGAACATTTAAACACATTTAATAATCAAATAAACAAACATAACAGAAAAGCGGCAGCCCCTCACGGACGACTGCCGCAAACAAAACACAAACTAAAATCCAGGCCTGGTCCTCTCTCGTCTTCCACTGTCGTCACTCCTCATTTAACCCTTCCGAAGCTCCTCCGTGGGACTCGAGACCGGTGAGTGGCGCAGGTGTCGTTCATTATCATTCACTCCACCGGCCTCGCTCCGTTCCCACGGCTCTCGGCCCCGCCCCACTCGTCACAATAACATACAGACATGATGATGATGACATTATCTGACATTTGTAAAGAAGGCCAACTGTGAACAGTTGTCCAGAATTGAACCTCAAACTACAGCAAATGGAAAGCTGAGCTCCACAAGCAGAGTGTGTGTGTGTGTGTGTGTGTGTGTGTGTGTGTGTGTGTGTGTGTGTAAAACACTGGTCATAAATGAGTTAGCATTGATTACATGTATGTTTGTATGTGGTGAGACACATGGGTTGATGTGATCATGCTAATGCACTTCCCATAACCACATACAAAGTACTGCTATATTCACATGATGTTAGTAAGACTATATCTATGAAGAGCTGAGCGTTACTAATGTTCACATTCTTCCTGCAGTGTCTGCCTCACTGCTCTCTGCAATGACCGCATGCTAGCAGAGATTACCTGCCATCTTATAATGTGATCTGAGCCCTGCTAGATCCAGAAATGATATTTCAATTCTTAGGATGTGGATCATTCATCAGATTAGATACAAAATTCATTGGAAACTGAGGAAAATCTGCCTCTTGGAGCATGAAGAAATGTATATTTCCAGCAATGCTAAAGCTACACACTTACACACCTGACGTGGCATGCAGTATATGCTTTGCAGGGCACTGCATATTTGGAGTCATTGGAAGGGATAAATGCGCACAAGAATAGATCTTAGCAGTGGTGATAATTTATATGGTGTGGTGGAGGCTATAGTCTCATTTAAGTGCCATCAATATACCTTTTATATTGAGAGCAATTAGGTTAGCCCACGGTTTTATCCCCAGCTGCATGATTCCCATGTCCTCTAGCATTTCCAAAAGGTCCGTGTTGCATTCAGATCTTGTAGAGATAAGTGGGCCCTGAGGAGTTAATGTCCGTTTCCAAATGTGCCTGTATGCCACGGGTTATTCTCCATTTTATATAATGAATATCTCTCTGAGCTATGCTGTTGTTTCCCCCACTAGCATCCTTCCTCCTCGCAGTAGTACCCTTCCCAATAGATTGAATGTCTTTTCATGATTGATGATCGTTATTGATTTTAATCCGCCCATATCGTGATAGAGCGCTGGGTGGACAAAAAGTACAGATCTATACAGAAAAAAGGACACAATGTTTCTCTAAAGCATTTCAAAGCATATCTAGAAACTTCAGGTCAACTTTGATCGTTGAGACAGTTGGAAAATGCTAATTAAAATCTATAATAATAATAATAATTATTATTATTATGATTATATTGTATAGTAATTAGAGGTGGGCATAGATTAATTTTTTTAATCTAGATTAATCTAGATTAATTTTGGAATTAATCTAGATTAATCTAGATTAAAACGGCTCATTTGAATTCTGCCGAAGGCATTCAGAATATGTGTGCTACCCAAATAATGACTAAAAGTAAGTCTTTGAGAACGGGTTTCTCAAGCCAGGTGGCGCATTAGACCAGGGGCTCATCTCCTGTTTCCAAAATGCATCACAAACTTTAATCTCTTCCCGTCCCAATCCCACGAAAAAACTAGAGGAAAATCCCGTTCCACTCCCGGAAGAATGACTCCCACTCCCGTGTTGGGTTTTTTTTTTTTTTTTCGATAACTGTCAATTACAGTACAAATATAATACAGATCACAGCGTGCCCACCTTATTAGTTGAATAAAAACCCAAAATGTCGTTTTTGTTATTATATTGAACTGAAAGCCATCTTATGCACAGTGTTGCACAGATTAAATTTCATGTAAATCATCCATGCTAACACACACGTCTTCTATTTTTATTTTTTAGACATTTCACTCTCTATAGATATATTTTTCAAAGACTGAGTTTCTAGCTCAAGTTCACATGAGACCTAAAGCGCATCCTGTTTGCTTAAAAGCGCAACGTTTCGTTGTTATTCTGAGTGCACACAAATAAACGTAGAGTCTTTACAGATTCGAAAGATGTATTAGGCTACTTTTATCTGTATGACCAAGAATGACGGAGATTTTAAGAGCAAGTGAGCGCACCGGAGCCTGTCCTGCGCAAACGCGCTTCCACACAAACACTTCAATAGCGCACATTTCTCTAGGTTAACATCATATTGAGCGGCCATGTAAAGTTGCTACTACATACATCTTTCAGATGAAAAGCCATATTTGAGGTTGATGAATGATAGGTGAGCGTTTGGATGTCCTGCCCGATTGTATTACCACATAGACCAGCCGTTAACAATCTGTCCATCACGGACTGCGAGCCTCTAGTTCGAAGACTCGTTCTCGCCCCCTACAGTGCAATTCGGCTAGGTATACATCCGCGCTAAAATATCAGGGTGAAAGTCATCATAGCTTGCGTAGTATAGACCCAGCTCCCAACCCAACTTTGAGAATAGATTAACGGCGATATTTTTTTTATCGCCGATAAGAGTCTCGCGTTAACGCAGCACGTTAACGCCGATAACGGCCCACCACTAATAGTAATCCTAAAAAATAAACACAAACTTTTAAATTTTATCACATGCTTATTTGATAATATAATTGTAGAATGAATTTAGTGTTTATTTAAAATGAAGATATTTTGTGTGTGTGTCTGTAGAGAGAGAATATTACATATACATTTGTATTTAATGTATTGTTATTGCTATTGTTTTTGTTTTATTATATAATACATGTTAATATATAAAACTAATATATATATATTTTTTTATTCGTTATTTTATTTTAAAAGCTACATTTTGATTATAGAAACTATTTATTCAGTTATGGATTGGATTTTTATATAAATACTTTCGTCCATTAGCTAACTTTGCTCATTCCAATCCTGTCCACAGATAATGTGGAACTAGGTTGTTAAAAACATTTTCTGTTGTTTTTGTTTTTTGTTTTTGGGTCATGTCTTAAATCGCCAGGACGTCCCTAATACTAATACTTTTGTTATGTTTGTATAACAAGCAGTTTTTATTTGAAGTACATCACCGCAGAACCTTTGCCAGTATGATCAGTTACTCATGAACTTCAGGATGACACTCTGATATATGCATCTAGCTTTTTTTCTACAAGAGCGTCACATAGCTTGTCACATAGCAGAAGAGCTTATGAAATATTGAGAAACGGACAGCTGCACTTAGTCATGCACACTTACAAACAGATGCACACACAGGCATGCAAACGCAGAAAAAAGCTTGAAGCCCTCCATTTGCCGGGAAGCATCTTTCACAGTCGCATGCTTTTCTGCATTTATCAAGAAAATACAGCATACAGATAATATCATGTGCACGCTCTACAAATTGAGTTGCTATTGTTGCCGTGGTTACACAACAAAGAGATAGATGGGAAAATACAGTTCTTGTCTTATAAGCTCAAGAGACATGTGGCAGTGATAAACATTATTTATCTGCTCTCAGGAACGATGTTCTTAAACCCCATTGAAGAAATGCTGGAAGAACAGTGTGCATCTCTATATCTAGATGATCCATTCATGTCATTTTTTTTCATCTCCCTTTGGACATTTTGTTTGTATGCTTCTCCCAAAAGGCTAAACAAGAGGCAGC
>QVTF01020855.1:0-68935 GCA_003573665.1 Oxygymnocypris stewartii | reverse complement strand
AACTTTAGAGTTATGTGAGGTTAGATAAGGAGTGAACATCTTTTTAGCTAAAAAACATTGGCATTAAGGTTCCAGCCATTTATCCACAGCTTTGATTAATGTCTCGTTTGCATTTGAACTCTATGGGTACCGGACAGAGCAATGTTTTAAGGAGGGAACTTAATGAGGAACAGATTCAGAATCAATTCTATACAGGGTCTCATCCACAGTGTAGTGTTTTTAGATCAAGTCCCATTGTTTAAAATTCAACCAGAAGCATTAAAATAATCGCTAATGTGTGCTATAGCAGCTATGCTTATTCCGCAATGAATGCAAATGCATATTATTGCTTTCTGACATTGCAGAACACCCCAACACAGCATTAACATTAATTTCCACGGACTATGATTTGCTGCTGATCCATTGTTTGCCGTCCTCAACTAAGAGTGAACCCTCACTAGAGCTGAGTTTTAACAACTCCAGGAAAGTTCTTTAAGATGGACTTTGACTGTTGGTATAACAGAGCTCTGTCTGGAAGCTTTTACAATTTTAAGGTTGATTTGAAGGTTATATAGTCTTAGGTGCCATTCACACAGAAGGCATTTTTGCTTTGAACATTATTACCTGTAATCTATAGCCTCAAACAAATGGGGATGCTAGGTGCAGGCAGAGGAATGGGTGAAAAAACCAGGGAATGCAAAAAAAAAATGGGATCTTTTTTTTTTTACGTTTTGCCTGTTCATTTACATAAAAATGCCATTTTGGTGACCTGAAAACTGAAAATGTTTCAAAATGCAAGTTTTTGAAAAGGATACTCACGTCGCCGCAGATGCCGCACGGAAACCCCCACTATCTAAGCATGCAGCCCCCGCCTCAGAGCGGCGTTCTGCTGTGAGCAAAGCACAATCACTTAGCTCCTCACTATATATATACCAGCCCCTCATCAGCGGCTGCCGTGTGTAGAAGATACCCTCTCATTCACATGATACCAGCCCCACATCAGCGGCTGCCGTGTGTAGAAGATACCCTCTCATTCACATGATAACAGCCCCACATCAGCAGCTGCCGTGTGTAGAAGATACCCTCTCATTCACATGATAAAAGCCCCACATCAGCGGCTGCCGTGTGTAGAGAACACTCTCTAATTCACATGATAACAGCCCCACATCAGTGGCTGCCGTGTGTAGAGAACACTCTTTAATTCACATGATAACAGCCCCACATCAGCAGCTGCCTTGTGTAGAGGACTCCGCTCTCTCACTCATTCAAGGCGATAGGGCGCCCTCGCGGTGTTTGAAGTCACCTCGCAGAAAACCGCACGAAGGCGAGGGGACCTGATGCCCCTGCGCGGAAAGTGCGCAAAGGTGAGGAGTCACCTGACACCCCTATGCGGAAAGCGTGCGAAGGTGAGGAGGCACATGCACACCCCTGCGCGGAAAAGCGTGCAAAGGTGAGGAGTCACCTGACACCCTTACACGGAAAGCACGCGAAGGTGTGGAGTCACATGACACCCCTGTGCGGAAAAACGCACGAAGGTGAGGAGTCACCTGACGCCCCTGCACGTGAAGGCGAGGAGTCACCTGATGCCCTGAAGGGTGCATCCAATCAGCCTTCCAGATTTTGCTGGACTATTACGCCAGTTGTTTACGCCCCTACAAGTGGCATTCAACTAGGTCGTATTGCATAGTCAGTGACAGCCAGGTGCAGATCGGCATAAGGATCTGGCGCCACTCGCCCACCTTAGCCACACTATTTTAATATAGGCGCTTCTTGGGCATTCGCATCGCAGGCGGGAACACCTAAAAAGGTGTTAAAAAGCTATCTCAAAATTGTAAAAATGTGTGTGATAGCGTATGTTCATTAAATACATACGTTTGCACAAGGAGCTCTTTCCTCCTCACTCAGTCAACACAACGCTGCTCGCCCCTCCCCTGAGCAACCAGAGCCACTGCCCACACGGGTTATAGCCGCGCAGCACTTGCCGGCGACCCCAAAGACCAAATCATGAGATTTTCTCCCCACTTTCAATTGTTTTACTTCAATGATAGGTTGGAATTTTGTCAATTTATTGAGTGAAAGATCAAAAGGATAAACAATGCAGATTTATTTTCACAGCCGCCTTTGCTCATATTTACCATGGGTGCCAATATTAGTGGAGGGCACTGTATAGGTCGTAAAGGAGGTTGATAGACAGTTTGTGTGTAATAAAAAAAATGTAAACATAGATGACTAAATGGTATTTTCTCTCCAACATTTACAGTATGTGCAGCAATTTGTGTCCCAATTATTGATTGTACACTCTGTTTATTATTTGCAGTAACTTTGCATTTGTCCACTATATAAATATTTCTTTGGCGAGATTACTTTGGATTTCAATAAAAGTCAAGCTTGTGAGTTATATCAGTTAAAGCTTAAATATTGGCATCTTGAACTAATTTGTTTTCTACATAAAAAAAGACAATTGACAATTGAGAAATTCTCTCCCTTTCATAGTTTCCCCCCTTCCTTTTATAGGTATTGCGTTTGATGTGAATGGGCCTTAGTGTATTTCTCAACAAACAGAAACGAGACATGTCTGGGAAACTAATTTGATTTGCTGGGTTTATGGATCAGGTTTCTAGGTACATGAAATCCTAAACTCACATGCACATCATCACTAAATTGTTCTAAACACCAATATTAGCGATACATGTCCTTGTTCTAAATACCTGGCGAGACGAGCAGCACATAAACAGTATCAAACGAAAGGGAAGGGGACCTCTACTGAAATAAACTGTTTTTTTAATCCTTTGTTATAAATGTAATTTTAGAAGACTAATAACAGAGCAGAATAAGGATTAGATATTAATATTATTAACATAGCTACGTGAATCAGCACAAAGCTATCAAACGTGAGTTTAATGAGGTCAATGGTTGAAATGAAACTGAGTCTGTGTTTATGTGAATATGATGAATAACAATGACATTGCATCTAGAATAACAAAATAATCTGAGCTGCTGGCTCAGACAATTGCATTTGCTGAATGACTCTCAAAGCTACTTGAGTTACTTAAATATAGATTTTTTTGGGAGGAAAGCTTTGCCGTGTTGCTAACTTTGTTTAAACAGAGCGTGTTCCCTGAATCCTTAAGTCGTCTGACTTGAGGAGTGAGTGATGTCTTTACTCTTTAAAAGACGGGCAAAAATAAGGTTGAAAAGAGATGGACTGGCCTTAAATAGTCCTGGGACTTTTCCAGTAGGCTGGTTAACTTGTTCCAGCTGTCGAAATCAAGTTTAGATACAAATTAATTTATAAAGAAGAAGCGCAGATACTATCATACTGACCCATTTAAGTCACGGTGGTGGATCCTGGCATTACAGTGTTCTCTGGGGCCTCCAAACATGCAGACCTCAGACACACGATCCACTTCTCAAACACACATTCAGGGCAGATTTCCAAGATTGCGCCTGGCCTGTTCTGTCCGCCCCTCTTGAAAATAATTTATCCAGTTTCCTATTCAGCTGATCTGCTTGAAGCTAAACATGTTTGATGATTGTAGGCCAGTGCAGTCCTAATAAAGTCGGTCAAGTGATTCAAATGACAAAGTAAATGTAATAGTTAGTTTATTGAAAATACAGTTGTTTTCATTTTCTTTTTTTAACATTACAACCTATCATAACAAGGTGCAACGTGTTAAAGAAATAAGAAAAACAAGCTTATTCTGTTGATGACTTACTAACTATTGTGAATCCATCAGTATGGGAAGGGTTACAAAGCTATTTTAAAGGCTTTTGTCTCTAAACAAATCACAGCAAGATCCAATGACTATAAACGAAACAACAACAACAACAACAACAAACAACTAGGGTCTATGATGAAAAATAATATAATAATAAAAACAACTAGGATGCAATGTCCTCAAAGTTTTTTTTTTATCAAATATAAAATCAAACATAATTCTAATTTCCTTGGTTAAATAAACATTACATACACTGTAATATATATACAAAATAGATAAGCTTACAATATTTGACTAAGATGCAATTATTTGAAAATCTGGAATCTGAGAGTGAGAAAAATCGCATGTAAATCAGTCAAAATAAAGCTCTTAGCTATGTGTATTACTAATCAAACATTACGTTTTGATATACTTACGGTAGGAAATTTACAAAATATCTTCATGGAACATGATCTTTACTTAATATCCTAATGATTTTTTGCATAAAGAAAAATCTATAATTTTGACCCATACAATGTACTGTTGGCTATTTCTACAAATATACCCATGCTACTTATGACTGGTTTTGTGCTCCAGGGTCCCATACTGTATTCACAATAAGAATGGCCTGGGACCAGTGTTACTGTTATACTGTTCAGTTGTCGTAAAATCTAAATCTGTTGATCGAGTACTAATCTGAACGATACGAATGATAATACAGCATGTAAATAGTTTGTATTGGGCCATCTTTCGTTTAAATGCTTCTTAGGGTATATTAATACAATAACTTTGTACAGAAGACAGTCTGTAAATAATCAGCCAAAAACACGTACAAAGTTCCCCTCCGGGAACTTGAGCTGCATCGGAAAACACTAGGGGAACATCTTCAGCGATATCAAGCTCTGAATCATATGTGTAATTAGTCCAATTGATGGCGAGACATCAGGTGCGTGTGACGTCATGATTAAAAAGCTTAAAAGCAAGTGAGGTGCAGCCGGCGCCAGCTTTCTGTCATTCAGCAAAGCTCTCTGTGTGTGTCAGTCACGATCTATATTCTGTGAGTCTTATTTACTGTTGTTTGTCAATTTACAATTCCGGCAACATATAAAGTTTCAGTATGTCTAAACTGAGAAAATAAAAAGGCAAAGACAAAGCATAAGCGCGAAAGCAGATCATGTTACAGATTGTGTGTTCCTCCGTACCCACACTACATCAAACGAGTGGGGATACACACAGTTTGTGCGTGGTCTGATTGGGAGCGAAGCATGCAGAGTCGGCTCTCGCAGTCGCAGATGGATCAGATGGAGGTCCAGTCCCGCTACTGCTGAAGATCTGGCTGACGGATTGGAGACGGGCTCGCCCTATCTCCACCTGCATTCCCCCGATCTAGCGCTCTCTCGGGGCGGAAGCGGAAAAAAACATTTTTCATTTTATTTTATTTTTTGCTTTTTAAAAAAAATTAAACTTTTTTTCCAAGGAGACTGTTATTGTCTCCGTGGTCACCATCTCATGTGGCACATCAACTGCCTGGAGATGCTGGCCATGTTTTGAGCACTCGAGCACTTTCTACCAGACTTGAGAGATCACCATTTGTTGGTACAAACCGACAACACAGCGGTGGCCTTTATCCCCAGGAGGCCTTTTACCACCAGGAGGTCTGCATTCGCGCCCCTTGTACAAGCTGGCACACCAGATCCTTGTGTGGTCCCAATGATAACTCCTCTCGCTGAGAGCGGTTCATATTCCTGGGTATCTAAATATGGGAGTAGACATCCTTTCAAGGCAGGGGCTGAGGCCCGGGAAATGGATGCTTCACACCGAGGTGGTGAAGCAGATATGGAGAGTTTTGGGCCAGGCTCAGGTGGATCTGTTTGCGACTTGTCAGACATCGCACTGTCCCCTCTGGTTCTCTCTGACTCATCCAGCTCCACTGGTGCTGGATGCTATGGTAGAGACTTGGCCGAGGCTTTGTCTGTACACCTTTCCCCGATCGCTCTGCTCACAGGAGTTCTAGGGAAAGTGCACCGGGATGGGGTCCATCTATTGCTATAACCCCATTCTGAAAGGGCCGAGTATGATTCTCGGACCTGATTTCTCTCCTCAACGGCTTTCCATGGGGGATTCCCATCAGGAGGGATCTCCTCTCATAGGTGAAGGGCATGATCGTTCACCCCTGCTCGGAGTTGTGGAAGCTGTGGGTGAAGCCCACAGCTGTGAGTGGGCACAACTCATAGTCTCTGGTTTATTCCTGGTCTCTCAACTGAGGTTGTTGAGACCATCCTCCAATTTGAAATCTCCCTCAATGAGGAAACTGTATGCCCTGAAGTTGAAACTCTTCACTTCATGGTGCGGAGACCGCTAGCTTGATCCAGTTAACTGCCCATTTGGTACAGTGCTGGAGTTCTTGCGGGCCCGTTTCTCCACTGGGTTAACCCACTTCACCCTGAAGGTCTACGTGGCGGCTATAGTGGCCTACTAGTCAAGTCAAGTCACCTTTATTTATATAGCGCTTTTAACAATACAAATTGTAACAAAGCACTGCACAATATCAAAATAGGCAAATTGTGTCAATAATGTAAAATGACAGGATTTAACACTCAATTATCAGCTGAATGCATTTCATTATTGAATTTAGTAATGGCATTGTCCAGCTCAGTTCAGTTTAAATAATATCTGTGCAATTAAGTCGATGATTGTGCTGGAAATGAAGTGTCCCCAACTTAGCAAGCCAGAGACGACAGCGGCAAGGAACGAAAACTCCATCGGTGACAGAATGGAGAAAAAACCTTGGGAGAAACCAGGCTCAGTCGGGGGGCCAGTTCCCCTCTGGCCAGACTAATCAGTAGTTTGTTCCAACTGCAGCAAAGTCAGAGTGTAAGTGGTCCACTGGTTCCAGGGGTCTTTCCCCGATGGATGTCTAGGTGACGAGGTCCTCACTGGAGATCTGTCTCTGGGGCTCATCTATGTGTCCTAGACTCCTCTGATGGTTAGGGCTGTAGAGGTTGTCTCCAGGTGCTGATCCTCCATTTATGGCAGACTTTGGTTAAGTCAGTATAGTCGCTGATGGTTGGCTTCCTCTGAGGTCCTCCGAGGGGTTGTCATCGTCTCTTCTCAGGTGTTCGGTCATCTCAGATCGTTTAAGGGTTGGATCCAGACTGAAGCTTGTGTAATTCCTGGCTACAGAAACAGTAAGACAATTAGCGTAGCAGTTGTTCCATCCAGGAATAACCCTGGATGAAATTATCAGTATAACCCAAGCTAAAGCATAATAATGTGCATTTGTTCAGATAGACTGGCAGTACAAGATTGTGAGATGCATTATATGAATGCTTGGCTAAAGAGATGTGTCTTTAATCTAGATTTAAACAGAGAGAGTGTGTCTGAACCCCAAAAGTTATCAGGAAGGCTATTCCAGAGTTTAGGAGCCAGATATGAAAAAGTTCTACCTCCTTTAGTGGACTTTGCTATCCTAGGTACTACCAAGAGTACAGAGTTTTGCGACCTTAGGGAGCGGGTTGGATTGTAGCATGATAGAAGATTAGTTAGGTACGCAGGAGCTAAATCATTTAGGGCCTTATAGGCAAGTAATAATATTTGTAACTGATACGAAACTTAATAGGTAGCCAGTGCAAAGACTGTAAAATTGGAGTAATTTGATCATATTTTCTTGACCTGGTAAGGACTCTAGCCGCAGAATTTTGTACTATCTGTAGCTTGTTTATTGAAGATGCAGGACAACCACCTAGCAGTGCATTACAATAGTCCAGTCGAGAGGTCATGAATGCATGAACTAACTTTTCTGCATCAGAAACACTTAACATGTTCCGTAGCTTGGCAATGTTTCTAAGATGGAAGAATGCTGTTTTTGTTACATGGGAAATATGATTTTCAAAAGATAGGTTGCTGTCTAATATAACACCCAGATTTTTAACTGTAGAGGAAGTAACATTACATCCGTCTAGTTGCAAATTGTAATCCAAGAGATTCTGTGTACTGTCTACTACACCCCTCTTGGTGGCCTTTCAGTAGCCAAGAACCCTCTGGTTACACGTTTCCTCAGCACGATGCACTGAGGTTGAGGCCTCCGGCCAGAGCAGCTTATGCTAAGTGGTGGATCAGGATGCTATCCTATAACCTCGAGTCCTCTGATCTCCCCTCCCCAAGTTGATGCTGCAACTTGACCCCCCCCCCCATGATTGTAAAGTGCTTTGGGTGTACAGCAATACACAATAAAGTGCTATATAAATGCATAATGAATTCATTCATTCATTAATTTGCCTTTGGGTGTCAAGGCTCACTCAACTCAAAGTATGATGGCCTCCAAGGCCTTTCTGGCAGGTGTACCTATGCAAGACATCTGCAACGGTGCGGGATGGTCTACGCCCCTCACGTTCATCAGGTTCTATGACCTAGATTTGCGAGCCACCCCTGGCTCTTCTGTTCTCTTGCCATAGCTGTGCCCTCCCACACTAGGCAGGGATTTGCAAGTCTGGCAGCATGGACAGCTCGTTCCCCTAGCTTTTCCGATGCAGCTCGAGTTCCCGGAGGGGAACGTCCCAGGTTACGTATGTATGCTCCCACATCCAGAAACGCACGGGTGATAAGACATCTTTAAAAAGACGCGATCACCCGTGTTGCTCTTTTAGAGAAATGTTCTTTAGTACTGAAGCACGCAGGGGAGCTGGCCACCGCACACTCCTGGTGTGGCTGTCAGCAGGAATATTATCTTTTTCTCTCACGTGCGACCGTGACCACCACTGCTGCGCCGTAATGCCCGCACTCATTTTCCATAACACTCTTCTGTGGAAAAAGAGCAGTAGCTTCAACCACTACTGTCGGCTCTGAAGCGAAAGGATGATTAATGCAGTGCACCTGCTGCCTCTCATACTCATTCTGTGATCAGCGGCAGCTGGATGCAATGATCGCATGCCAATGTCCATTGGCTCGATTAGTTACACTCAAAGTGGATAGGTCTCTCTAGCGAGATCCCAACATACCCATATTTTACAGTATCACTGTTACAGATTTAGAAAAACAAATAAAAGCATTTTGAAATGGCACACTGAGAAAGATGTATTAGGCAAACTGTAAATATTTTGCGTAATTTTATTAAATAAAAATGTTTAGCTATTATTCTTTGCAACAGTGCAGCTGTCACAGAAACACAAAGACTTTATATGATTTGGTGTCTTAATGCAAGGAATATTTAAATACAACAAGTTCTAGATAAAAAAAGTAATTCTACATAGAAGTATAAGTTTTTAATATAGGTTAATTGGTTATTAATGATATTGAGTCGCATCATTATGGAATTAGGGCAGTTTTGCTGTATCATTACCAGAACGCATTACAGATCATTGCAGTTCACCTCTCCTATTTTTGTGGATTAAACAAAATCAAAATCAAATAAATCCAGGTGAAGGGATGGACATATTTGTGGGCCAGTGAGTGTGAGTACAGCTGATTGGCTGGATTGAGAACAGGGCGGCACCACTGTTTAGAGTGAATGTGAGCTATCAGGATTACTGACACAAGTGGGAATGTGATACACGTGACAGATAGGCAGTCTCGGATTCACTGTGATGACAGACTCTCACATTAAGGATGTCAGTATCAATTATTGTCCTCTGAACACATTATGCAAATTGCAGCAGGATTTGGGACATCTGAGCCCCTTAATTAAGAACTAAATCTGTGGTCTATAGCATACTTGTAGTGTTCATCAAATATTAAGAGTAAACTCTACTTGCAGAAGATATACATTAATGATATAAAAGGACACTTAAGTGAACTTTGTTTTTTAACACATTTATAGTGCAATTTTAAAACTTACAATTTGTAATAATGTCATATTAAAAATTTTACTCAAAGTACATTTGTAATCTGTGTTTTAATTGTCTTTTTGTTGGGGTTTGAAGAAATACACTTATTTTGATGTACTTATTTTAATACTGAAGCACATTGATACTATTTTGAATTCTGGTGTGTTATTCAATATCACATTTAAGTTAACAAATTTAAACATACTAATTCAATACAAATGTGCAATAAAGAATGCATTGAAATACATTACATTTATTAGAAATACCATCAAAGCATTTTTTAGTTTAGAATTTGTCTGTGCATTTGGAAGTACATTTTAACCATATTTCAAAAACAATAATAATATAACGATATTCAAGTCCTACTTAAATGGGTAAAACAAAAAAGAAGCTCACTGCAGAAATAATTTACATTTACATTTATGCATTTAGCAGACGCTTTTATCCAAAGCAACTTACAGTGTATTCAGGCTATACATTGATTGTCAGTATGTAGTATAAATAATAACAGTAGTGTGATTTCTTTTTCATTGTAAAGCACAGACCTCTTGTGATTATGTGAAAGTCATTGCAGTTTAGAGACACGCCTGTAGGGTGTGCTATATTTAGTCTGTGATATGAAAAGATAGCATTTATTTAGAGACTAATATAATTAGCCTGGTGTTTAAACAACACGATAAAGATCCCTAGCTTCCTTTTACTCTAAATTTGACATAGTTAAGGTAATCTCATCCTGTGGACAGTATGCAGGTATGTTAGCTGCGCATGATGCTGTCAATGTCTCTTACTCCTTTTACTCACTCACTGGTTTTCATGTTTTATGTAAACATTAGATAATATGATATATAGATAATATGATTTTAATATGATATAATTAATTTTTTACACTGCACACACAGTTTTTTTTCTATCCCTACCCCTAAACCTACCCCTCACACAAAACGTTCAGCTATTTTAGATTTTCAAAAACTTCATTCAGTATGATTTATTAGCTTGTTTCCTCATGGTGACAAAAAAAAGTCCCCACAAGGTCAAAATGTACTTGTATTAGTGATAACGTGGTGCTATTTAGTAAAGTCAGTTCAAATCATTATGTTTTAATATTATTGTTTGTAATGCTTAAAATAAGCTCACCTAATTTTTCATGTAGACTATAATACCAAAGTACATGCAAAGTAATTGATTTAAATTTTAACTGTAGTGTGTCATTTGATATTATGTTTAATGTTGAAGAAATGGCATACAATTTTTTACTTTGAAATATGAGTTTCAAAATCATTAAGATGGTAGAACGACTTCTAAAAAGGGGGACGACTTCTGTTTCTTTCCCTCACAACTCCCAATCATCTGTTCTGGGACTATGTTTGGTCAGTGGGCATGAAATTCCTTGAAAAAAGCTGACTGCTTGCAACAAATGCACATTGCGATCCACTGCAATCACGACAGTAATATCTTATTTACGACAGTAATCGACTCACTTAACTGAAGGGGGCTCCTAAGTCGCACAAATCCACAAAACTACATACAGTTGCTTTAAAATATTTTAAATGTACTAAATTGCAACTTCATCCCCTGCTGAAAAGAACAAAACAAAAACTAAAACAAATCGAAACATCACAGAAATGATGGTTTTCACAATAAATACCATTACAAACATTACAAACCATGCACTATTAAACATTAAAACCAATAAAACATGGTTTCCTGTAGTGTTGTCAACTTTTACTGGTGGCTTGGTAATCCATTAAATCCTAATGGAACATGGCCAAAATCCAGTCACTGAATCTCAAGTATCTCAAGTAAAATGGACTGTTTTATCCAACATGTGCATGTTCTTTGGATGTTAATACTTATTCACACAACTATCTTGCTAAAGTGTGACAGACAGAGGTGTTGCCTAAGCAAAGTATAGTTTTTGCTCAATTCCGTCGTGCTCTGTTTAGCTGTTTTTAGATACAAAACACATGCTATGTGAATGGCCCCTAAGAGGGTAGCAGTCTATGTAGACAGTAGACAGTCATGCAGCTCACTGAGATTCTGAACAGAGCTGATATCAGCTGTATGTTCAGTGTGTTATGTAACTGCTCTCTTCGGAGCTCCCTTGCTGATATTTGGACAGTGAAGGATTTGAAGGGCACAAATCTCAGGTCTTAATCTGATGCCGGTGTGCCACGCTCTGTTTGGCTTGAAGCAATCTGTGTGCGTAAGTGTGTGTGTGATTGTGCTCAAGCTGCCACACGATCTGTCTTCACACACATACACACGCAAGTCCTGTTGGAATATATTACTCTTGGCTAACAGTAAGTTTTCTAGTACGCACAGTGTTACATCACAGGCTTACAAGTTGACACAAACATTTATGAGCAAAGGAGATTCTGCACACACTGTGGTATGAGTTATAAACTCAGACTTTAAAATCCCGGTGTCTTGCTGATCACCATTGTGTAACATTGCACACGTGTATTCGCTTAGACATGTTCTTATCACTAAAAGGTCAGGCGATCAAGAAAAGCTGCAGCAGCTTTGTGCACCAGAATCACAGTGAGAGCTGCCTTTTAATTCAATTCTTCAGATTTACTGGATTTAACTGCTGCATGTTTTTTATATTTTATATTTATTATATATTTTTTACTATGAATTACCCATAAACATATTTATATGTACAACATGTGGTATTTTCAGAAACATTTTTACATTGTTGTTAATTTTATTTCTTTTTTTGTAAAAAAAAAATTGTTTAAATAAATTAATACTTTTATTCAGGAAGGACAGTAATTTGATCAGAAATTACAGCAAAGACATTAAATAACAATGTTAGAAATATATATATATTTTTTTTCAATAAATGCTCATATTTTGCACTTTTTATTCAACTGAAATATCAAGATTTCCACAAAAAAAATTAAGAAAATAAAACCATTTTCTTCATTGATAATAATAAACATGATTACTTCTTGAGCAGCAAATCAGCATATTAGAATCATTTCTGTATGGATCTTTAGACAATTAATGGTACTGAAAATTCAGCTGTGCATCACATAAATAAATTACATTTTATTAATTCATTAAAGCAGAAAACATAATTTTAAATGACAATACTATTTCATAATATTTCTGCTTTTAATTGGTTTTTCATCAAATAAATGCTTCTTTGGTAAGCAGAAGACACTTCTTTACAAAACATTACAGAATCTCAGCTACTCCAAACGTTTAAATCCAGCAGTGAATTTATGCATAATGTGTGTTTTACATAATGTTAATTTCATATATAACATATCATATATCACATATACTATAGAAACCAGCTCTCCACTTAGTGTTTTTGGTTTTAAAAATTAAAGGTATTTTGATACTATTTAAAATTATTTTTAATAAGTTGAGGAAAAATTATTTACATAATTAGTGAAAATTAATGATTCAATCTTCTGTTTTGTCAAACATTTGTTTGACTAATTAAATTCCTCTATTATGTGATTGCTGAATTTATTTTAATTGTAATTCAGTTCAAATTTTCATTTAATTTCAATTCAAAGTCCTGTGTGGCCAATTCAGTTCAAATGTTCCTCTATGAACTTCAAGACAAAGTCATTTAATAAAATTTATATTATGTCCAATCTTGGTCCGCAGAATGTGTGACCCTTTGATAAACTGCAGGTATCACTTCTCTCCATATTCACTGTATTCTGTAAACTTTATTTTGATTTCTCATTATTGACTTCTCTGTCTCACTGTTTTCTTCACCCGTACATCTTCTTTCTTTAAAGACCTCTGGGATTCAGGCTTATGAGAGCCAGAGACTGGGGCTGTTTGATTTTCTAAGGTCTTTCTAATGTGTGTGTCCCGAGGGAGCGGACGGATGGAGGAGCACTAACAGTTCTTCATAATCCCTCATTCCAATTCTTCTCCAGCACTGACTGCACCATCAGTGACCCAGAGATGCTCACATACTGTACTACAGCACTGCTAAAACCAGCACCTGCCAAGACTGAATGACAAAAAAAAAATACCCTGAATCATAGTCGTAGCAGTAAAGGATATTGTCCAGTCAGCTGAACATCACAGCAAAATAAACCCTGACACATGTCTTCTTCGCATTCACATTTATATCCTTGCTGAAAAAGACCAGCTGTGACCACAATCAATTCCCATGCTGGTTCAGGTTTAGATATTACAAATAGTCTGAAGGTGACAGCAGTGGCATATGTAACCGAGGCTGGAGATGAAGATGTTTGTGGAAACACTGATGGGTGAAAAGTGACAGCAAGTGCAATGTGATACAGGCAGCTGTCATTGATGACACTTTTTGTTAAACACTAGACGTCATCATGCATTTGGGCCCCCTCGATACAAATGATGGTCCTTTCCCTCTTGGTATAAATCCTGGGAATTGCTATGGTCTCCCAAATCTCTGAGTCCCATTTATTCAGTCTCACTCAGCTCCTGATCACATAAATAACATCATTAGCTGTTGCTGATGATAGAGATTGATTAATAGCTCAATCAGGACAACTCACAAGCAGTTTTAGCATGTTAATGGATATGACCATGTTAATGTTAATGACTAGATCTACTAAACATGCTGCTGCCAGTAGAGACACAGACATGCTACCGTGAGATATACTGCTACTGCATGAAAAGGCATTTATAATCTTGTAGCAGCTCTAGACAGGTGGAGCTGGGGGATGTGGAGGGTTTCAGAGGGATTCTCAAGGTTCCTGCACTTTATAGAAAAGTATTACATTTGATTTGAGTAATTTCCAGGTCTGGGAAAGTATGAAAAAATAAAGTAGATTGTAGAATAGTCTGTTTTCTAAAAAATATAATTGAGAATTTCAAAATAAATAAATCATACAAGCAGAGTGTTTTACAGCCAACAAAGGCAAAAGTTTAGTGATCATTTAGTGATTGCTTTACAGGACTGAATAAATTCAAGGTGTATATTTCCATAGTGCAAAATAGTTTGTCTTTTAGAATCAGAATCAGAAGGAGCATTTATTGCCATGAAATTAATTTGATTTAGTGTCATAAACTTCCAGTTCAAAGAGACAACAACGACACACAGACAATAAAAATAAGATGATAATACAAATACACATATGTAAATATAAATAAACAAAAAATTGAAAAAGAAAACAAATATTTGAAACATAATTTGAAACATAAATGATTATATGTACAGTTGTGCTATACATGGTAGAATGGAATAGAATAGCAGGAGATGCAGGGATGTACTAGGATGGAGGTGGTAGCAAACAAATATAATGTTATTACACATTGTTTTTGCATAATGGGGGGGGGGGGGCATTTAACTGTAAAGTGGATTGCTTGGGGGAAGAAACTGTTCTTGTGCCTGGCTGCACTGGTAATTGGGGCTCTGTAGCGCCGGCCAGATTGCAAAAGTTGAAAAAGGGGATGACTTGGATGTGAGGGATCCAGAGTGATTTTCTGGGCCCTCACTCTGGATGTATACAGTTCTTGAAAGGTGGGCAGGGGGGCACTGATAATCCGTTCAGCAGTCCGAACCGTTCTCTGTAGTCTGCTGATCCCTGATTTTGTAGCTGAGCCAAACCAGACAGTTATTGAAGTGCACAGAACAGACTCAATGATGGCTGAGTAGAACTGTTTCAGCAGCTCCTATGGCAAGTTAAGCTTCTTTAGCTGGCGACAGAAGTACAACCTATGTTGGGCTTTTTTCTACAATGGAGTTGATGTGAGTGTCCCAATTCAGGTCCTGAGTCATGATGGATCCTAGGAACTTGAATGTCTCCAATGCAGTCACAGTGCTGTTCATGATGGTGAGTGGGGAGAGTGCAGCGGGGTTTCTCCAGAAGTCCACGATTATCTCCACTGTATTGAGAGTGTTGAGCTCCAGGTTGTCAAGACTGCACCAGACAGCCAGCTCCTTAACCTCCTGTCTATAAGCAGACTCGTCACTGCCCTGGATGAGGCCAATCAGTGTGGTGTCATCTGCAAACTTCAGGAGCTTGACAGAGGGCTCTTTAGGTGCGCAGTTGTTGGTGTACATGGAGAAGAGCAGTGGGGAAAGAACACATCACTGAAGGGCACTAGTGTTGGTGGAGCGGCTGTTTAACATGAAATTCCCAAGTCTCACTAGTTGCTGCCTATCTGTCAGAAAGCTGGTGATCTACTGACAGATAGAGCTAGGGACAGAGAGCTGGGTTAGTTTGGTCTAGAAGAGTGTAGGGATGATGGTGTTGAAGGCCGAACTAATGTCCACGAACAGGATCCTCACATACTGTAAGTCCCTGATTTGTTCAGTTGTTGCAGAATGCAATGCAGTCCCATGTTGAGTGCATTATCCACAGACCTGCTTGGTATGCAAACTGCAGGGGGTCTAGTAAGTGTCCAGTGATGTCCTTCAGATAAGCCAGAACCAGTTTTTCAAATGAATTCATGACGACAGACGTTAGAGCCACAGGTCTGTAGTCATTAAGTCCTGTCATCTTGGGTTTCTTTGGAACAGGGATGATGGTGGATCGTTTGAAGCAGGAAGGGACTTCACACAGCTCCAGTGATCTGTTGAAGATCTGTGTGAAGATGGGGGCCAGCTGGTCAGCACGGGTTTTCAAATAGGCTGGTGATAGGCTGGTGTCACACCGTTACAGGCCTGGTTCCTTCCTTCTCTTGTTCTTTCTAAAGTAAAGAAGTGGAGAAGAGGGAGGTTGCTGGAGGTGTTAACGGTTGTGTAGAGAGATGGTCAGAATGGGTTTGGGGGGTTTCAAATCTACAATAAAACTCATTCAGGTCTTCAGAAAGTTGTTGATTGGCCTCAGTGCTGGGGGATGTGTCCTGAACTTGGTGATGGCTTTCAGGCCTTTCCACACTGAAGCAGAGTCATTGGTCCATTTAGCCACTCTATTCTCCTTATTCAGTGTGTTCCTGGTCTGATTGTACAAGACTCTGTCACCATTTCTGTAGGTGCAGAAGTTTTGCTGTAAAACATGAGCTATCATTGTTGAATGTTACATAAGTCCTGGTGGGAATCCAGAGCTCGTCCAGATTGGTGGCAGCAGCTTCAAAAACACTCCAATCAGTAAGATCGAGACAGACTTGTAAAACCCGCTCTGTCTCGTTGGTCCATCTCTTTACAGTCTTTACTACAGGTTTAGCAGATTTAGGTTTTTGCTTATAGGTTGGTATAATATGAACCAAGCAGTGATCAGAGAGCCCCAAATCTGCCTGTGGGACAGAGTGGTATGCATTCTTTATTGTGGTGTAACAATGGTTCAGTACATTACTTCCTCTGGTGGGACATGTCACATGCTGTCTGTATTTTGGTAGTTTATACCATAAGCAAGTCTTCAACATCATCAAGTGAATTAGCGTGCCCCTCCACAACAATGGTTTAAATGCAGAAATGTGCTACTCAGCTAAGTTTTGGTTCTTAAATTATTTTAAAATTAGTTTAATCAGTTAAAAAGTGATTATTATTTGAGCTGTAACGTCATTACTTGAGCATATAATGTTGAAGTGTTCTGCGTATGTGTTTGAAACTGTATTTATTTAATGTCCATTCAGTCGCAAGTTTGAAAACATATTAATGTGAACACATTACTTAACTTTATTATTTTATAAATTGAAGTACAAGTCTAAAATGATTGTATTGTAATCGACAACATGCCTCAGATATAGCTTAAGTTGCATTTAACCCATACAAAGCGCGGTTAAAAAATCATCAGCTAGACAGCCCATGTTCAGATTTTACCATTGATTTGTTTTCTTCTCCATGCATATGCTAATTTAACTTGTTGGACTGAGTTTACATCTGATGTAGCTGTCATTACAGAGATATAAGTTTTGTCAAGTGATTCGTTTATTAATGCAGCTGTGAGTGTGATCATTGGCCGGGTCAGGCAGCGGACAGGCTGGTGGGTAATATGAGGGGAACTGACCTGTGAGAGCACACAAACGAATAGACTTGTTGTGAGGATGGGATTGTGGGATATCCCTGTAGAGGTCACAGGAACAGACTGCTGTGTTTGAAACTTTGCTGTGTCATCATTTATTCATTCTGTGTCATTCCAAACCAGTATCATTCCTTCTCTGTAACACAAAGGACAGAAATATCTAGGATTTTAAAGTCGTGATGAATTTATGTTTAGCCTACACACACACACACACATGCACGCACGCATGCACGCACGCATGCGCGCGCGCACGCGCACACACACACACACACACACACACACACACACACACACGTTGGTTTTTATGGTTTACGGGGACTCTACATAGTAGTAATGGTTTTATACAGTACAAACTGTATGTGCTACTGCCCTACACCTCAACTTAGCCCTCACAGAAGGCATTACTACTTTCTCAAAAAAACTAATTCTGTATGATTTATAAGCCTTTTGAATTATGGGGACACTAAAAGTGTACTCATAAATCACCTTCTCTTGTAATACCTATGTAATACCCATGTCATTATACAAATTTGTGTACTCATAAACCACATAAACATGGTTTTATAACCATGTTTATAACCTCATAAACACACACACACACACACACACACACACACACACACACACACACACACACACACACACACACACACACACTCACACACACTTAAAACTTAACAAGGATGAATAAGCATGCAAAGGATGCAAAAAACATTTTCCACAATTGAATAACAAAATAAAAAAAGGCAATTGCGGCTTTTTATCTTACAAATCTGACCTTTTTTCTCACAATTCTGACTTTTTTCTGACTTTTAAAAGCGCAATTGTAATTGAGTTATAAAGTCAGAATTGCAAGATTCAAATGTGAAGAGGCAAATCTGACCTTACATAAACTTGAAAATAGTCATTTTTTGTTTCCATAGAATTGGATTTTATAACTCGCAATAGCAAATTTATAAGTATATAAATTATAAAATATTACATATTTAACATGTATTAAAGTTGTAAGGAAAATATTACTATTTACTTGATGGTCACACCACATGACATTTATTTTTTACTTTTATTGGCTTTTTTTAATGTAATACAAAGAGAGATTTCCAAGAACTTGACATTTTAAATATATATATTTTTAATGATTTTTCTTTTCTTTTGTCATTGACATCCTTATTTGTCTTTGAGTCATTGAATAAAAATCATTGTGCGAGCTCTCAAATCAAATGTAGCACCATTAGATGTGTCAAGTTTGGCATCAGTGACGTCCACAGGTCCAAAGGTACTGCGGTGCCTTTCTCTGTAGTGCTGCTTTGGAACAATATGTTCCACAGTGTATAATTGAACTGGGAGGAAATGAGAGTGGATCAGCACATAAGTAGGACAAAGCGAGGTCAGAACAGTTGGGCATGTTTTCGTGTTTGTCTTTTGTCTGAGTGGGCAGATGAGGGGTGTGTAAGAGCAAAGGGAGCTTACACACAGACAATCCCCTCTCACCCCGTAAATGTGTGTGTGTGTGTGTGTGTGTGTGTGTGTGTGTGTGTGTGTGTGTGTGTGTGTATGTAGTCACATCCAATTAAGAGTGTCGCTCGGCTAATGTGTGAATGCAGGCTATAGACAACTGTATATCACGACTCACACTCTAATTTTTTAAATCGCCTGACAGTAATATACTGCAGGTACACTCACTCTCTCTCTCCCAGCACATTCTTGGCTGCGTTTCATATCTCATCCAGAACCACGAGGAAAAAATCACTGCAGTGTCTACAAGTCAGCTTTGATTCATGGAGAATTAAATGCAGGAGCCATAACTCACAATCATCCCATAATACACACATCTAGACCCGTTCCACTCTATGTGTTTTAAAGTGGCCACACCATACATAATTGCTTTTTCCTCGATGTCAACTTATATATGGTTAGTCAGGGTTCTTTTGTGCTAAAACGTTGATTTATGGCATTTTTATCACCCTCCTTGCCCCTGTGAATTAAACCAAGGAGGTCTACGATAGCTGAAGAAAGCTATCTGTTGGCATTCCCATTCATCTCAGTGGCAGTTGCTCACCTGGCTCAATATAGTTTGCATTGCACTATCCTTCAATAAGAGCAGCTGGTTTCAAGAAATGTTAAGTTTAGACTCTAATGATCAGGGATTTAGTTGAAAACAGACTTCAGCTGCTTTTAATAATGATGGTATTCTTCAGAAGGATCTGCAGAGTTGTAGGTGCGACATCAGCCAGAAACAGCTAGGTTTCTGGTTTAGGGATATTATTATCCTTGCTTCCTGACTAGGCAGGCCAAATTTTTAAATAGAATAGACATAATTGACATGAGTTACACAACTATTGTCAATAAATAACAACAATAAACTCTTAATTTGTTGCTTATTAATGGTAAAGTAGTTGGTAAGCTTGGGCATTGGGCAGGGATCTAAAATATGGTCTTACAGAATAAGGCATTACCATGTGCTCTATGAGTACTAATAAACAGTCAATATACTACAAATATACTACCGAAAAAATGCATGCTAATAAACAACTAGTTCTGTAATCTAAAGTGTTACCATTTTTTTTTCAAACCGCAATTTTAATTTGACAACATGGCTTTAATTCATGCCAGTGTAATTAGGTACATATTATTTAGTTTGATTGATATTTGTTTTATGCTTTTATTATTACATTTGTCTGTATTCACAAACACAGTCCCTGTTATTGTGACCACTGTTCATTCTGTTTTTATATGTGGTGTGTTTTCTTGAACCTGTGACCTCTGCACAGCGTATAGAGCATTTGTATCATTACCTCATGTCCTGCCACCCGTCGAGCTCTTGGATTGGCTGCAGCTCGCAGCAGCCGGGTTCTCTGACCACACCCGGCACTAGATGCATGAATAACGAGGGAAATCAAGCAGAATATTGCACAGAACACAGATTACCAGAGAGAGGAATGACCCTGCCACCCCTTTCATTCCCTCCTTCCTCATGGGTGGTGAGGGAATGTCATTTATTTAACTATTTCAGGGCAAGAGCGGATTGAACATTGTAATAATGTGTTCTGCACTATAATACACCAGAGAGAGATAGGCCTATTTGAAGCATGTACACATGCTCAGTAAGACGACATGAAGGTAAATGAGTTCTCTTTTGAACTGGAGCAGAGTTGTATTATAGTTTTTGATGCTCAAACAGATTTTTTGAAGTTATATATTTATGTAAAAATGTTCTTTCTAGTCCTCAAATCTGATTGGCTGAGAGTCTTTTCCAGGCATGTGACATTCAAGTGTTAACAGCACTCTAACCATTTCACCGTGTATCACTCTGCATGCAGTATTTTTGATTTAATGTAATTTTGCTCAAACTTTGGTCTTCATTTTAAATTGTTTTTATATATGTTTTTTATTTCAAGTAATAAATATATTTTTTTTGGTTAACTATAATAACCTTAAAGTATAATTGCTAGGCATTTTAGAAAGTCTAGCGAATGTCAGTAAAATTACATTTTATATGTAAATGTACATTTACCTAAGTATTTATGACTTTAAATTCACATTTTTAACTATAAACATGTTTTTAAAAACAGTAAGTACATTTAATCACTGTAATAAATTTTGTAGCCCAATAACATCAGTTCTAATTCTTTAAAAAAAATCTATCTGTCTGTCTGTCTGTCTGTCTGTCTGTCCACCCGTCCGTCCATCCATGATATATATATCGATGCACAAGCTTACATTGGCATTTTTTTTTAATGAAAATATCTATGCTGGAGCTTTAAGTGAATGACAAAACCAAAATTTGAAGATTCATTCATTCTTTAATTCCCAAGAGGACCAAACTGCTCACTTCAAGAACACTATAAAGTAAAAATGGTTTACGATCAGACAATATTCTTTACTAAATCTAAGGTGCACAATTATGGTAAAAAAATGTTATCAATATTGACTATTTTGTATCTTGCAATTGCATTTGCAATAATTAATTTCACTGAACATAATTTACATACAAATGTGTGTGGTGCAAAAAGATGCCTTCCAGAACACACCAAAAACGGTTTCTGAATAACTTCATTGCTGTTTTATCAGCATATCAAGTCAGCTTCATGCCCTCTTGAACAACAAAATTGTCATTCAAATGTTAAACAAATTACACAGAGGAAGAAAGCAATGCAACAATGCTCACATAAAAATTCACAGTTACACGTGAACATGGCGGTCCACGTGCAGGGTTTTGTACTTTCACAATGCAGTTGATTAATTGTGCAGTCTTACCAGCATCCCACAGCACCATTAAAGAGCATTTGTTTAAAAGTGTGCCGTTTTTCAGCTGGCTCTAATTAAGGTCTCAGTGGTTTACAATCAGATGGGTTTCTCCTGTAAGATTTGAGGCTATTGTTTTCACCAATTGTTATGACATGCTCCCACAGAGATAGAGTTTCATGCTATTACGGGCTTGCTTCATCCATTTCATCCCTGTTTGTTGCTAACAACAGGAATTAAGCAGCTTTAGTCGGTCAGGCCAGGCCAAGGTGACTAAACCGTAGTAAAAAACGGCACAGCCCAACTCACCCAACAACCTTCTCTCTGTTTATAGAGCGAGAGTTAAGAGTACAGATTTAGATCACTATTTTCAGATATGGTCTAATTTATTAGAGTGTGTGATTTCTCCTTGAGAAGCAATCTAGACGTGACCTGTGAGTGACTCACGAGGATGCGCTAAAGTACAAACACACACATAAGTGCAATAATGCCAAGCCCACCCATGACTTTGAAGGAACTAGCCTTCTGTTGCTGTATTTCATTAAGCTGTTCAGGGTGCAAAACCTTCAGTTTCAATAGATTTACTACTCAAGACATTCCCATATTTCCATTCTGAAGTAAATGAGAAAAGAAAGAAAGCCATTTAATCACATAAATGAATCACTAGCTATTAACAATTACTAACCCAGGAGAAAATTTAAGAAATGAAGGATCTTCTATTTAGTTTTTATTCATTAATTTCAAGACTTGGAAAAGGTCTTCTTTATGGTTAAAAAGAAGTTGTACTTGCAAGAACTTTACCATGTGAAATATATTAGCAATGCTTTAGGTTTTACAAAACATTTACAGTAAAAAAAAGCAACACAGATGACACTAAAATCATGCAATAGACATTAAATAAACAACTTAAAATGCGACATTAGGCCTAAATGTACATAACAAAAACTAACAAGAAAGATAACTCTTTACACTATATACTGCATATTTTGAGATTAATGTTTGTTACTTTCAAAGTCTCTAAATTAAACAGTATTTTACTGTAAAATTACTTAAAATGTGCGGTTAGACGGGTTTTTCACTGCATATGGTAAAGGAACTTTTTATTAACCAATTAAAAATGTTTACTGTAGCATTTTTTCCTATAGTCTTTTACCATTAAAATTACAGAAAATAAAACTATTTTAGATTTATGTAAAATAAATAGAATTTATCCATAGATTTACATTAGAACAGAGTAAAACATTTTATAATATCGTAGACATGGTTGCTAAGTTTGATTTTTATTTTATTATGATGAAAAAGTGTTTACAGTAACGCAGTTACAATAAATGTCCATGCAGCACTGCGAAACACATTACAGAACTGAACGTGTAATCTGTAAGTGAAAAAGGCTTTTCATATAGGTTACAATGACTTTACTATGACAAAATCACTTACTGACCTGTCTGTGCACAATTATGTCATGCAACGTTGTTGAGGATTCAACATAATGGCACACAGCAACACCTGTTAACATGGTAAAATTACTGTAAAGCAAAGCCTCTTATAGCTTCCGCATACTTTTCTGAAATCTGGAACATTTTCTTTAAAACTCATGGTAATGTCATGAAAGGAATTCGCTCTATATTTTCCTCAAGGCATGGTAAGAAAAAAACAACAAAAAAACTAAACAACACAAAAATATAGCTTTGTAAGTAAATACAACAAAGATCACTGCCAGTTGTAAACTGCTACTCGTTTAGTAGAAATTATATTTAACAACAACAAAACAGTTAACAGTTTGGGGTTATTTAACCAGAAAAAATGCTATGCTCTTCCATAATTGAGTTTGTAGAGTTTTCTGTCTGTGCATACACGCATGTGTCTGTGTGTGCACGCGTGTGTGTGTGTGTGTGTGTGGTGTGCGTGTACATATGCAGTTCCTCATCCGATGCGGATATAAGAGGTTGTTGCTGTGGACAGGTCACGTGTCTTATGGTCCCTGTTAATTACTCAAGAGTTAATCGGTTTGAGAGAGCGGAACAGCTTTAGCTGCCGTGTCTCTCTCTGTCTGTGCCCTGTACTCAAAGGTTTTATATACATGTATGTACTCAAAGCCCTTGAGCTTGCGGATAAATGCCAAACAGGCCAAATTCTAAAAGATCCACGGAGTAGGCTAAAGCCTGGCTAGTCAAAACACAGTCTGGTGGTCTCTGGGAAGCAGTAGGCAGAAGAAATTCCCTTTAATCACCAGAGATTTCCAGAGCACTTTGTGGGAATGAAAGTCATGCAGAGGTCACGCAATCACAGACATGTAAGTTTTATTTGTAAAATTATAGTTGCACAGAAAAGTTTTAGAACTTTTTGAAGTGAATACAACCTAGTTAAACAGACACGTACAGTAACTGCACCATTTGCTCTACAGTCATGGATGACACCTCAAGACTTATAGCATGAGGAGAGCCGTCAATCTTACAATGTTCACTTGCAATAAATAAATTCACAAGTGTTGAGGGTGAGAACTTTTTTGGCTTAAGCCAGTAAGCAAATAGCTAAAACACCACAGATGTGCTCAGATATCTAGGGTCAACCGTGAAACAATAACATTTCCACAGTTTGAGATATAGTTGATCAGTTTCTTTTTGATACATCCATCTAGACGTACTCAGAATCACTCACCTACTTAAATTGTGTCAATCAAGACCAATCTCTACGTAACTCTCTGTTGGGTGTGTGTATATATTTATACACTAAGTGTATGTGTGTCATGATCTCTAGCCAGGGGCTCTGCGGCTGTCATGTTTCTAGTACAGACCATCTGCTGCATGAACCTGCCGTGATGCCAGCAGAGGCACAAGAGTACAATATGCCAAACACACACACACACACACACACACACACATACATAAACACTGCTGACTCAAATTACAATCCAACTCTACTCCAAACCCAAAAACAAAACCCCTGGCATCAAACAAATGCGTGCTTAATTGTATTCACTTGTAGTGTATTTCAAATCTTAAAAGTACATAAAAAATACAATAAATTCAACTGTACTGAAGTAAAAGGCAACTTAAGTGTACTTAAACATTGCATTAAATTTAAAGTCGCAACTTTAATGTACATTTATAATAAATCTTCTTTCCTTTTATTATACTTTACTTTTTAGTCATTTAGCAGACACTTTTATCCAAAGCGACTTACAAATAAGAAAAAGTAACTAAAACTATAAGTTACAGGTCTATAAATACTATATATATACACACACATTTAAGAAAATGGAGAAATTAAATAAAATTACAAATGCATACAACAACATTTCAAAACTTAACATTTAAATGAAAACAAAAAATAAAGCTAAAAACATTTCTAAATATTAAAACAACCAAAGGTATGAGTATAAAAAATATTCTAACATGACACTGAGCCAAACACCCATATATATATATATATATGGTATTTCATTTCCATGTAGTATGTTGAAATAACGTTACTAAAATAAATACAATTTATTAAAACTAAAACTAAAGAAAATACCTATAAAGACATGTGAAATTCATACATAATTTATGTACAATTAAAATAGATAACAAATCAAACGGCAGTAGTTTATCAGTAATCCTAAAAAAAGAACACTGCCAAACACACATGCTAACAAACAACAACTTACACATAGTAAGAATTGGTTATAAAAACTAAAACAGAAGTGAAACAAGTAGTAGGAAAGAGGATAAATAAAAAGCAATACTTATATTTCAGCACGTCTCTACACAATAAACAAAACAAGCATTTCCTAGCAACAACAACTGCGCTAAACACTAATGAGACAAGTAAATGCACATACTAGTTGTTTTTAACTTCCGCTGATAGACTGCTTCTCTCAAAGAGTATTACTTTACACTTCTATCTTCTGCTGGCACTTAAACACAATTTCCTGTTCATCACAATAAATGACCAAGCAAGCGCCCGACACTGACAAGGGACGCGATACAGTACACTACACTACCTAGTTTCCTACCTGCACTGTTGCAGGGTCCGCTTTTTGGCATGTCACTTTCCACTTCTTCCGGTCTAGGGTGTCATCAGGGGCAGTGTTGACTTCGTATTTTCTTTGATTTGGTCCATTCATCTTTTCTCTGATCCAACATGTGGTCACCATCCATTGGGGCTAAGGCGAAATGGTTGTCTTGCACTTGATCCTTCTCCACTGTGAACGACATGGTCATCCCAGTAAAGATGCGCTTCTTTCATCTTCTCTATGATTGGTGCCACTCCCAGTACTTTCTGCATCTCCTCGTTCCTGACCTGGTTCAGTCAGGTCAGCCCAAGCGACCATTAGAGCATACGCATCTCCAGAGTGTGGAGGGCCTGCTGGTGTTTGGTGGATGTAGGCCAACACTCTGATCTGTAAAATGCACCTGCCGCATGATGGTCTTGTGAATCTTCAACCTGGTCTCAGGTTTATACGTAAGCATTAATACGTAACATTTACAAGCACAAAATGTAAATTTTTGTAGCGAATATGCATTTTTATCATTTTATTATTAAGCAATTTAGATTTGAACCTAAACCTACCCCCAAACCTAACCCTAACGTTACCCATTTTACAGCGAATATAAAAGGATATAAAACGCAATTGACCGAAATATGGAGAAGGGTATAACTGCAACCTGGAGATCTCCAAATGGGGGCAGGAACTCCAAAACTGTGTGGGAGCTCCAAAATAGGGTGTGGCTTCCTCACATTGACAGACAGGCACATGACACCCATGCGTGATTTCTCTCCCAATCAACTTCAGCGCAAACTCCGCCCCACAGCTGATTCTAAAGATTGTATTGGTTGTGTCAATCACAGTGTTAATTTAATTTACAACAATATGCTACAAAAATGATAACCCCTAAATCTACACCACACCTGGCCCTAACCTTAACCAGTGAAATTGGCTGCACGGCAGCATTGGTGCTGAAAAGAAAGTTGCAGTTCAGGAAATAAGCAGTCAATAATATTATGAGATATGAGATCTCGAGACGGGCCGTCTAGTAGCTCCCCAACCGGACAATGACACCTTTTTAGTTACACCCAGCATCACTACCCCATCCTACCCTGCGGATGTCAAGCCCCGGGATGCCTCCGTTGCTTGAAACAAAGCGATAGAGTAAAATCTTTCCCCTGTGCTGCGCTGGGACTGGTTCGCGGGAGAGCTTGTGGGTGATTCCCGTTAATATAATTAAATAGAGGTTCCAAATCCGGATCGAACACCACTAGCTACGAGCTTTGGGCTCTCCTCTCACAGATAATGTTGATTTGTACAGCATATTTGATATTAGATAAACTAGAAAAAATGTATCCAGAGCCAATGGTGAAAGTCTTTGCACGAAGAGGCCCCGCCCCATTTTGGAGGTTCTGCCCACTTTTGGAGTTCAGGCCCCATTTTGGAGGTCTGCAGTTATTCTGCAGTTATACCTACTTGGAGATATGCAGGAAAATAATAATTTAGTAATAGCATTACACATGATTTTATAGTCGCTAATTCCTCTCCTACATCTAAACCTAAACATAGCTAATTCTGAACAGTATCAGAAAAAAACATGATAGACAGATAAATACAATTACAATAATTTATTTATTGCAGAAAATGTCAAAAGCACTACCAAAAGTAATCCAAATGACGATGCGTTGCAGCCGCAGTCTTCTCTAGATGTGTGTGAGGTGCAGAGCAGAAATTATGTTGTTAATCGCTGCAAATATTAACCAGATTATTTTCCTGATCCTCTTCCTCTCAGTGAACTCATGAAGTGCTTGCATCATTCAAACACACACCTCACCAGAAACACGGCATGTTGCAATCTGTGACGAATGCAGGCGAGAGCCAATGAGCGTTTTATTATCCTGCTGTAAAACCTGTAGTTTGAAGCGGCAACATTTGAATTCGTAACAAGCGGGTCAGTCAGTGAGCGCGGGATTTGCCATTAACGGTCGCTGGACTCGCTGCTCTGGATGGAGATGAAGATCACCGAATGAAGGCTTGGATTTGGGTCTGTTCCTCGCAGTCGTATGGATTCTGAAGGTCTGGATTACAGTGCACAAATACTTTAAAATTGTTTCATTTCGTAATTATGTTGTGGTTTTGCTGTTTTTATAGTTCTATTGTCAGTCACAGCATGTCGGAAAAACACGTTTTGTGGCCCATGGTAACCGCTGAAATTCCGTCAGTATTTGTATGTTTAGATGATGAAAATACATCAGTATTTCTATGTTTAGATGATGAAAATACGTCAGTATTTGTACGTTTAGATGATGAAAATACGTCAGTATTTGTACGTTTAAATGCTGAAAATACGTCAGTATTTGTACGTTCAAATGCTGAAAATACGTCAGTATTTGTACGTTTAGATGATGAAAATACGTCAGTATTTGTACGTTTAAATGCTGAAAATACGTCAGTATTTGTATGTTTAGATGATGAAAATACATCAGTATTTCTATGTTTAGATGATGAAAATACGTCAGTATTTGTACGTTTAGATGATGAAAATACGTCAGTATTTGTACGTTTAAATGCTGAAAATACGTCAGTATTTGTACGTTCAAATGCTGAAAATACGTCAGTATTTGTACGTTTAGATGATGAAAATACGTCAGTATTTGTACGTTTAGATGATGAAAATACGTCAGTATTTGTACGTTTAGATGATGAAAATACGTCAGTATTTGTACGTTTAGATGATGAAAATACGTCAGTGTTTGTACGTTTAGATGATGAAAATGTTTAAATGCTGAAAATATGTCAGTATTTGTATGTTTAGATGATGAAAATACGTCAGTATTTGTACGTTTAGATGATGAAAATATGTCAGTATTTGTACGTTTAAATGCTGAAAATACGTCAGTATTTGTATGTTTAGATGATGAAAATACGTTAGTATTTGTACGTTTAGATGATGAAAATACGTCAGTATTTGTACGTTTAGATGATGAAAATACGTCAGTATTTGTACGTTTAGATGATGAAAATACGTCAGTATTTGTACGTTTAGATGATGAAAATACGTCAGTATTTGTATGTTTAAATGCTGAAAATACGTCAGTATTTGTATGTTTAGATGATGAAAATACGTCAGTATTTGTATGTTTAGATGATGAAAATACCTCAGTATTTGTATGTTTAGATGATGAAAATACGTCAGTATTTGTACGTTTAAATGCTGAAAATACGTCAGTATTTGTATGTTTAGATGATGAAAATACGTCAGTATTTGTACGTTTAGATGATGAAAATACGTCAGTATTTGTATGTTTAAATGCTGAAAATACGTCAGTATTTGTATGTTTAGATGATGAAAATACGTCAGTATTTGTATGTTTAGATGATGAAAATAAGTCAGTATTTGTACGTTTAAATGCTGAAAATACGTCAGTATTTGTATGTTTAGATGATGAAAATACATCAGTATTTGTACGTTTAGATGATGAAAATACGTCAGTATTTGTATGTTTAAATGCTGAAAATACGTCAGTATTTGTACGTTTAGATGATGAAAATATATCAGTATTTGTAAGTTTAGATGATGGAAATACGTCAGTATTATACGTTTTAGTGTTTGTAAAAACGTAAGTAAATGTAAGTTTTATAGAACCACATTTTACGTAAAATACATACGAACTATCATTAGATCACGTTTGAATCTTTGATTTGAGATGGATGGGTGATTGCCGATCACATACAGGGATTCAGCCGGTCTTAAAAAAGTCTTATATTTAGTTTTATCAAATTAAAGACTACAAAAAAATATTAAATGGTATAAGAAAGTCTTATTACAATTTAAAGAGGTCTTAAATTTGGGGACGGAAATACAAGAATTAACAAAAAGCACCCCCTGCTGGCAGATAATAAATGTGCCTTTTAAATAAGCCCATCTGCTGTTTTTATTCAGACCAAAGTACAAATTGACTCACACTTTATGCGTCAAACATGCAGTTGTAAATTTGAACTGATGGTTTGACAAGAAGCTAATGCTATTGCATTATACAATTTTAAACAATTGGGATACTGAGACATATTTGTATGTTATTAAATTAATCTAATTGATTTATAATAAATGTTTAAATTAATATAATTGATACATTTGAGTTGTCCCTTTTCTTATAAATAGTTTAAAATGGTCACTTTGACCAGGCGGCATGTGTCTAAAGCTGTACAGTTTTTCAGCGTACAGTGCACATGACATGAATCCAGAATTCGTCATCAGAATAGTACACACACCGCCCTGTATGAGATAACCCAGCTGTGGTCTAAAAGAATGCAAATATATTTTTATTGGTTATAACTTCTGGAGAAAAATATTTCATAGATTAATTTTTCTAGAGGTGAGTATGATGTTATTACTCCTTGTGGACTTTCTATTTTTTCTCTCGATATTTCTCCATGAGTAGCCGGACAGCGTGGATTGCCAGTAGCGTGTTTACCCATCATGCAAATCATGCAATTGCATGGGGCCCCGCGAGCCAGGGGCCCCCGTGATTTCACCCAGTTTATGAAAACTTTACATTCAGTTTATAGTATATTCTTTTCAGGTATGTTATCTCTGTAATAAGTACTCTTTTTAAAGGTATACTTAAGCATACTTTGTTTTCACTAGAGATATTTAGACATGTAGACATGGTTTTAATCTTTTTTCTTTGAATTTTGACTTTTTCTGGACGTTTTGCACATACATATCATAATGCGCCTTTTATGGTGATGATAACCTTAATGTTTGGGGAATAAAGTTATAAAATTACAAGATGAAACTAATATATCGAGAATAAATTATAAGACAGTGAGAATATACTCATGCCATTATAAGAATTAAATTAAAGTTTTATGGAAAAGCTGAGAGGAAATGTATTCGTAAAATATTATTTGGAACCAAATAAGAAGTAAGGCTATTTTTATCTTACTTTTATCTTTAACTGTCCTTGTGACCACACATAACTTGAACTTTTTATCTTTCATGTTAACTAAAGCTATTTGTATGCAGCTGCCAGTGAAGGCTTTCTGACATTCACAAACCAGTGAGCCACTGTCCTAGATATATGGACCTACGGTGACCGTGGTGTAAAGACATCAATATAGCCCTCAGATACGCCTGAAAATAAATGTCTAGCTGAAATTGTTCAATATCTATAAGACCAGTTTCACTCCATCATGCTGTAAGCCCTGTCATTGTACAACCTGATCCACCAACACTAGCGCTGACCTCACTTTTAATAACTCTGAGAACAGATACACTGTACTGTTATACGCTCTACCTTGAATACCTCACACAAGGGGAAAGGTATATTACACACAAACGCTCACACACAAATTAACACACACTTGGCTAACATTTAGCGAATGCTACAGCAGCAAACTGATTTAAGTGCCGCCCCTGAGGCTTCCACATTATAAACATCCTGCTGTTTCTGCCGCGTTCCCGATCAGAGCCGTCTTTATACCCACCAGTGCCGCAGTGACTATAGGCAATTTATCTGCAAGGATTTATTTGATTTATTTTATAAGAAGATGAAAAAAACCTGTTCACAGAGACCCTTCTGCTTTGTGCCACTGCTGATTGAGTTGAACTCTTTTCACTTAAAACAACACTTGTTTCAGTACAACACACACCTGGGCACTCAGTAGACATTCTCAGTTTGATAGTGGATTTTGTAGTGTACAGACCACTGAAATTTGGAGAAGTACGCTTGAAGCCAGGTTACGTTTAAGAGTAGAGTACTTGAATGGAGTGAAGAGCAGTCAGGAGTTACGAGCCATCGTGAGAAAAACTTTCACATTCCTGTTCAGTTGCTTAGTTTGAATCAAGGATTTGAATTAGCAGACAGGATGCAGATTTGGGATTCAAATCAGGGTTATATCTAAAACTAAAACAGTCAGTCAGTCAATCAATCAATCAACTTTGATTTTATGGACCATGTTGGAAGAACAGTGTTTCCCAGAATGGCTTTATTAACCTTTTTTTAATGTTTTAAAAATCAATAATAATGGATCAAACGATTTACACACACACATACAGAGAGAGAGAGAGAGAGGAGAGAGAGATTTTGGTCCATATTGACATGATAGCATCACGCAGTTGCTGCAGATTTGTCAGCTGCACATCCATGATGTGAATCTCCCGTTCCACCACATCCCAAAGATGCTCTATTGGATTGAGATCTGGTGACTGTGGAGGCCATTTGAGTAAAGTGAACTCATTGTCATGTTCAAGAAACCAGTCTGAGATGATTTGAGCTTTGTGACATGGTGCATTATCCTGCTGGAAGTACATCAGAAGATGGGTACACTGCAGTCATAAAGGGATGGACATGGTCCGCAACAATACTCTGGTCGGCTGTGGCATTTAAACAATGCTCAATTGGTACTAAGGGGCCTAAAGTGTGCCAAGAAAATATCTCCCACGTCATTACACTACCACCACCAGCCTGAACCATTGAGACAAGGCAGGATGATCCATGCTTTCATGTTCTTTATGACAAATTCTGACCCTACCATCTGAATGTCGCAGCAGAAATCAAGACTCATCAGACCAGGCAACGTTTTTCCAATCTTCTATTGTCCAATTTTGGTGAGCCTGTGTGAATTGTATCCTCTGTGTCCTGTTCTTAGCTGACAGGAGCGGCACCTGGTGTGGTCTTCTGCTGCTGTAGCCCATCTGCTGCAGGGTTTGACGTGTTGTGCGTTCAGAGATGGTATTCTGCATAGCTTGGTTGTAATGAGTGGTTATTTGAGTTACTGTTGCCTTTCTATCGTCTCTAACCAGTCGGCCCATTCTCATCTGACCTCTGACACCAACAAGACAGTTTCATCCACACAACTGCCGCTTAATGGATATTTTCTCTTTTTCAGACCAGTCTCTGTAAACACTAGAGATGGTTGTGAATGAAAATCCCAGTAGATCAGCAGTTTTTGAAATACTCAGACCAGCCCGCCTGGCATCAACAACCATTCCACGTTCAGTCACTTAAATCCCCTTTCTTCCCCGTTCTGATGCTCGGTTTGAAATTCAGCAAGTCGTCTTCACCACATCTAGATGCCTAAATGCATTGAGTTGCTGCCACGTGATTGGCTGATTAGCAATTTGTGTTACCAAGCAATTGAACAGGTGTATCTAATAAAGTGTGGCCGGTGAGTGTGTATATATATATATATATATATATAATATTCAGCTTTCAGATTAAGTATAAATCTAACTTTTGAAAAATTAACCCTAATGACTGGTTTTGTGGTCCAGGGTCACAATATTTATATTATATAAATGTGTGTGTGTGTGTGCGTGCGTGAGACACAGTACTTCTTTTAGAGCGATACGCCAGTTATATTTTAGTTGGAACATAAAATTAGCGCATAGAATTCTACAAAGCATAAAATAAATACGCGTTATAAATTCATAATTAATGATGTAATTATTAATGTTTTGTCACAAATCTTGTGGCTAACAAAAATAACTTGTTGTGTGACATTGTTGTAAATCTTAAATCAGTAACTTACTCTTCTGTTAGGGGTGTGACGAGATTAAAACGCGACGAGATTTCTCGCTGAGGTGAAAAGTTGTCTCGTCGTGAGTTGTGATGTCAGCATGATGGAGCGTGAGGGTGAAATTAGTATTGAAGATCCCCCTGCCACATTTAAATCATTTGTGTGGCAACATTTTGGTTTTCCGGTGGAAATAAGAAATGGCGAAAGAGTGACAGACAAGACGAACACAATATGTAAACATTGTAAGAAAACAATGCCGTCCACCGCGGCTAACACGAGCACTATGCAAAAACACATACAGAACCACCACAGCTCTCTACTAAAACCAGCCACACATGTGACGAATGTTTTTTCAACTGCAGGAGACATAGTTACTGCCCAAATGTCTCAGCTGTTGCCAGAAATCGTCGACATGCTTATATTCTTGAAAATGAACATGACCATATCTTAGGCTGTTCTGTGTAGTTAATTTATCTATTTTTCGTGCTTGAAGAAAAAAATAGTTTCTGTTTGCACTTTTAGTTTTGAGAGAGCAGTGATTGTGGATACACTTACTGTTCGCATTTAAAGTGTTATTTCTGTTATTTATATATTTATTGTTTATACATTTTTTTATGTTCGATTTGTGGCAATGAGTTACATGTCATGTGAAATCGTACAAGGGAGAAGCCAGTCGGTAGAGTTTATAGCAAAACATTTTGCACTGTTTGCATGTCCTTTACTGCATAGAATTCATTAAAATAGAAGTAAAATAAAATTCATAACAAGTTGATTTCAAAATGCACCTAAATTGTTTTGCATTTTGTGATTTTCAGTTGAATAAAATACTATTTTGCATTCATATATTATTACATCATTGAGTATTTCTTAAAAATAGTGTAAAAATCTCGTCTCGTGGAGTAAGCGTCTCGTCACACCCCTATCTTCTGTCATTCAAAATACACTTAAACAGCCTTATCAATATTTGCTAAAGCATTTGAAGATCATATTAAATACAATTTTACTGCCAGCTTTCTTTTGATAATAATTAACTACCTCAAAAGAATTGCACTAACATTTATGAATTAGTGTCAGAGATCTGAAGGGGAATGTGTTTATACTGAAAGCTAGTGACTTCCTTGAAAAGTGCATGTCAGTGATTTTGGTCACATGTGATACATCAAACCTGAAACAACATGTAATGACACCTTATTCATTTTTTATATAATATTCCATATCTTGTGGGATTCTTTCTCTCTTTTTCTTTCTCACAGACACACACCCACACACACATTTCCATCTATGATTTGATTATCGTGACTCCGAGCATCTATAGGAGTACAGTGTTTATAGGTTTTCTGCTGGAGGTGATGGGCGTCTCTCCCACACACCTCTACCATAAAAAAGTCAAAGCTCTCTGCATCTCCTACCGGTGGCACATTATTACAGAAAGACAGACTGTTGCGCAGAGGTGTTTTGTGGAGCCAGCCCATTCCCTCTCCTCTCAACACACACACACACGCACGCACGCACCCACACACACACGAACACTCACGGCCCTGCTAATAAAGTCCGACTCTCTTCACGCTCAATTCTCCCATGAGTGCTCAGATGTCACTATTTTTTACAGTCTCTTGTCTTCTTCTCATCATCCTGATGCATAAAGTGCTGCACCAACACTGAGGAGAAAAGGGCTTAAATAAAGACATAAATATTTTAGCAGTGCATGCATTAACCAGAAGCCTTTGATCAAAAGATCTTTAAAATCACGAGAAACATAAATTCTGTGGCCAAACTTTTGATTGGTATTCTATCAGAAAGATTAAGTAGAAATAGTAAGGTGGTAACAGTGTGTTACTTGCAATACATTATATTTAAATGTATAATTCACCAAAATTAAAACACCCTCAAGATGTTACAAAACTGTATGAGTTAATGAACGTAATTTTGAACAATGGTCATAACCAAAGAATTGCTGGTAGCCATTAACCTCTGTAGTATAGACAAAAAAGAAAAAGTTCTATATATTCAGCATATATATATATATATATATATATATATATATATATATATATATATATTAAGCAAAAGAAAGACATTTATACAGATTACGCTTCAATAATAATATATTCAATATTCAATCATAAATTAAATCCAGATTAAATGAATCAAAGTATCTTTGTATGGATGAATTTAATGATCATCAAAGATCAACAAGTATGAAATATAATTCAAACATTGCAACATTAACATGAATTTCACTCATTTACAGATTTGTGTGTATTTGCATGTATCAGTTCATTATAATATCTAATTATTTAACCTAATGCCTTAAATACATGCAATGGCAATAAACTTGAATACATTCAAATTATAATTCTACATGTTTAAATGCAGTCAATACATTTGTATTGTGCATTTCAGTTTCTATATAAACTTGGAAAATATATGCATGTTGGATTTAGACATTTTATCACGAACACCTATGAATACTAATGAGATCACGTTGGTGAAACTGCAGGCAAGACCCTGACTCAAATAAGCACATTAGTTACATAAAATACCACAAGCTCACACTCTGTTGTTTTATTTGTTTTGGCAATTAGGGCTGATAGGTCCACCAAGGCCCCAGGAAAGCAGAGATTTTCTTTAATTGCTTCATTAAAAACTGCTGATTCTGAAACCAGCTTTGTCAAGCTGAAATACGTCTCATTTTCTCCTAAGCTGCGGATGAGGTAGAAATACTGTATATACAAACTACATTTGATGATTTAATAGTAAATGTGAATAACTTCATGAAAAATAAGCTGTGAGGGCTAATAAGAAGGTGGACATACATAATAATCATATGGCTGTTGGAGCAAAGTTAACCAAAAAGCCAAATGCCACAGCGGTCAGAGAGAAGCACCTTCAATGTGGCTAGGAGTCACATCAGGTGACGAAAATGCTGTGATGCAGATGATGAACTGGCGGATGTGCTGTAATTTCTTATTTAGCTGCAGTGGCTCGCTGTGACTGTTCCCATCTGCTCCAGGTCGTAAGCACTTCTGATCGTCCTACTTCAACACAGACACTTTGAGCTCAGGCCAAAAGCTCTCACAGGCCCTTCACAGTCATAATGACGTCTCTTCACCACCCAGTGATACAACCCATTCATCAGACGTCCAGAAGAGAGACTGACTCACTCTCTGCAGCTCAATAACTGTTCTATTGAAAGTCAGACAAGGGACATACCTACTCATTATATTGTTAAACTGAAGGTTAAATCGTGTCATAACCAGATGCAACACAACCCTGCAACACGTGATATAAGTGATCTATCTTTATCCTAACAATTCAGAACAAAATAGTTTTTATTTGTAGACTGATTCATTGTGAATATACCAGCTGAGAAGAGCAAGTAGGATACAGACCGTGACTCATACCGTGGTAAAGATTTTAGTCACATTGTCTCCCCCCTAAGTAATTTAAACAGGGAGCTCCTATAAAGTCAACACATCTTTTTTAATCCCCCAGTGAGCAAGCAGAGGCAACTGTGTCAAAGAATGAAAAACTCAATTTTGATGATAGCGGGAGAAAACTGTTCCCCTCTGGCTATCATCATCCAATTCTTTCATGAAAATGAATGGCTCAACCAGCAATGTACAGATCCAAACCCAACTATTTCCAAACTGGAGTTTGCCAGTTAGATGTCACTTTGATTGATGCCACTGCATCCAAGGACAGATGTGGAGCTCAGTACGACATAGACAGCTTCTTGACCGACTTGATGTTTGCAGACAGCAGTGCCATATTCACAAAACATCCTTTACCACATCGCCCAATCCTATGGTGCAAACATCAGTGCAGACGAGACCAGAGTTAAATGACAGATGGATCGCAAGCCAATGTTCACATTTGAAGTCCAAATCAAACAGGTCCAAGAATTCAATTATCATTGGTGCAGTAGAAGAAATTGGCATCTACCACCATAGCAAAGCAATCACTCAAATGGTGTCCACTAAGAACATAATTCGCCTCATCTAAATGTAATCCTACCAATTTTCATATACGGATTGGAGACATGAACTCTGCCCAAACCAGACATGAACAAGTTTGAGGTCTTTCAAATTAGATGCCTGAGGCAGATTCTGGTTGCCATTGACTATAGCCATAAATGACACATGGAATCCAGTGACCCCTACGGCAGATTATTGGTTGACCTCCTACGCAATCACCAGCTAAGGTTTAAATAAACTACAACATTCACCTACATCTTGACAAAAACAAGTCGTAGATCTTCACGTATTTGGCGAATTCATACATTCCACTCCATGTGACTTTCTAAATTCTGGGTTTCTGAATTGAATAGACTACATTGAGATAAAATGCAACACTAATTCTGTACTATTTCTTCAGTTTTCCCAAGGTATCAAATTATAGGTTGGAAAGAAATACGTAAGCAGCCAGTTTAATAAACATGATATTTGCTTAAGCCCCCATCTTAGTCTGAAATATCTCTGTGGGCCATTGATTATCACTACAGATGGCCATGTGAGTTAACAGCTGGCGAAAGCACTAAACCTGGTACTCCACATGGGAGCCACATACATGCATGTATTCATACCCACATATACACTCTTTACAGTAAGTTAAAGTAGACTGCAGCATGTGTTATCTCTGGCCAATACATCATACCTATCGCCCTGTTCTCAGTGGGAACATGTTACAGCTGTGCCAGGAAAGATGACAGGCCCAGAGTTTCACTCAAAGAGGATCTGAACAGCTAAGAAAATAGATGCAAGGTATTTCAGTGTCAAGAGACACCCACTCCAGCACCCCCCCCCCATTTCTTCAGTCTTGTGTGCACCGTTTGTTCTTCCTCACAGCTGAGCTCCCTGCTCTTCAATTGTTCAGGTCGACTGCAGTGCAGACCTCAGCTCCCATACATTCACCAGACGAGTTTCTGTCATAGTTTAGCTAAAGGACACACACTCAAACCAAGCCTGCAATATTACACTTTAGATTGAAACACAGACACGTTCGCTCTCACACGTGGAGAAGGTGTCACATGTTATTCAGGAAGAGAATGCCAGACAGATTAATCCTCAAGGTCATGGAAAACATGATTGTGATGGGCTGCATTTGTGTAGAAAAGTGAATATCTGTGTAACACAGTTATGAATGGATGAGTAAATCGGGCTTAAATGTCTCTTAGTGCAATGACCTATTTAATTTCACCCGCATGAAGACCGGATGAAATGGTAATAGATTAATTAACTGAAAATGTCAAAGTAAGAAAACAGTATTTGAAATGGGTTGTGGTTATCACTGCTGATAACCACAACCCAAAGGTTGGCAACGGGCATTTCTAAACAGGAGAGAGCATGGTTTGTGATTTGCTTTTATACAACAGTTAAATTAACAAAATATTAGAGCAATACTTTGTCCAAAAATAAAGGTTTTCTTAAAATTTACTTAGATCATCCAAGAAGTAGAGAAGCTTTCTTCTTCTTTGGAACAGATTTGGGGAAATTTAGCATTACATGACTTGCTCACCAATAGATCCTCTGCAATAAATGGGTGCCATCAGAATTGAGACCCAAAATCTTGTGCTCTCAGAGCATGTACTGCATTTAATGAATTACAATTATAGAATTGTGTTCTATGAAATTATGCACCGTAACAGCTTTTTTATCTAAACATGTTTTAACATGGTTTAATACCAAGAGATGGGGAAATTGGCAGAGAAGTTAATTTTATCAACAGAGCATGAAAGGGGGAAGCAGGAGGAGCAATAATTCAGTGGATAAATACAGGGAAATGCTGCACACCTGTGTTTGCAGGGAACTCTCCATGGTCCTGATCACCTCCACTTAGATCTACCTTCCAGCACCATCTCTAATGGCAGAGCCTGGGAGTGGGGTGCTTTCCGTGGTGCTGAAAGTGCCTCTTCTGCTCTGCAGAGGAAAGATTTAGGATCAGGACACAGCTTCAAGCTATACAGCACATATTATATAGTATGAATAGGGACTATCAATAGGAACATAATACACCTGCCATGATGGTATTGTCAAACATATTAATCACATGACATACTGCTTTTTATATACTGCCATATACTGGGTCCTCCAGGATCAGGATTGAGAACCACTGAATTAAACAGAAGCAGTAACATGGAACAAAAAAAAAATATTCTAACCATGGCACTAATGAGACACGAATATAGTGTACCTTGAGGAGGTGAGATAAAGTGGTATTTTCTTGATAGATATGCTTTGTGACTTCAATCCCAGCTGACCTGAACACATTTTGTTCTTCAAAAAACCTTGGTAAAAATTACAAAACAAATTACCTACTGTTGTTCTTTTAACTCAGGCATCCTCTGAGAAATCAAATCCAGTTCGGATGGGAATGTCAGTGATTGCTTTTATTTTATTTGTTTATTTATTTTTCACAGTGGCTCTCAATTACTTTGACGTTTACCAAATACAATAACTAAATAAATAAAAAAATTGCACTTCATATTATTTAGACCTTTTTGCCAACTTCATGGATATCTGTATATATAAATGACTGGTGTCCTTTAAAAAATTAAGATAAATAAATCAATATATAAACACACACACACACACGTTGGTTTTTATGGTTTATTTTTATGGGACTATTTATTTTAATTTTATTTTTTATGGGACTCTCCATAGGCGTAATGGTTTTTATACTGTACAAACCATATTTTCTATCACCTTACAACAACCCTACACCTAAACCTACCCTTTACAGGAACCTTTGTGCATTTTTACTGAATAAAAAAATAATTCTGTATGATTTATAAGCCTTTTGAATTATGGGTACACTGAAATTGTCCTCATAAATCACCTTCTCTTTGTAATAACTATGTTATACCCATTTCATTATACAAATTTGTGTACTCATAAATCATACACGCACACACACACACACACACACACACACACACACACACACACACATTATTTATATAATTACATATATGCCTAGTATATACTTGTGTGTGTGTTAAAGGATATATAATAACTGAATATATTATATAACAAATTTACTGAATATTTAACTAATAAATGAAATTCTATCATTATTTACTCATTCACATTGCCCAAAACCTGTTTTCTGTGGAAGACACAAAAATAAATACTCAAATAGGACCATAAAATTAGTAGAAGCACTACGAAAGCATACTTTCTTGTGCATTATATATTTTCTTAAGGCCATGTCATAGTTCCATGTCGGAGCAGACTTCATTTTTTATTCCCTGATAACCATTATATTCACAGCAGCTCTCAGATATGCAGTGATTTCATCAAACATCAATATGTCAAACACATCACTGCTTCTCTAATAGCAAATAAACAAACGTTACTATTGACTATAAAATGAATGCTTTAAACAATATCAAATTAAGATTACCTTCTTAATGCATCAGATGTACAGCCTTTTTTTACACAATGTGTGCACCTTAATTCTCTGCACATATAGATGAAATGAATAAACATTAGCTGGGCACAGCTGGGTGCAGCTGACACCAATGATATACAGGAGAAAATGTTGTGCCGAGAGGGAATTCTGCTGTATTCCTCCCAAAAAAAGAGCTATGCTGTCAGAAAAGAAATCACTCCCTGGAGCTCAACTCTTCTGTTTTTCTCAAGATAGTTTCAAACATTCAGTCTGGCAGCCTCAGTGAAATCGCACAGAGTCAGGCGGGTGTGAGAGGTGCTAGCCGTGGTTTACCTCACAGTACATACTCTGTGCATCTCAAATAGGACCTCTGGGTGAGATTCTCTTTTACTTTTTTACATTAACTTCTTCCTTACAAGAAACTACAGTGCTGGTACTATATATGGTATAGTGATGCATCATATGGTGATACCGTGATACTAAATCACTAAACATTTACTGCTAGTATTTGCATAGTATTGTCCAAAGAAAATTGGTAATACTATGATAATTGGCTTTATATTGGCTACTGAAGTAATTACAATATTTTAATAGTTTACAAATAATGTTCTTGTCTTTTATTATTTTATTAGACTATAAAGTGATAGAAGAGACAGAAGAAGAGCACAGCTATGAGTGAAAGTCGGTTGTACGTTGTTGGACAACACATATCTCTTAATTTATTTTCTGTTTTTTTTTTTTTTTTTTACATTTTGTGTTGCAGCCTTATGCTAAAATGTTTCAATTTATTTAAAAAAAAAATCTCATTCTCAGCCCTTCATACCCCAAAATGACATTGCAAAACCACATTTGTGATAACTTTGCTAATTTATTTAGAAAAACCTATAATTGCATAAGTATTCAAAAAAGTAACTCTTTACGTAGTTATAACATTTGCCAATAAATGTATGTAATCTGAGCAGTAGCCAAGTGGTTGGAGCATGTGCTACAGGTATCTTGATCCGAGGTATTCACATTGGAAACGCGGGTTTGAATCCAGCCTGTGTCGTGTAGCGAAACCTTCACCCCTCTTTCCAATTATTCTTGTCTCAGCTGTTCGGTTTAAAAATGGTAAAACAGAATTTCAAAGCAACAGTCATTTCACAGCCCTACTGGAATGCTACTTTGAACGAAGCAGCATTAACTTTTGATTGACTAAGCATTGTTCTCCTGCAGGCCTTGATCTGCTGCTTATTTTGTCCTCCTACTCACCAGATGCTCCTGAATTTTAGCTTGACAATAACTTCCAATAAAGGCAGCAGACTCATACAGAATTTAGAGGAGTCTATTATTTACACAAACCTAGACACTTTCTGAACATCTCAAAGCAAAATAAAGCCTGCAAGAGTGAAAGGTTGAAACATACTATATGAGCTTATTTCTTAGGGATCCTCATATCTCTACACCACAAATTCTTTTATTTCAACTGTGTTCTCTGCACTGCTAAAACAAAGGCTCCTTGAAATAGCCACTGACCGATTACAGGGTATACAGAACAAAAATAGATGCAATCAGAGAAGGAACTTTTAGATGTTTGGAGGAACAATCCAATTAAGTAGATTAGAGGTCTCCAATAAGGTATTACGCTCATTTTCCACCTCAGCTGCCTAGGCTGTAAAAGTTCACCTTCATTTGTAAAGACAATTAGATCTTGCTGACAGTGTTGTGCATTTATATAGCTATACATCTCTTTTAGGACTCAGGTATGTACTCTGAGCAATGGGGACGTGCTTAGGCCTCTTGTTTAAAAACATTTATGATAAAAATGTTTCATGTGCCTAATATAAATGGAAATACGGACATACTGCTAATTTGCATACTATGTAGCGTGCGTAATGAGCTTATTTTTAACCCAGGAATGTCGTGCATCGGGCATCAGTGTGACAACTGTATATTTAGAAGTCTAGATACTGAATCATCTGTTTAAAAATCCCAGACATCAAACTTGGCATCCCTTACTATAATTAGAAACCTTTTTTTCAGGTCATGGGAGATTGAAAGTGAAGCATTTAAAAATATCTCTATTCAGCTTTGTGTATCACACAAATAGTGTTCTTCTTGGAAAATTGGAACTTATTTTTATCAAGTTTGGAGTAAGCATATTACTAAGCTTTCAGTAAAAAAAATTGTATTGAATGAACTGTAAGTAGATAAATATGTCTGTATTTCTAGCTATTTCTCTTCATCCACCTCATTTTTCACTGAGGTTGCTCCAATTTATTCTTGGTATACATGATGCGATGCCTTGGACTTTGAATTATTAATTATTTTAAAAGTGTTAGTATACTACGTTACATTGTCCAGTTTTGGCCATCTGCACGCATCATTCACAGAGTCAGCATTCCCAGAATGCACTGTGACAAGCTCAGTGATGCACTAAAAAATGTGCCAGACAAAATGAAAAATATTGATTTAAAAAAAATATTCAATGGATCTAATGCACAGACATTTACACTGACTTATGAACATTTTACCCAATATTTTCGTGTGCTGGCAAAGTTGTATTAGATTGCTTTGTGTAATGTCTGGCAAGTGGCACTAAAAGGTTAATGCGCTTTCGAGTTTGAAAATAACCACCTATAAATAATACCACCTATACACTAAACCCTACCTTAAAAGGCATTTGCTGAAGCAACCATGTCATCTAGCGAGTTTTTAATTGTGATTTGTGTTTCATGGGACTCGTACCCGAGCGCTCCACATCACAAATGCAGTGCTGTACCAGGTGAGCTTATGAGCAAGTTTACTATCAGAAAAGTCACACATATGGAACTCATTATGTGATGCAAATGTCAAAATTCATTAGGTTTCAAATTATGCATCATGGTAAAAGTGTTTTGAGGTCACAACATAGTATTGTGCAAAGAACTGTGCAATAATTATTGTTTATGAATCAATAATCCGGTCTGTAAACATGATTTGCAAGGAAAAGAAGGCAGTGAATTGTATGCATTAGATTTATTTTCTTTTTCTTTTAGTTTTGTAAAAATGTAGGTAGAGACAAGTTTTCCAATGAGTCCATGTTGTCCTAAACAGTACATTATGAGGTTCTCTTTGCGTTGAATGCTGCTTCAGAAGGCCTCTGTAGGCATCAAGGTTTGATTCATTGTGCATGGTGTGGCAGAACGGTGTGCGACCATCATCATCATCACCATCTCCTGCACTGTCTTTGCCAGCTCAGCATCATGAAGCTCATAACCTTCAGTGAGGTGAGGGCTGCTCGCTTTGACTTTGCAGAAATGTGCAATATTCTCTGGGTTTGAAACCTGTGCAGCAGTTTCTTTGATCGATGGACAAAGGCAGCAGAGGAAGAGCTGGCATTTGGATTTACCTGCAGGCAGAATCGAGCGATCTGCTTCTGAGCCATCGGGCCTGTAGAACAACAAAAGCTATGAAAAACAAAGCCTTACAAGATCAGAGTTTATTGGAAATGCCCCATCCAACATTTCAGTACATCTCCAAAGGATAACTCGAGCTAATCATTTAGATAGAGTTTGAGAATTGGAATGTAATCTAATGATGGAAAGCAAGGAGGATAGGGAACTCTACTATAAATAATCTTAGCTACAAAAAATAATACAATCACAAACAATTCCACAGAGTAATGGACTTTTTTAACAACAAAACAAGCACAACAAAATTACTGGCCCAACCTGCTGATATTGAACATTACATATTATATCTATAAACCATGAGAGGCCATGATTGCGGTTTTACAATGAGTGAAGGGTGTCTGTATGCACAATACCACAATAAAATGAGTAATGCACAGCCTTGATGTTTTCATTTCTTTTTTTATTATTTTGTATTACTTTTTTTAAATGCAACGGGTTGTGTGTGTGTGTGTGTGTGTGTGTGTATCAGGGTGCATTAAGAATATCTCTATAATTCCTTGAACATAGAAGCTTAATTTAAAGTGTTACCAAGATTTCCCTGAAATTGACACTTTTAAAGTGAGAATTTTCTCGAGAGCACAAAACTGAGCGAAGGGACTGAAGTGTGATCATTATCCAAATCACAATACTCTGCTAGATGAGTGAAACATTAACTTCAACTGTTCTCTGTGACACTTCCTCCCTGGAGGTCAATCCTCGGTGATCAGTCCTCATGTTTGCCCATTAAATGTATTACGTAGTTGGCTGAAATCGATGTTTCCCTCTCTCTAGCTCCAAGGTCAATGTTCTCCAGCTGTCTCTGGCTCTCCATCAGTGGGCAGTTGGGTCGCCGAGTGTTGGTCAGCATTCTCTCACAGTTCAATAATACTGAATGATGGGAAATTAATTAGATGTTTAGACATTCTTCACCTTTCTAAAGGTCTCTGTAAATGTCTGCACTTCTGGGACACAAATGTAGTACTGTAAATGTAATTTTTTACTTCAGTCTTGAAACTTACATTTGTTATTGAAACTTAAACTTATATTAAGAACTTTTTATATACATAAAGTTTGGAAAAGATTGAATAAAACTGACAGTATACTGCCAGCAGTTTTCTGTTGTCATGACGCTTGGCCATTTGCGCTTTTCGTGAGCCTGGAACGAGGGCCAGCGACAGCACTGGGCAATGATGATTTGAGGGAAGCCAAATGCTCCATCATGCTGTCAAATCTAGACTGAGAACAGAAAAAAAGATCTTAACTTTTAGCTTTTACACTTTTTTACTTTCCAAAGTCTTCACACAGCTCTCCAAAACAACTTTACACCAGTTAATTTCACATTTAAAATGCACTAAAACTACATATCTATTTTATTATCTATTTTTTTCAGTATGAACACTGAAGTCATAATTGCAAGAAACATTATCATAAAAAATGTCATTATTAGTCGATATTACACCATAATTATGAGATATATTTCTAATAACTAAGCCATGATTTCAAATTAATTTCCTTTCACTGTAATGGGTGGGTGGAGAGATAGTCAAGTCAAGTCAAGTCACCTTTATTTATATAGCGCCTTTAACAATACAAATTGTAACAAAGCACTGCACAATATCAAAAATAGGCAAATTTGTCAATAATGTAAAATGACAGGATTTAACACTCAATTATCTGCTGAATGCATTTCATTATTGAATTTAGTAGTGGCATTGTCCAGCTTAGTTCACTTTAAATAATATCTGTGCAATCAAGTCGATGATTGTGCTGGAAATGAAGTGTCCCCAACTGAGCAAGCCAGAGGCGACAGCGGCAAGGAACGAAAACTCCATCGGTGACAGAATGGAGAAAAAACCTTGGGAGAAACCAGGCTCAGTCGGGGGGCCAGTTCCCCTCCGGCCAGACAAATCAGTAGTTTGTTCCAACTGCAGCAAAGTCAGAGTGTAAGTGGTCCACTGGTTCCAGGGGTCTTTCCCCGATGGATGTCTAGGTGACGAGGTCCTCACTGGAGCTCTGTCTCTGGGGCTCATCTCGGAGGTCCTCGGAGGGGTTGTCATCGTCTCTTCTCAGGTGTTCGGTCATCTCTATCGTTTAAGGGTAGGATCCAGACTGAGGCTTGTGTAATTCCTAACTACCACGGGATGTTAATCCCGTGGCAGTAACATAGAAACAGTAAGACAATTAGCGTAGCAGCGGCTCCTTCCAGGAATAACCCTGGATGAAATTATCAGTATAACCCAAGCTAAAGCATAATAATGTGCATGTGTTCAGATGGACTGGCAGTACAAGATTGTGAGATGCATTATATGAATGCTTGGCTAAAGAGATGCGTCTTTAATCTATATTTAAACAGAGAGAGTGTGTCTGAACCCCGAACGTTTTCAGGAAGGCTATTCCAGAGTTTAGGAGCCATATATGAAAAAGTTCTACCTCCTTTAGTGGACTTTGCTATCCTAGGTACTACCAAGAGTCCAGAGTTTTGCGACCTTAGGGAGCGGGTTGGATTGTAGCGTGATAAAAGATTAGTTAGGTACGCAGGAGCTAAATCATTTAGGGCCTTATAGGCAAGTAATAATATTTTGTAACTGATACGAAACTTAATAGGTAGCCAGTGCAGAGACTGTAAAATTGGAGTAATATGGTCATATTTTCTTGACCTGGTAAGGACTCTAGCCGCAGCATTTTGTACTATCTGTAGCTTGTTTATTGAAGATGCAGGACAACCACCTAGCAGTGCATTACAATAGTCCAGTCTAGAGGTCATGAATGCATGAACTAACTTTTCTGCATCAGAAACACTTAACATGTTCCGTAGCTTGGAAATGTTTCTAAGATGGAAGAATGCTGTTTTTGTAACATTGGAAATATGATTTTCAAAAGATAGGTTGCTGTCTAATATAACACCCAGATTTTTAACTGTAGAGGAAGTAACAGTACATCCGTCTAGTTGCAAATTGTAATCCAAGAGATTCTGTGAACTGTTTTTAGGTCCAACAAGTAATATCTCGGTCTTATCTGAATTTAATAGAAGAAAATTACTGGTCATCCAATCTTTTATATTTTTAACACACTCTGTTAGCTTAGATAGTTTCGAAGTTTCATCTGGTTTTGTTGAGATATATAGTTGAGTGTCATCAGCATAACAATGGAAACTAATCCCGTATTTTCTAATGATATTACCAAGGGGCAGCATATATAATGAAAATAATAGAGGACCTAGGACAGATCCTTGTGGTACTCCATACTTTACTGGTGATAATTGAGATGACTCCCCGTTTAAATAAACAAAGTGGTAGCGATCGGACAGGTAGGATCTAAACCATCTTAGAGCCTGCCCTTGAATACCTGTACAGTTTTGTAATCGATCTATCAGTATGTCATGATCTATAGTGTCGAACGCAGCACTAAGATCAAGTAAAACTAGCAATGAGATACAGCCTTTGTCTGACGCAAGAAGCAAGTCATTTGTAATTTTAACAAGTGCAGTTTATGTGCTATGGCGGGGCCTGAAACCTGACTGAAATTCTTCATAGATATCATTTTTTTGCAAAAAGGAACACAATTGAGCAGACACTACTTTTTCTAATATTTTCGACATAAACGGAAGATTTGAAATGGGTCTGTAATTTGCCAGTTCACAAGGATCTAATTTTGGTTTCTTAATAAGAGGCTTAATAACGGCCAGCTTAAATGGTTTTGGGACGTGACCTAAAGATAGCGAGGAGTTAATAATATTGAGAAGCGGTTGTTCTGCAACAGGTAACAACTCTTTCAATAGTTTAGTTGGTACAGGATCTAATAAACATGTTGTTGGTTTAGATGCAGTGATAAGTTTATTTAGCTCATCCTGTCCTATAGTTCTAAAGCACTGCAGTTTTTCTTTGGGTGCGATGAATGATGCTGAAGTACTAGACGCTGTAGAATCTACGTTTGTTATTATATTTCTGATATTATCTATTTTATCAGTAAAGAAATTCATAAAGTCATTACTATTAAACTGTGAGGGAATATTTAGATCGGGTGACATCTGTTTATTTGTTAATCTAGCCACTGTGCTAAATAAAAACCTTGGATTGTTTTGGTGATTATCTATGAGTTTGCGGATATACTCGGTTCTTGCAGTTTTTAGAGCCTGTCTATAGCTGGACATACTGTTTTTCCACGCAATTCTAAAGACTTCCAAGTTACTTTTTCTCCATTTGCGCTCAAGAATACGAGTATCTTTCTTGAGAGAATGGGTATAACTGTTGTACCATGGCGCGGCACGTTTTTCTCTAACCTTTTTTAATTTGATGGGTGCAACAGTTTCTAACGTATTGGAGAAAATAGTTCCCATGTTGCTAGTAATTGTGTCTAGTTCATCTGTATTTATGGGTACACAGAGCAGTTGAGATAAATCAGGCAGGTTATTTGTGAATCTGTCTTTAGTGGCTGGAATAATAATTCTGCCTGGGCGATAACGCGGAGCCATATAGTTAATATCAGTAATATGCAGCATGCACGATACAAGGAAATGGTCAGTAACATCATCACTTTGAGGTATGATATCTATATCAGTTAGATCAATTCCATGCGATATTATTAAATCTAGCGTATGATTAAAACGATGCGTGGGCCCGGTGACATTTTGCTTGACACCAAAAGAGTTTATTAGGTCAGTAAACGCAAGTCCTAACGCATCATTTGTATTATCAACGTGAATGTTAAAATCTCCAACAATTAGTGCTTTATCAACAGTAACCAATAGGTCTGAGAGGAAATCTGCAAATTCTTTTAGAAAATCTGTATATGGCCCTGGCGGTCTATACACAGTAGCCAGAGCAAGCGATAGGACAGATTTATTTTGCTTATCTGACAGTTTAACATTAAGCATAAGTATTTCGAATGAGTCAAACCTGTATCCTGTTTTCTGAGTAACATTGAGAATATCACTATATATTGTTGCGACACCGCCGACACGACCAGTCTGACGAGGCTCGTGCTTATAACAGTAGCTTGGTGGAGTAGATTCATTTAGACCAAAATAATCATTTGTTTTAAGCCAGGTTTCAGTCAGACAGAGTACATCAAAACTATTATCTGTGATTATTTCATTTACAATAACTGCTTTCGGTGTGAGTGATCGGATATTTAGGAGCCCAAGTTTTAAAAATTGTTTTTGTTCATTTATTTTGCATTTTTCTGGTTTAATCACGATCAGATTTGTTCTAGATCCTGCATTAAATTTATATTTTGAACTCAATATTCGGGGAACAGACACAGTCTGTATAGATTGGACACTACAAGTACCTTTATCTTTTAAGTGGGTAGAACAAAAGTCATCATAGCTGTTATTGGAGAATTGGCTTACTAGTCAGATAGAGCGTAGCGTCCTGGTGATGTTGTCCGACAGGAGTTCCGCACCGAGTCTGCTGGGGTGCAGGCCATCAGCACGAAATAGCCTAGGACGCTCCCAGAAAAGATTCCAATTATTGACAAAGAGAATTTTCTGCTCTGTACACCATGAAAACAACCATTCATTTAAAGCAAACAGTCTACTGAACCGTTCGTGTCCTCGTCGATACGTGGGAAGAGGTCCTGACACAATGATCGTCGTCGCTGGCGATGTGTTGCGTACTGTCTCGATCAGGCTCCTGAAGTCCCTCTTCAGTGTCTCCGTCTGCCGCAGCTTGGTGTCGTTAGCCCCCGCGTGAATCACAACAGCTGCAACGCTCTCGTCATCCTTCAGGATCGCGGGTATCTGCACAGAAACATCAAGAACACGAGCACCAGGGAGACAATGAGTGTGCACTTTACCTTCAGCTAATGTAGCACGGACATGCCGGACGATTGAGTCTCCGATGACCACAGCGTCACGATCAGTCTCGCAGAGAGGGGCGAAGCGGTTCCGGGATGAGATGTCGAAGACCGGGGGGGGGAGAAGTCGTCGCCCGGGGCCTGGATCGCGTCTTCCGCTGCTGCACCCAGGGTCCGTGGTTTCCCGGCGCCGGAGTGAAGGCCATCTGTGACGATCGCGTCCCGGGTGCACGGGGCCTGTGCAGAGAAACACACGGAGTAGAGGTGGTGGGAGCGTTAGCAACGCGTTGCATACTTACCCCGGACTTATGAGCGTCAGCCCGAGATGTTTCCAGCGTTGCTATCCGTTTCCTCAGCTGGGCCTGTTTCCCAAGCAGCTCGCGGATCCGTGTCTCCACGGCCTCCAGCTCCAGCTGCGCCGAATGCAGCTCGAACGTGTCCTCACCTGCACACAAAGGTAGACACGAATCTGCCATTTAAGCAAGTAACAGTGAAACAATGTTAAATGTGTGTATGCGTGTGTGAAATAGGGGTATTAGCTGTGTTAGCGGAACCCGCGCTGGCTTTGCTAATGGGCTATAAGCTAATAGCGGACTTGGGAAATCAAAATAAAACTTGCGATAACAAGCCGCTCTAATTATTCTCGTTGCAGAATGCGATCGGGAATATATTCACACGTTATAGAAACACAAATTATTGTGTATCAAATCGGAATTTAAGATAGAAAATAGACGATAAACAATTGGCTTGGCGGAGATTCAGCTCCGAACACGCGTCAACGACAAACCGGATGTAAATCAGCGTGTTTGCCGTTGCCGTGTGTGTGGCAAAATCAAAGTCCCAAAGTCCCAAAGATAGCTAGCTAGACAGACAGAAAGATATAATCAGAATCAGAATGAGCTTTATTGCCAGGTATGTTTACACATACGAGGAATTTGTTTTCGTGACAGAAGCTACCGCAGTGCAACAGAATGACAGAGACTGAGCAACAAACACAGATAATAAGAAAAATAATTAAAAAGAACAAGTAAATAAGGAATAACAATATACACATTGACAATTGTATGTACAGGTATATAACAATGGCCAGTTTTGTATGTACAGGTATATTATGTGCAATCGAAATGTAGACTAAGTATGTGTGTTAGATGTATAAGTGTATAAATAGTGTGTGTAATAAAACTATTGTCAAGTGTACATGAGATGGATTGCCTGAGAGAAGAAACTGTTTCTGTGTCTGGTCGCTCTGGTGCTCAGAGCTCTGTAGCGTCGACTATTGAACAGTTCAAAGAGGGAGTGTGCTGTATGTGAGGGGTCCAGAGTGATTTTGTCAGCCCTTTTGCTCACTCTGGATGAGTACAGTTCTTGGAGAGTGTGGAGGGTTGTAATGATTCAATGAGCAACTGAGCAATGATTCGCTCAGCAGTCCGGACTACCCTCCGTAGTCTTCTGAGATCTGATTTGGTAGCTGAGCAGAACCAGACAGTTATTTATGTGCAGAGGACGGATTCAATGATGGCGGAGTAGAACGGTTTTAAAAGCTCCTGTGGCAGGTTGAACTTCCTCAGCTGGTGAAGGAAGTATAGCCTCTGCTGGGCCTTTTTCACAATGGAGTCTATGTGATTGTCTCACTTCAGGTCCTGGAAGATGGTGGTGCCCAGGAACCTGAATGACTCCACTGCAGTCACAGTGCTGTTCATGATGGTAAGAGGGGGGAGAGCAGGGGGTTTCTCCTGAAGTCCACGATTATCTCCACTGTTTTGAGCGTATTAAGCTCCAGGTTGTTAAGACCGCACCAGACAGCCAGCTCCTAAACCTCCTGTCTGTAAGCAGACTCGTCATCACCCTGGATGAGGCCAATCAGTGTGGTGTCATCTGAAAACTTCAGGAGCTTGACAGAGGGGTCTTTAGATGTGCAGTCGTTTGTGTACATGGAGAAGAGTAGAGGGGAGAGAACACAGCCCTGAGGAGCTCCAGTGCTGATCGTATGGATGCTGGATGAGAGTTTTCCCAGCCTCACTAGCTGCTGCCTGTCTGTCAGGAAGCTGTTGATCCACTGACAGATAAAGGTGGGCACAGAGAGCTGAGTTAGTTTGGGCAGGAGGAGGTTTGGGATGATAGTGTTAAAGGCCGAGTTGAAGTCCACAAACAGGATCCTCACATAAGTCCCTGGTCTGTCTAGATGCTGCAGAACATAATGCAGTCCCATGCATTGTCCACAGACCTGTTTGCTCTGTAGGCAAACTGAAGAGGATCCAGCGAGGGTCCAGTGATATCTTTCAGGTGAGCCAGCACCAGTTTTTCAAATGACTTCATGAACACATGTTAGAGACACAGGCCTTTAGTCATTTAGTCATGTAATTTTGGATATCCTTGGTATGGGGATGATGGTGGAGCGTTTGAAGCATGAGGAGACTTCGCACAGTTCCAGTGATCTGTTGAAGATCTTTGTGAAGTTGGGGCCAGCTGGTCAGCACGGGATTTCAGACAGACTGGTGTAACACAGTCTGGGCCTGGTGCTTTTTTTCTTTTCTGCTTCCGGAAGACCTGACAGACCTAGTCTTCGCTGATCTGAGGTGTGCAGGTGTGGGGGAGAGGGGGGCTGTTGGAGTTGTTAATGGTTGTGTGGAGAGGTGTTCAGGGCAGGTGTGGGGGGTTGTTTTTCCAAACCTGCAATAGAACTCATTAAAATCGTCTGCCAGTTGTTGATTCTCCACAGTGCTGGGGGATGGTGTCTTGTTGTTGGTTATCTCTTTCAGACCTTTCCACACTGAAGTAAAATCACTGGAAGAGAGATATAGATCGATAGGCAAGGCAAGGCAAGGAAAGTTTATTTATATAGCACATTTCATACACAGTGGAAATTCAAAGTGCTTTACATAAAATAAAGTGAAATAGACATTAAAAATAAGAATAAAAACAAGGAATAAAAAAAACAATCACAACAATAAAAACTAAATTATATAAAAAATAATTTAAATTAATTTAAAACAGTTATGAATAGAAGATGATTATACATGTGCAATCAGTTTGGTTGTAGCACAGTGCTCATTCAACAAATGCAGAGCTAAAAAGATTTGTTTGCATTAAATCACTTGTTCGTTTATGTTTTTGCATTTTTTCTCTCTCTGTAATGTTCAAGTCAAGTATAGTCTAAATATAATCTGACTTCATATACAGAAAATTGAGCAAACAATATGTAAATTCTACATTTGTCAGTATATCAGTATTTTTATGGCTCCATAATTTTTATGTTACACTAAAAAAACTACAAATATAGATGAGGCAATGTTTAAAATTTACCATAGCAGTTTTGTCCCAGACATATGAGAAGCTCTATTTGATGAATGAGCCATAAAAGACAAAGAAATAGACATACTGTTTCATAAAAAAGTGTAAAGGATGTGAGGACAGTATACTGTGGTAATTGCAGAAACTAGATGAGCAAAAACTTCCAGCATGCTGGTCATAGTGACATGTTATAAGATAAAAGCATGTGCACCCATTCACGTGGATTATCTGTGTATCTGTGAGCAAAGGCAAGCGAGAGAGGCGTTCAGGAAGGACACACAATAATATTCACCACATACAACTTCCCTAAATGGCCCAGGAGTAAAGCTGTGTGAACTGATGGCTAATATAGCGGCAGATAATGGTCTGTGTGACGCAGAAACTCTCCCGACACCACCGTTCCTTTTTACTGGTGAATAATTAGAGGCAGCTCCCTTGTGCTATAGATGCATTCTCCTATTTACTTAAAGCTAAATTAGATATGGCAAATAGAGGGAAAAACTAATGACATGTGTCTGTTTTATTTTATTTATTTATTTTATTTTTTAAGGGAGCCCTGTTCGTGCTGCCCCAATTTTAATATTGCCTCCATAAACCACGTTTTGTCATACAGTGTCTGGAGGAAATTAATGAGCACCATTTGTCTCAGAAGTGCATCGCCATTACATTTCAGTGGTGCATATTGTGCATAATGCATCACCTGAAACTGGTGTCACTATAATGATAACTAACAATGAAAAATTATTCTAAAACCTTTATTATTCTTAATTAATGTTAATTCCAACAGTTACTAAATCACTATTCAAATCAAAAGTTGAATCTGTTCACTTTATTTGATGAATCTTACTGAACTAAAAATGAATATTACATGAATATAAACAGGTAATCTGCTCATCGTTAATTTTAACAGGTGGAGTTTAAAAATGTTTACTGTAATCTTTTAGCTGATGAAAATGCTAATTGTTAATACAATTAAACTGATACAGTATCTTTCCATTTAACTTATGCGCATACATTTTACAATATAAGAGGGAAAAAAACTAATAAAAACAAACCAACAACAACAAACTAAGTTTGGAAACTTTTTGTTATATGAAAGAAAGAAAGCTTGATTTGTTAAACTTTTTAAATATTGAATCTGTTAGTTTTCATTTTAAACCATTCTGGCAGACCAAACTGTTTTCGTAAAGTGCATTAACGAATTTCACAAATTTTGCACAAAAATGGACATGAGGCTATATCTCCGCAACGCTTTTGTGGATTCTGACCAAACTTGATATATATACCAAGCATGACCGGAGGACACATGAGTAGTTTCAGCACAGCGCCACCTATTGGTAAACAAATACAGATTAAATATAATGTTTATATTACTTTGCCAAAAGTCATACGATTGGTCTTGTTAGATTTGGAGTGTGTAGATTTTGTAGTAAAATTCTGTATCAACAAAAGTCTTTTATAGGGACTACAATACTGCAGAGTTCAGCTTCAACCCTAATCAAACACACCTGAACTAGGTAATCAATTTGTTCAGGGCTACTTAATTACAAAGAGGTGTGTTGAATCAGGGTCGGAACTGAAGTGTGTAGGAAGGTGGCTCTCCAGGAGCACGGTTGGAGAAACCTGGTCTTTAGTGAGTAATTAAAAACAGTTCCTAGCTTTTCATTTTACCTTTGTTGTGCTTGACCACTTAATTGCTGCTTGCAGCTCTATTTTTTATAACAACTGAGCACTTTTTCCACCCATATTTTTTTACGTAATTTTAATTAAAAATCATATATCTGTATTTCTTTTCGCACTTTCATTATGGTCGTGATAGTGACATGTTTTGTGAGATTCCCCCCATTACTCCATTGAAGCAGTTTGTTCAGGGTTCTCTCAGAGAGAGGTGAGAGAGACACGACATATTGTTGCTCTATTTGCATCCGCTCTGTTTGACTGCCAAGTGTGTTGCAATCTCACGGAGAGAGAAGGAGAGAGAAATACAGAGTCAGATAGATGGGAATTAAATATTTAATCAAAAAGCAGTCCATTTATAGATTGCTGTTGGTGGGGGGGCTTCAGGTAAATTATTGATGTGAGAGTGTGAATGGGGCTTTTTCTCAGGTCTGAGAGGAAGGCAAGGCCATTCAGAGAGAGCTGAAGGAATTGCTTTAGGGATACACCTTATACATAGGAAACAAAACGAGAAATTAACCGAACGTGCATGAAATCACAGGCTCACAGTTAAAACAATAGCTTAGCCTAGTTAGCAAATAACTTCCTCACTTTAACTTTGCATTTTCAGAGTTCAAAGTATCAGTACACTGAATGTCCATGATACTGTACTGTTATTATACAGATTTATACAATGTTCATATTAATATTTTAAACACTATTTTATTTATCTGTTACTGTTGTTCTATTTTTCAAATTTGATTGTGTGAACAGTTATGCAAAAGTCTTAATATTTAGTATAACACTTTTCAGTTTGTATCACTCCACTAGTCTGTTTTTGCTTGTGTGGTTTAAATAAGAAACATATGGCTGTGTCTCAAAGCACATTGCAGATTCTTTTATTTACATTCATATTTATGCATTTGGCCAACTAATTAAATTACACCTTGTGTATTATATTTCCTGCACATTTCAATGTGAAACATACAGTGAATGGCGCTAAAATTGCGCTACATTTAGTCAGAAACAGATAAACTTGTCAACATTGTATTATGTTTGTTCTTGCACACATCGCAACAGTTCGGAAATCAAACGCCTGTAGAGTGCAACTGAAAGGTTAATGCTCTGTCACGCTCAAAAATACCATACCACCTACACTAAACCTTATAAATATGTAATAACCTTATAAATTGTGAGGATAAAATACATTTGCTGAAGAAACCATGCCATTGTACCTTGTTTTCACACAGCTTTGAGTCAAACTGTATTTCACAAGACTTTTACCAGCTTAACATGTGAGCTACCTAGCAAGTTTATTACATTGGAAAAGCCTTGCATATGGAGCTGGTTATGTGTAGCAAATGCCAAAATGTATAAGTTTACCAATCATGCACTATGGTAATTCTTTGTTTTTAGGTCATAACATAGTATTGTGCAAGGAACCAGATGGAAGCGAGTCTTCATTAATTGATAATCTGCCCCATAATCCTAATTTGTGTGAAAAATAATACAAGTTATAAGTTATGCAATATTTACTGTCAGTGCTTTCTCTCTCTTTACAAATGCTCAAAACAGAGGGGGTTAGAAATGGAAAACCTGAAGTTCTTCATATATTCATATACATGTTATTACTATGTTATTATAAAGTTATTGATATGTTATAATATTTGTATGTCATCTTCATCTTTGTATATAATGGCAAAGCTATATAATTAGGATTAACTATGAAAATGGAGAGAGATATTTTGAGAATGTTACTCTGTCCAGGAATTTCTTCGTTAATTGGGAGAATTAGGAAGAAATCACTGTGTAGCTGTGGGCAGATGTTCCCTCATTTCTTTATTAAAAACACTGCAGCCTTTTTACATGTATTTAACCAATGATTAAAGAAATAAGTGATTAAACAAAAGAAAAAAAAAATTAATGGGAACAAATTTGGTGAAACTTAGCATTACATCACTTGCTCACAAATGCATCCTTTGCAGTGAATGGGTGCCGTCAGAATGAGAATCCAAACAGCTGATAAAAACATCACAATAATCCACACCAGTCCATCAAATAACATATTGTGAAGCAAAAAGCTGCTTGTTTGTAATAAACAAATCTATCATTACAGCCAAAATACCAGTCCATAATACCAGTCTGCTTCCTCCAGTGAAAAAGTCCATCTCCTTGTTGTCCTCTCACATCAAAATCCACCAACATATTTGTTTAGAACTGTAGGATTCATATTTTAGGATGAAGTATATGGTTTGGATGGATTGGTTTCTTACAAACACAGCTTTTCACTTCACTAAATATTAATTGACTGACTGGTGTGGATTACATGTGGATTATTGTGATATTTGTATCAACAGTTTGGACTCTTATTCTGACGGCACCCATTCACTGCAGAGGATGCATTTGTGAGCAAGTGATGTAATGCTACATTTATCCAAATTTGTTCCCATGAAGAAACAAACTCATCTACATTTTGGGTGGCCTGAGGGTGAGTAAAGAAATACCATAAACCACACATCATTTGAAAAACCTGCATCATCCCACCAGGAAAGAGAAATCAGATGGTGTTGCAAGCCTTGTGCACGATCAGAGTGACATTGGGAACGTGTTTAAAAACACCTGACAAGTGTCTTGGCAGTGTGTGTTGAGCGTGAGAGTGAGCCAGTGGGAGTGTGTGACTCAGACTTTTACATTCAGACAGAAGAATGGTGAGTGTTGTGAAGAAGCAAGGCCAGATTTTGTTCTGTGAAGAATGGCCTTGCTTTATATTGAGAAGAAATGAAAGAATAAAAAACAGGCCGAGTGTGGGTCTCATGTTCTGTAACTTCTTCACCATTATTATAACTTAAACTCAATAACCAGGCTCTTGCATTGTAGCTACCCAGCTTGACCATTAGTTCTTGATCCAAGCCTCTTAACTGACCAATTCAGACCCGCATGAATCCTTTTCTGAAGATATACTGTAACTAGGTTCTGACCTAAAAACCATTTGATTACTATGAACGGAAGTAGAAGAACATTCAATAAGAAGAATAAAGGTCTAATAGAGCTTTATATTGGTTTTTAGCTATACCTCTATGGCACTGCAGTTCAGATTTTAGCGATCTAACACATTCTCATGTCAATTCAGAACTATTCTATGTTTTAGAGAAGTGGCAGATTCAGACAATCTCACTCATACACTTTTATACAATCTGCTAACACCCCACTGAGGGTTCGTTTTATGGGTGGGCTTCCATGTTTATGCTATTTGCATTATTATTATTATTAGCATTTATTTTATTCATACGAAATCGCCACTTGTTGTGCGAAACCACAAATTGTGTTTTCCCATCAGATCAAGATTAATGTTTTACACCAGTTTAAAACTGGTGCAACCACATCCACCAAACATTTCAGCACAATTATAAAAAACGAGCAAACAAAAATATAAAGTATATATTGAAGAGTTTGAAAAGAAGTCAGCAGTTTTTCTTCATAAAGTAAAACTATGCTAACCATTTTATGTCTATTCGTTTTAAGGTCAATTATGACTAAAACCATAATTTGGTGACACTTTATTTTAAGCTCTCACCACTGACTAGCATGCATATTACTAGCTTACTGGCTGTTTATTAAAAAAAATATTAATCCACGAAGAGTTGCAAAAACAGACAACTACGTTTTTTTTCAGTTTTTTATTATGTTATCATGTTTTTATAATGTTTTATTGTGTTAGTTAGCTGTATTTTTTTACCTTATCAAAATAACCCAACTGCAGTTTGATTGAGATTAATTGGAATGCACAATGAAAAAAACATGATTTTTGAAAATTGGTAAAAACGGAGAAATCTGTTTTTGCAAATCAACTCGTCACATATTAATGCCTTATTTCGCACGTCCATGTTGTAGATCTTTTAATCCTACCCCATACCTAAAACTAAAACAATTACTTCACTATCTATTAATTAGAAGCACATTAGGGGTTTATTGAAGCAAAGGTTATATCTAATGGTTAGTTAATAGTGAGAATTGGACCTTAAAATGAAATGTGGCCAACTGATTACAAAGAGCTCAAAATAAATGTAGTAAATCATATTTTTTAATAATTATTTCATTTATTTTTTTATTAAATGCTAAAAAATTATGTTCTGAAAAAAATTGTCTAATGCAAAAATCACAGTCACGCTTTATTTTAAGGTCCAATTCTTGTCATTATCAAACATTAACTATGACTTTTACCTCAATAAACTACTAATTTGCTGCTTATTAATATGATTTGGGTAGGACTGGGGATGTAGAATATGGTCATGTAAATTATGTGCTTTATAAATACTAATAAACAGCCAATATTAATAGGCATGCTAATTAGCAACTAGTTAATAGTGAGAATTGGTCCCTATACTAAAGTGTTACCAAAAATCACTATATGAATACAAGTGTATTAATGCCACTATAAATGTGTAAATGGAGATTGACAATTGACATTTTTTATATTTTTTCAGTTGTACACACATTTTTATACATGCAAATCATAGCCTATATGAGAATGCTTTTATAAGACAGTGGAATTTGGGATAATTATGTAACCTTCGCCGCTGAACACCTGTCGGTGTGAATAATTGAAAAGTGAGGAAGTTCCTGAAGTCAAGCAATCGGAAGATTCATCTAGAGGAGCCACGTGACCGGAGGAGGAATGGTACAGAATGAACTGAGAAATGCATTTTTCATGTGCCTTATTTTGGGTTATTGAAAGCTTCTCTGGCTACTTGAATGCCTTCCCTGACTCATGCATGTGACTATAGAGGATATATAACTGCTTGCCTTACTACATACAAGAAGAATTATGTGCAGTATCCTTCACTACTGACAGTGAGCCAATCCCATCTATATATTTCCAAAACTATCCGGCATGTTTTGAACACATCACATACATGTGCAGATAATGCAATTACTATAACTATGTTTGACCCATGATTTGAACATAATGCTTTATTTACAGAACAGTATATACTTTATATATAACACTTACCTCACATTGCTGCAAATGTTATAGTGAAACGTATTGCATTTTATTGCATTTATTGCATTTTACTTTTTTTCTATGTTACATTTTGAATTATATACATGATTGTAACCAATAAACTGATATTTAATTGCTCACCAAAACTGCCTGCTGAGTCACTGATTTTTAGCAAGCAAATACCACAAATAATTATTCTGTACAAGCTGTCCAAGCATTATACTTATAATGTGGTCCAGTTTGAGCTTACATTACCTATTCTGAGCATAATAAAAAGGCAAGTAAAAAGGTCAGAAGGTTAGTATCCAAAAAATTGATTTCCGGGGCTTAAGGTGAAAGTACAGAAAGGAACTTCAGTCATCCATCAACATGATCAAGATTTTCGTACTATTAACCATCATGGACATCACGCAAAGTGTAGACCCCAGAAACAACATATTCGTAGAGCTGATGAATATGTCAAGAAATGCCTTGTTTGCTGGAAAGAACGTTTGCATGCCGCACGCACCTTCAGTAGGAGCAGGAATCCCATGGGTGGCACACCCTATCTCCAAATGTGATACGTGTACCTTATTCGATCATCATACCAGTGGATTATACAACAAGGATACATGTCACAACGTAACAATTCCTCCAGCTTCTTCGTGTTGCATTCCTGGACTACCATCCTGCAACCTAACTTCAGCTACTCCCATCATGACAGATCTACTCATGCCAAGGATGTTCTATTGGTGCATGGAAAATCATGCTCCAGCATCGACTACACTGGGTGAAATTCCTCGTGAACGTTGCAGCTTTGTGATTGAAAGAAGAACCGAATTCGATGTGTACGTTACTACATCAAATACGAAAGAGGAGAATGATTTAAAAGAGTGTCTCTACGGGAACCCATCCCTACCGAAACTTTTTGCCATAAATCAGTGGTGTATGATTCCTCCACCGACTGGCACTTTGTGGTTATGTGGGACTTCTGTCTACAGCATCCTACCCAGCCAATTCAATGGCAGGTGCACCCTGGTTTATGTCCTACCAGCCATCAGAGAAAATACACACTCCACCTCAAGTTCTCCACATCTACAAAATTCAGCTTCTACCAACAAAGATGGCTCCATTCCAGGACTCACTTGTGTACAAACGTGGTGGTCAAGAACTCTTGGAGCATTAATCCCATCGTATGGTGTCATGCAGGCTCTCGATCAAGTCAGAAGCCTGTCGGATTCTGTACAGAAATTGGCCAATGATACGGTTTTGGCCCTGGGCAACATCAAGGACACTCTTGCCTCGCACAAGATGATGATCTTACAGAACAGAGTGACCTTGGATTACATTCTTGCAACACAAGGGGGAGCCTGTACCATTATCGGTCCTGAATGCTGCACCGGGTTAATGTATCCAACAGAGAACTTGAACAAAATCCAACAAGACATTCTTGGTCTTTCAGCAAAATTACACCAGATGACTGAAGATAATTCTTCATGGTTCGGAAACTTGTTAGGTAAACCCTGGCTGTGGATCAAGGAAATAGCAATTCTGCTGTTGTTTCTCCTACTTGCGTACTATCTATGCATCCACAGTATCAAGTGTTTCTTTCAGCAAATGACGCCCGGCTCTCACGAGGAAATGACAGTTCCAACCAGAAAAGATTATTACCCGTAAGAACTTCACGGACCTTAATTGCATGTTTTGTTTCTGTGTAAGCATGCAATTACATATAAGCAACACAGAACATGTACTATGTGCCTGTAACGATTACAAGTTACAAGAATTAACTTTTAAGTGTCTAAATTTGTATTTTGTGAGAGTTATTAGAACTCTCAAAGGGGGAATTGAGGGATTACAAATTTTATCACTTCCTGACTAACAAAGTGTCAGGCAATTCAGGTGTTTGAGATCGTTTCCTGACCATTGAGCTTGAGACAGCTGTGCTTTTGTCTCTATGATAATGGTAAGATCAATGAGTCAGACTACTGAGAGATTCAACTTTTGTTCTGCAAATGGCTTTGTCCTGGCCCAGACGTGGATTCGTGAGGTTTATTGAACCACGGGAAGTTCCCGTAATCAACTAACGCCTCCCTCAGGTGCTTGCTTTGTTTGATGTTTGTCTCCACCTCCAAAAAGTCCCTCCTCCAATTCTGCCTATAAAATACCATGTAAAATTACTTAAGATGAGATTTCGATGACTACAGATACCAATGACATGTCATAGAATAAAGAATTCTGCTGACGATCCAATCCGAAGTCTCCTGGTCTTCTCTTCTGAGTTTTCTACACTTTAGAAGAACAGAGTTCACAACAGTATGCATTTATCAGACGCTTTTACCCAAAGCGACGTACGGTGCTTCAGGCTACACATTTTTTTTGTCAGTATGAGTGTTCTCTGGGAATTGAACCCACGACCTTTTGCATTGCAGATGCAATGCTCTGCCACTGAGCCACAGGAACTAAGCCAAAAATCATTAGGATATTAAGTAAAGATCATGTTCCATGAAGATATTTTGTAAATTTCCCACCGTAAATATATCAAAACTAAATTTTTGATTAGCAATATGCATTGCTAAGAACTTAATATGGACCAATTTAAATGTGATTTTCTCAATATTCAGATTTTTTTTGCACCCTCAGGTTACAGATTTTCAAATAGTTGTATCTCGGTCAAATGTTATTCTGTCCTCATTCATCAAATGAAAGCTTATTTCTGCATAAATCTCAATAAAAAAAGACCCTTATGACTGGTTTTGTGGTCCAGTGTCACCTTTAAGGTGAATGATAAAGGGCACAAAGAGAGGTTTTAAATGTCAGTTCTTCTCTTCAGGAGGGGATACCACTTACAGGATTGTTTCCAGAACATAATCCAGTCTTTTTAGGCTGATTCAGAGAGGAAAAGGGTAGTTATGTAACCAATAAGTAGTCATTTAGCAGGCTACTTAAATATCTTCACAAGCTGGGTTTTGACGTTTCACACTATTTGTGAGGACATTTTCAAACATTATCGCCAAATACACACAGCTTCAGTACAAGCTGAATAAAACTAAAGGAATCACAAAAGCAAGCGTTGTCAAGACAGACATTGAGTACTAGCCTGACAAAGTATTTTCTGGAATTTTAAGACAGTTTGAAGTTTAGTTTTAAGGTTATATAAATCGTGTGCAGTTTGAATACTTTTGTAGTTTGAAGAGAGACTGGATCAGCTGTTGCTAAGGTGTCCTGGTTGGTTGCTAGGGGGGTGTTTGGCGCTTAGCCAGACAGACGGTAAAATTATGATTTAAATCGTATGTATATATTACATGTCTTTAGATGTAAAATATTTATCAGTGTGACTCCATGTTAAATGGTATCCAAGTCATGTGCATTTGTCCAATCCTAATCTTTTGAATATTATGTTTTTATTATATATATGTCAAATAAATCAGATCTATTGAAGACATGCATTGGGTCATTATCATATTGTCTGAGGCTTTTAAAAAACAAATAATTCAAGAGCTGTGATATTGAGAATATTAAACTTTTAACAGATGTCATTATTCAAGCAGTCGGGCTCGTACCGTATGTAAATACTATTACCGTCTAATGCAGTCATTACTAGCAAACATAATTACCAGAGATTGAATTATCCTGTTCTTTCACGTTAGTCTCCATCCGCATCAGACCTGAAATTACGAGACTATTCAGCATCACATCAAGCCGAAACAGAAAGACCAGGGACGATCTTTCACAGTTTGACAATTCATTACCAGGATAGAGTTACTGTCAAAACATCTATCAAAAGCTAAGCCTATATAATGAACAAACAGGAAAAGATACAAAGACAACTAGCAACAAACAACCTTCCGTTCTTATTACCCAATAACTCGCTGGTGAATAAATGAAGAGCTATGATTACACCAGTGATAAACGTTTGTTTAACCCAACAACTACATGTTGATTTAACAGTTGGTAAAACTGTTATTCATTTGCTTTTCAGGTGGACTCATTTCAGTCTAAGCTCAATAATATAAATATATTTAATGCATATAAACTCTCTTACCATTTATTTAAATATAATTTCATAATTACGTTTATTGTCTTTAAAATATAGATGTGTATTGCCAAAAATAGTGACAAGCATTTAAAGTAATCTAAAATACATTGTAATTTATATCGAAACTTGCATGTCAGTTTGTAATTGTACATGTATAAGGATAAAGCCGCAATTTAGCACATTAAATATATATTAATAGTGGATTGATTTACTGGTAAAATTTTATTTTGATAGTTCACTTTTAACATTCAACTAACTACACGTAGCTTTGCAATTACATGTCAACTACCAGAGTATTAGTAGACTGTCTTCTTAATATCTGCTTTTTATGGTCTTTTGAGGGCCAAAGAACAGACATTCTACTTACTATAAGTAACTTTAAAAGCACGTCAACTTATTCTACTAACCCCGACCGCAACTTAACAATTTACTAAAACTCTATTGAAAGTTAGCTAACATGTAGTTGCAAAGTATAGTTCTGTCAATAGATCTGATAAATCACAAGTTTCACATAATATACATGACAATGTTAATGTGTTTGGTCGTGGCAGAATAGATCTGCTACTCTACTGCAGCGAAACAAGCACCGAAAACTGTTCCTGCCAACATATCCAGCTGTGAGCATGTAGTAAATACTCCTGCTGCACATTTAACATATATGAATACCCCACACATATAACATTTGTGAAATTATCCCAGAGCAGATCTAGGCAGGTGGAGCTGGGGAAGGGGGAGAGTTCCTGAAGCGCACTGCAACTGTTACAGCAAACACTAGCCAAGTATTTTAAAGTTGAGCAGCAAGCTCATTGGCTGCTGATACAAAAAATAACCAACCAGTTGCACCATGTCAGACTGAGTTTTGACCTATCGGCCTGCGCCTTCTATAATTTCAGGTTAGAACTTTGTAAGTACTATAATGTTTTAAAGTGTGTGGTTCTTAACCATGATTCACTGCATTCGAACAGTCTGATTATACAAGACTGACATGTAAATGCCTGCTTTACTTAGTTTTGTCATTCTGTTGACAAGAAATTGAAATACTCATCAATCTTCTTGCTGAAATCACATGAGTGTCAAACTGTCAGATCATTTGTGAGCGCATGCAACTGACACGCAGTGAACAATTATGTCCCATCGGTGCGGCTGAAAACGAGAGAGAAGAAGACAAAATAATAACGTCTAACCCCATTGTGATGAAACAATATCTATTCAGGATGCCTAGGAAGAAAATAATGAAATTATAACCCTTAATAAAACATAAGGAGGGAAGTTAAAAACACATTCATCTGCAGAGGCATAAGAGAAAATATATTATGAAAGGACAAAGCAGAGAGTGCTGCTCATGTGTGACCACAAGGGATGAAGATTGCCTTTAATTAGTCAATTCGAGGGTATTTTTCATTTCAGCTGGTATTTGAGTGTCTAGTTAGTGTGGTGACCCTCGAGTGACCGAATCCATGCTGCTCTGGGAAGGCAGGGATGATCCTGACTCTCAGGCGCAGGGATGATTTAATTGGGGTTTTCCTCCGTTATGAAGTAACGTAAGTAATTCCTGTAAGCAAAACGGCAGATGTGAAAGTAATGAATTCAAGGTGTAGGTTAGTAGATGACAAATTATATGGACATACATTTTTATAGTGCTTGTAAGGAGTTTTGTATTCATGTTTCTCAACAATCCATCCGTCCATAAACTGTTCTTAAACTCTTTTGTATAAACTACAGAGGACTACTGAGCAAATCAAAATATAAATAATTCATTGCTAATATTATTGTTTACTGTTTCACTTTCGCAAGACTGCAAACAACTATTTCCCCAGACAGCACCAGCACGACTACAAATTATTGCACATTATTATTTAACACATTGAGGCTCTTTGATTGTTTGGTTTTATTGACGCACTGCGCAAACTGGGAATGGATCAACTAATAGATTACACACAGCTCAGTGAACAAACGCAGCTCTAATGGGAGGAGAACAGATAGCTTAATCCGCTCAGCTAATTAGCCATGCCGAAGGATAACCAGGTCCAGATAGATTCTGCAGGTCATTTTCTGAATAGATTTTGTGAGAAAAGACTGCATAATTCAGCCGAATGGTTTCAAAAAATGGTGTTAAATGGAGCTGAAAGAACTACACCCTTTTTGGTATAGCTGAAAGAATACATAATTAGCCTGGAATATATGCAAAAGGCAGGAGATGAGATGAACTATGTTTGAGTATGAATATGAATTATGGGCATCTCAATTCTTTGGAAATCGGTGGAGTTTTGTGAATACAGATGACATGTGGGCCTGGAAATGACTCAAATAAGAATATTCCTTTGTGCACATTCAATTCAAGATTATTTAAATAGCGATTTCACGATACAATCGTTGCAAAGCAGCTTTACAGGAAGTTAAGTTTCTTCAATAGATTTCTATATTGTAGAAACTTAATATATCTCACATCTTAGATTATGAAATCCTGGAATCGCCCCTTGAGTGCTTAATACTAAATGTGAACTTGTAGTGTACTTCAAACATTAAAAGTGTAATTTTTAAAACATGTACTTGCAGTGTCAGACTTTGTCTTCCTTTCCTTGTGTTTCCACACCCTTATATGGTCCTTCCTGTTTCCTGTCATTAGTTAATTCATCCCCATCTGTGTTTGATTTGCTCCTCACCTGATGCTGTTTCCTGTGATTGTTATGTGTTCATAAGCCCTTGAGTTTTCCCTGAGTCTTTGTCCGTCAACTGCGTCTATGTGGTTGTGTATCCTGTGTTCCGTCATTAAATTCCATTATTCCTTTTACCTCTCGTCTCCCGTGTCCTTCCCGCAGCACGACTGTGACAGATTGACGGACCCAAAAGAAAGATGGAGGAGCACCCGCCGCCGCCCGCAGCTGATCCTGGTCTGGTCCGTTCGCGGGGGTTCCTTCGACGCCAGCCCGCGGCTCGCCCAGCCCGCCGTTCGCGGGAAGTCAGCGGCCGTTCGCGGCTCACGTAAGCCCGCCGTTCGCGGGAAGTCAGCGACCGTTCGCGGCTCGCGTAAGCCCGCCGTTCGCGGGAAGTCAGCGGCCGTTCGCGGCTCACGTAAGTCCGCCAGCCACCGCAAGCCCACCTCCCGAGGCTCATGTGCCCCTGTGCTTGTTGGTGACATACGAGGGGATGGATTGGAGCCCAGCCCCAGGCCTCCTCGCCAGCGCCCTCCGGTGCCTGCTCCTCGCCAGCGCCCTCCGGTGCCTGCTCCTCGCCAGCGCCCTCCGGTGCCTGCTCCTCGCCAGCGCCCTCCGGTGCCTGCTCCTCGCCAGCGCCCTCCGGTGCCTGCTCCTCGCCAGCGCCCTCCGGTGCCTGCTCCTCGCAAGTGCTCTCAAGTTTCTCCACTGGTTCCGTCCAGCACTCCAGAGCACCCACGAGAGTCAGCGCCACCCGAGCGCCCACGAGAGTCAGCGCCACCCGAGCGCCCACGAGAGTCAGCGCCACCCGAGCGCCCACGAGAGTCAGCGCCACCCGAGCGCCCACGAGAGTCAGCGCCACCCGAGCGCCCACGAGAGTCAGCGCCACCCGAGCGCCCACGAGAGTCAGCGCCACCCGAGCGCCCACGAGAGTCAGCGCCACCCGAGCGCCCACGAGAGTCAGCGCCACCCGAGCGCCCACGAGAGTCAGCGCCACCCGAGCGCCCACGAGAGTCAGCGCCACCCGAGCGCCCACGAGAGTCAGCGCCACCCGAGCGCCCACGAGAGTCAGCGCCACCCGAGCGCCCACGAGAGTCAGCGCCACCCGAGCGCCCACGAGAGTCAGCGCCACCCGAGCGCCCACGAGAGTCAGCGCCACCCGAGCGCCCACGAGAGTCAGCGCCACCCGAGCGCCCACGAGAGTCAGCGCCACCCGAGCGCCCACGAGAGTCAGCGCCACCCGAGCGCCCACGAGAGTCAGCGCCACCCGAGCGCCCACGAGAGTCAGCGCCACCCGAGCGCCCACGAGAGTCAGCGCCACCCGAGCGCCCACGAGAGTCAGCGCCACCCGAGCGCCCACGAGAGTCAGCGCCACCCGAGCGCCCACGAGAGTCAGCGCCACCCGAGCGCCCACGAGAGTCAGCGCCACCCGAGCGCCCACGAGAGTCAGCGCCACCCGAGCGCCCACGAGAGTCAGCGCCACCCGAGCGCCCACGAGAGTCAGCGCCACCCGAGCGCCCACGAGAGTCAGCGCCACCCGAGCGCCCACGAGAGTCAGCGCCACCCGAGCGCCCACGAGAGTCAGCGTCACCTGGGCCTCCGCTGGTCCCGTCCAGCTCACCATTGCCTCCGCTGGTCCCGTCCAGCTCACCTTGGCCCACGCTGGTTCCGTCCAGCTCACCTGGGCCTCCGCTGGGTCCCGTCCAGCTCACCATTGCCTCCGCTGGTCCCGTCCAGCTCACCTTGGCCCACGCTGGTCCCGTCCAGCTCACCTGGGCCTCCGCTGGTCCCGTCCAGCTCACTTTTGCCTCCGCTGGTCCCGTCCAGCTCACCTCATGCTTCTCCGCTGGTCCCGTCCAGCTTCCCTGGGCCTCCGCTGGTCCCGTCCAGCTTCCCTGGGCCTCCGCTGGTCCGTCCAGCTTCCCTGGCCCCGCTGGTTCCGTCCAGCTCACCTTGGCCTCCGCTGGTCCCGTCCAGCTCCCCTTGGCCTCCGCTGGTCCCGTCCAGCGCCCCTCCTGCGCTTCCCGAGCGCCCCCGAGGCTCCACGCAACCCAAATGCCCGCGAGAGTCAGCGCTACCCGAGCACCCACGAAAGTCTGCGCTTCCAGAGCGCCCCCAAGAGTTGTTCCTCTGCAGCTCACCTTGGCCTCCGCTGGTCCTGTCCAGCTCACCTTGGCCTGCGCTGGTCCCGTCCAGCTCACCCTTAGCTCCGCTGGTCCCGTCCAGCTCACCCTTCCCTCCGCTGGCCCGGTCCAGCTCGCCTTCCACGGCTCCTGAGCGCCCCCCTGAGATGGGGAGCTTCCCCAAGAAAATTTTGGGGGGGGGCTACCCTCCATGGCCACCTAAGCTCCCCGATCCACCATGGCCTCCCAAGCTTCCTGCTCCGCCATGGAGGCATCCCAAGCTCCCTGCTCCGCCATGGCCGCCCGAGCACCCTGCTCCGCCATTGCCGCCAGAATCCCCGGATCCGCCATGGCCGCCCGATCCGCCATGGCCGCCCGAGCACCCTGCTCCGCCATGGCCGCCGGAATCCCCTGATCCGCCATG